>VXAB01006964.1:475033-628959 GCA_013399175.1 Odontophorus gujanensis | reverse complement strand
AACTTGTCCGTTTCCATCTTTTCTTTTCCTTCTTGTTTTTTTTTTTTTTTTTTTTCTCTTAACTGCAGCTGTTTTGCAGGGATACTTTGCAACCCTTTTTTCTCAGAGGAAGATGCCTCGTCCTCTTTTTCGCTGGGGCACAGCAGAGGGCACCACATGGCATTTGTTCCCCAGGCTGTCCCCTGGCGCCTCCCATACGCAGTCGGTGCTCTTTGACTTTACAGCTGCTGCTTTAATGCAACACATTTTCAGCAGCATCAGATATTCCTGCTTCATCACACCAGAGACCAAGCCAAGAATTACAGTTATTGATTTATACACAGGATACAGTGGTGTATCCCACTGTGATCAGGAAAACAAATGTTTCAGTACCTCTATCAGCAAGCCTTAACTAAAATTCTCCCTTTTTACTTCTCACTTCAGGGTTGCATTTCCAATACCTCTACTCACGCAGTAATTCTAGAGCTACTGCATTCTGGGGAGAAAAGACAACATGTGAGGGAAAGGACTTTTGCCTTTGCTAGCAGGGATAATCCTCAAGCTTTGTTTGTTTGTTTGTTTGTTTGTTTGTTTCCCCAAGGATGCTGAAGAAGTCTGGGCTGTTAGGGACATGTGCTTTCTGACTGCTCCTTCCCTGTAGCAAAGGCGAGGGCTGGAGCTGGCTGCACACCTGATGCATTGCTGTTGGGGACTCACCTGCTGGCACTGGCTTTAGCTGCTGTTATAGACTTATCCTCCCAGAAGCGTGTACAATTTCTTCAGCCACATCCATTGGCTTACTAAAAGTAAACCTGCAAACTTTTCTCCTCAACAAGCAGGTAAGTGCTCCAGAAAATAATTCAGATCATACAATTAGTGGCAGCAAAGAATTCTTGAGCAGCAGAAGCACAATTAATTATCATTTAATAACATGTGGCTTCCTTTGCCCTGCAATCTCCTTCTTGCTGCTGATAGTGTAGGCTTCAGGGAAGGATTTGAAGGGAGACTGGAGTAATGGGAATTCTGATCTGAAGTTTTCTTTCCTTAATACTTTCTATCAGGCTTAAGGAGTAGTACATGTGTTTGCATATAGGTTCATACCATAAGAAATCATACATATTTTCTTCTATCTGTCTGATGCATTAATATTTTGAGATCTAATTCTATAATGCTATAGATCTTCTGTTAAGTAGGACCATGTCATTGATAAAGATGTTGAAGAGCACTGGCCCCAAGACTGCCCCTTGGAGGACACCACATGTGACCACTTCCACCCAGACACAGAACCGTTGATCACAGTCCTCTGGCTGCAACCAGCCAACCAGTTCCTAATACATTGAACACTCTCCTTGGTCTGTATCTTCTTGCCTATGTACCTGTAGAACCCCTTCTTGTTATTTTTCATATCCCTTGCCAAATTCGGCTTCATCTGTGCCTTGGCTTTCCTGGCCTTATCTCCGCACATGCAGATGACATCCTTGCATTCTTCCCAGGCTACACAATCCTGCTTCTGCTTCCTGTACATTTCCCTCTTTTCCCTCAGTTTAAGTTGCAGGTCCTTGCTCAGCCACACCCTTTGCCTGCCTCCTCTTCCCAACGTCTTCCAGGGGATGGAGAGCTCTTGCACTAGCAGAAGGGTGTCCTTAAAGGGCTGCCAGTTCTGTTCTGTTCCTACACACATAAGGACAGTTTCCCAGGAGATCCCACTCAGCAGTTCCTTGAGCAGCTGGAATTTTGCTCTCCTGAAGTTCAGGGTCCTGACTCTACTTTTGGCCAGGCCTACATTCCTCCAGGTCACAAACCCTACCAGGGCACTACAGCCCAGGCTGCCTCCAATCTTATCCTCTCTAATGCTCTCTGCTTTGGTGAGCACCAGGTCCACTAGGGCTTCACCTCGGGTCGGTGCATCTGGTACCTGGACCAGGAAGTTATCCTCAACAGACTCCAGGAATCTCCTGGATTGTCTGCCACTTGCCATGCCACTATCCCAGCAGATATCCAGGTGGTTAAAATCCCCCATCAGGACAAGAGCCTGCGATCATGACACCTGCAGGTGAAGCAAGAAGGCCTTGTCAACAGGCTCCCCCTGCTCAGGTGGCCTGTAGTAGACCCCAACCACGAGATGTCCTTTACTGAACCGACCCCTGATTTTAACCTGTGGGAATATTGCCTTGTGACTCAGCACTTCTGCAGTTGATGAAAACATCATGAAGCCCCGGGAGAAGTGGAAATAAATAATGTAGTGAAAAGATCCTTGGGGCCCTGCAGTCAGGAACTGTTTTGTTATAGAGCAGTTGCTGTTGTTTAGCAGAACGGTTAACTAATGAGTTGTAAAGTACTGCATGTGAGCACAAGGGTGTAAGAAGGAATCTTGTTCATAAGAAAACTTCTATCTCTCTGACTCCTTGACTGAACCCTGGCACCCATGTGGTCACTCCACCACTTCAACTCATAAGCTCTCAACCTGGTCATGGCTGTTATTCAGACACAGCTCTTCACATTCTATCCACTTCCTAACATAGAGGGCAGCTCCCCCTCCCCTCCTACCCTGCCTGTCCCTTCTGAAGAGCCTGTAGCCCTCAATCGCAGTGTGCCAGTCATGAGATGCATTCCACCACATTTCTGTGATAGCAACCAGATAATAACTTTCCAAGCACATCACAGTTTCCAGTTCCTCCTGAATTCCTTCCAGTTCCTTACTGAATGACAGAATTATTTACCTAGTGTACATCTTAGCAATTGTATGAATGACTGTATAATCCATTTGTTTTCAGCACAGACTACGCCATGAACAGCACCCATCCATTTGGAGTCTGCATCTTTCTGAATGGCTCAGGGGACCATGAGTCAGCCAACAGCAGCCCCGGATTTCACTCCTTCCTCCCTTTCTCCCAAAGTAAACATGCCAAACGGCTTCCATGCCAACTCTGTGTGTTGCAAATGTCCTGTAAATGATGAAGTCTCAGGACTTGGTGCTATGTAGGAAGGGGAGGGGACCCCAGGGACAAAGAACTGCAAATAACTTTAAGCTGTACATATTCACCCAGTGACTTGCAGCTGACTGCTTACCTTAAACAGTAGATTTCCTGAAAATCGTTTAATGCATTAGAAAAAGGCATTAGATTTAGCACTGATGCTCTCCGTGTTACTAACCATCCCCCCTTTCAAACTGATGGTCTGTTGCCTAAGATTTTAGCGTAGCTCTGCTCTCCAGTGCTAGTTTAGGATTTGATAGCATGTCCTTCCATTTCACTGGTGAGAGAGCTCCACATTGTGGGAGGAACATGCACCATGAGCAACAAGACAAGGGATGCTGAAAAGAGAAATTATTGCATCCAGTTTACTCTTGTTATTTCACTAATCACTTTTCAGTGGTGAGTGTCTGACAAAACTCCAACCTCTCTCATTCAAAGGGGACTTATAATAAAAGCACTGCTTTACTCTGCTCCTGCCAGCATGTAGGGAAGGACATTGCACAGAAGTGAGGGAAGAATGATTCAGAGATCTCAGCTCAGCCAAGTATATCAATATATACCTAGCACAAGCTGGTCGTAAGGTTAGACCTTTTGAATGATAGGTACAGGTCAGCATCGAAACCAATCTGAAGCTAGGAAATGTTTGCATCTCACTGAAGTGATGTTTTGTGCTGGCACTAGAATTTTCTGAGCCACCATTTTCATAAGTTTAGTTCCTCTATCCATTTTAGACATCAAGATCTCAACTAGTGCATTCTAAGGGACATGCTTCCCACCATTATTTTTTAATTAAAGGTAACAAACAAGACACTCTCTATTAGGTAACTGAAATGCAGGATATGAGAATCAGGGTGCCATAATCTTTAAAAATGAAATTGTTTAGTATCATGACATTTGTTTGTGTGCAGTGTTTGGGTGGCATTTTATTGTGGCAATTTAGTACCTGACAAAAATACAATAATATAACATAATTTTAAAAAGCCACCTAGTTTCTTCTACCCTGTTAGTGGTCAACTTATTCTCTGTGACACCTTTTGTCACAAGGACAGATGCTGCTGGCCACGAGTGGCACACACTTTTTAGTCGCATAACAATCCCTTCTCATCACCTTGTGCTGACCTATTCATTTTCTCTCGGGTTTTGACTTTCACTTCTTTGCAGTTGCCCATTTAGTGAACTTTTACTTGCTCACAATCCCTTCATGCTCTTCAAGTTGACAGGAGTGGTTATAGCCAGCAACATATGCCTGTACCACAGGAATCAGATGTTCCATGTCCAGCTGTAGGTGCTTCATGATGCTGGTGAAAAGCCTGCACTCACAGTGGACCTTATGGGATGTAGAGCTGCTTGCCACAGTGCTGGCAGTTATCCCATTCTCATAGGCTGGGACAGGTTGGGCCAGAGTGATGCCATGCCAAGAATCGTCATTGGCAGTGGCCTGGCAAACTTCTGCAGTTAAGTTCATCATTTGCTTGAGAATCAGATGCTGAGGAAAAGAGCACAGGGGACCATGCACAAGGGGTGCATCCAAATTTGAGTTGTCCTTCCACGGTAAGACATCTGCCTTACAATTCCATTTTTTTCAGACACAAAAGGGGTTACTCTTCTGCTGGAGTATAGGCCCTGTGGCTTGACCTGAGCCATTTGCCTCCATAATTAAATTCTGGCTGGGTTTTGAGTAGATTAGGATAGGAGCTGCAGTGACTGCCAATATCAGCTCCTGAGAAACTGCTTGTGCTTTAGGTATCTGTGGAAAGTGAGACCCATTATGGGAGCCACAGTCCAGGGAAAGCCTTTTATGAACCATCAATGATGTTTGCGAATACTGAAAAACATTCCACCCCACCATCACAATGGTTTCAGTCTCCCTTGGAGTCCCTACAAAAGCTAGCCAGAAACTGCAGGACCTTCACTCCATGCTTCCACCCTGTGAAAAGATTTATCTCTTGACTTTGGCATATCTGTTCTTGCTGCAAGTGATTCAAGACCTCCCAGGAATGGCCTATATGTGCCTTGAAAGGTGGAGAATATAAAAATGCAGTGTATGTATTCTTCAACACAGTTATCAAATAATTCAAGATGTCCTTTACAAAATGCTGGAAGGTGGTTGGAGCATTATAGAGATCAAATGGCACCACGAGATGGTTTCAATGGCTGCATGTGGTGCAGAGAGTGCTTTTTTCTACTTGCTCCCCTGCCAGATTTAGAGCAAACTATACGCTTCTCTCAGCTCCAGCTTTGTGAACCAATTAAGTCCCTTACAGATATTCACACTGCTCCAGGATGAGAAGCAGAGGGTACCCGTTCTGCACTATGTTGGGAAAGGAAGCAGAGGTCTGTGACTACTGCAAGCCATGGGGCCAAACCAGTGCCCCTCAGCAAGGACACCAGAACCCAAGGTAACAGAAGATGACTTTTTCCAGTAGTTCTCAAAATCCACGGACAGATTGCTTTGGTGTGTTATAGAATGCCCTGAGTTAGAAGGGACCCACAAGGACCACTGAGTCCAACTCCTGGCTCCACACAGCACCACCCAAAACTAAAAACAGGAAGCTTCAAGCTCTGCCCAACATGGCCTCAGCCACACTTTTGGAGTTATGCTTTCCCATCCAGTGGGATTCTTAGAAGTATGTCTTCATCTCCTGGCTCCATTCCCAGGCCATTTTTTTCTGTCTCTCCCTCCTCCCTCTCCTCCTCATCTCTGAGCAGCTCCTGGGGACAAGCCACCTCCCTGGGGACAAGCCACCTCCACACACCAGCAGATGCAGTCCCCAGGTCCCCAATGCAGCAACCACTGTCATTTTGAGAATAGCTGTACTAAAATGCCATGTCCTTTCCAAAGGTCATAAACTATAGCCCAAAGCCCAGAGTCCAGTTAATTAATTAAGATATGTGACTTTATTGAAGAAAACTGTTTTAGAGCAGTGTGAGAGCTAGGTAAGATAAAAAAAAAAAAGTGTGCATATATGCGCACACAAACAAACAAACAAAAAAAAGTGAAAATTGTTGACTCATACTAGTTATTAACTCAAGGACTCGAGGGAAAAACACTAATGTGAAAGTTTTAAAGCTGAAAAAATAATTAAAAAGAAAAAAAAAAAAAAGCAGTTTGAAGGCAGTAGCTCAGCAGGGCAGAGGATTAGCCTTCTCCCATGAGCAACAAAGGCTGCTGGTTTTTCATGTGACCAACAGTTGTGTGGCCAATGAAAGCATGTTGTCCTGCACCCCAGTAATAGTGAGCCAGAGGGAAAGGATTGCAGCTTGGACACTCAAGTCACATGTAGGCATTCCATGCCCTGTTGCACGCACCGATGTTAGTAGATCCACCTACCTAACCACAAAAATTGAGAAAAGCATCAGTACACGCATCTAGTTTGTATCTATTTAAGAACTAATGCAAATACTAGGCTGTTTTCTTTCTTGACAGAAGAAAAATATTTTCCATCCATTTTGTCCCAGAATCACAGTGCGGCAGCCATTTCCTCACACCTGCGCAGCTGTGGCCTGCCTTCTAGCAGCAAGGCAGGCCATAGCTTTGGTTCTGCTACTCATTCTTAGATCATTTGGTAAGTTCGTGTTTTTACAACACAAGTGCCCAGGCTCTGCAGAGAAGAGCACGTTTATATTCCACTATACTGTCAACAACCACTCAGTCACTCTCATTGCAAAGGCAGAGGGAAAAATGGACTAATGCCTGGTTCCTCTGCATCAGTTGTGCAGGGCATGTATATGCAGTACTCCTCAGCTATTCCTACTGCAGGAAGAATTGCCATGGGTGTAGGAACCTCCAGAAAGGCTGGCATGGCCTCACTGTGCCTTCCTCCTAAGCCAAGCAGTAGTTCTGGGCGCAGTGCAATGTTACTTCTGGTTTCCTAAGCTAAGATGTCTATCTTCCTACACAATGCTACATTTGGCATATTTATGAAATCATAGAATCATTAAGGTTGGAAGAGATTTATCAGATCCTCTAGTCCAACCACCAGCCCACCCCCACCACACCCACTGACCACATCCCTCAGTACCACATCCACACGGTTCTTGAACACCTCCAGGGACGGTGACTTTACCAGCTCCCTGGGCAGCCTGTGCCACTGCCTCACCATTCTTTCTGAGAAGAAATTTTCCTAATGACCAATTGGAACCTGGTGCAACTTGAAGTCATTCCCTATTGTCCTGTTGCTAGTTAAGTGGGAGAAGAGGCTGATCCTCACCTCACCACAGCATCCTTTCAGGTCATTGTAGAGAGTGATAAGGTCTTCCCTGAGCCTTCTCTTCTTCAGGCTGAACAACCCCGGCTCACGCAGCCACTCCTCTTAAGACTTGTGTTCCAGACCCCTCACAGCTTTCTTGCCCTTCTCCGAACACGCTCCAGGACCTCCATGACTTTCCTACAGCAAGGGGCAAGAAACTGAACTCAGTACTGAATGTGTGGCCTCACCAGTTCCAAGTACAGAAAGATGATCTTTTCCTTCTCCATACACATGTGAACAAGGTCCATCTCAAAATCAGTTGGCTTTTATTTTTGGGATTCCTGATGACTTTTTTCATTTTGGGAATGGGAACACTGATCACAGTGGTTTAAAGCCTTTCCTGCACTAGCCCTGGCAGGTGTTAGACAGCTGTCATTGTCACTGAGCTAAGAGTGAAGCAGAAGAAGTTAAGAGGAAACAAATAGATAAAAGAATGATTTATTTAACGGACAAAGGAGGGAAGTCTCCCAAATATTAATTTTGGGGGTTGGCAATACCGAAGTCAGCCAAACAGAGTCCAAAAGAAACATTAAGGCAGAGGATTATTCTGTTTCAGCTGCTTGCTAAATCAAAGAGAGGAAGAGACTTCAGACGTTCTTGCTGTTCTATTGCTAGACATGCTGAAGTAGCAATTATCCTATCTGCCTTGCGCAGTGCAATTATGCAGTTGAAGGAAAGATGTCCTGAGACAAAAGATTTAAAAATACTCTTCTGTTCACAGCATCCTTTTTTAAAAGTGTTGTTTCATTCTTTTTCTTTTTTTTAAGTCATATTATTTGACAAAGAAACCTCATCATTTCATTGAGTTTGAGATTAGCTCATTAGACCAGAGATGCTATTATTTGTTACAGACATCCATGACTGAGCCACACAATATGATTTCAGCAGTGGCTATCACTAAATTCATAATTAAAACGGATTTTGTCATTAAAACTAGAGATAGCATGATGTACATCAAAGACTGTTTTATCGGTCTTCAGTCTACACACAGGAAGACTTGTCTTGAAGGTTGACGTTACCTACAATATTTGCTGAGTATCTCATATAGCCAGAAAATATTTTTAGGTACTTTCAAATCAGTGACAGCCAAACACTCAATATACAATATACCAAAAATTGGTATTCCCATTCTCAGTCCTCATTCTGACAGTTCAGCAACAGCAGTAGCTTCTGTGTGCAGATCAGTTGCTGTTATAGATCTTCATATATCCAGTATAAGCATAGCACTGCCAACAACTAGTAGCCAACTAAGTAGCAGAACTTAACAAGGACTGAACCCTTTGGAGCAAGTATTTAAGGAGCAAACAATATCAAAGAAGTCTGTAAGACAGCTGCATGTAAAATGCATAAGAGGAATAGCTGAAATAAATAAGAAGAACCTCACTGAGTGGCTGTAATAGTTGGTCTGTATCCCTGGTCCCTCATCTGCTAGCAATATGAAACAAGACTTCTAATTTAACCTTAGTGAGCTAGCACTCCTGTCTGATGCTTTGTGTGAACTCAGACCAGATTTAACCCAAGCATTTTAATCATTACTAAATCTCACTTTATGTTAGGATTCATGACATACTACATGGCATTAATACTGCCATGTATATAATAGTTCCCAAACCAGCACTGTTACATTAAACTCAGTGTTAAAAATGAGAGTAGTTAGCTCTGCAGCCACTCCAATTTGGAGCAGAGTAACATGGCGGAGACTCTTCTAGTACCGTACACTTTTTGGTAGATCCTCTGTAGAAAGAACTCCCATCATCCCTTCACCTTTTATCATGATAGGATCCTGACTAAGCCCAATAGCTGGGCATGAACATTTTCAGTATGGTTCTCTCAGTGAAGACAGACAACTTCACTGTGCCCTTGGGAAGTATGCAGAGCTCACCTGGGAGGCAACGGCAAGTGAAGCTGGAGATATAGCTTTCCTGCTGAGAAGGTAGGTATTCAGTAGGTAAAACATATTACTAGAAAGGAGGCATACTGCAAACACATACAACTGAATATAAGATAGCTACTGCAAGCTCAGTGGCTTACAGTTTGCAAAGGCATGGTTGGTTCAAAGTGAGGCTTCAAGTGGAAAGTAAATAAGGAAAATAAGCCATTCTCATGTTGAAATTGGTACCCTATTGTTTAGTTGGACTACAAAAAAAAAAAATCCAGTTCAGATACATGGCAGTGAGTATGTAATCTTGCAGTGATATTGCCTTGAAACTCCATTCGAAAACACCTATATAAAAATAAACCTTACAGTGAAGTTCAGGCTTTGGAGTGCAGTGTTATAACAAAGGATGCACTCTACCTTACAAAAATTGATCTTTGAGCAGGCAGCTGACTGCTATATTCCCTGAGGTGTCTGCTATAAAAGATGATTTCCTGAGCAGCAGTGTAATAGAAAATCCAGATACGCATTGTTGGAACTACTCAGCAAATCTCATGACAGAGCTTACTTGATCAGTGAGAGGAGTGCCTCTGACTTCTTCACTTGGGAGAATTTGAATTGCCCAAGTCTCCAAGGTATACCCTGAAACATACTCAATTCAGCAGCTGACCAATTTGAAAAGAAAAGATCAACCCAAAGGGGATTCAGTGACTATGACATGGTAGTTTGGTATGTATCTGTATACCAAACTGCATACCAAAGCAGTGGTATGTATAAATCACCATGTCAGACCTAACAACATCATCTCTAAGTCTGAACTCCCTTAAACTCAAGCAGAAGATGAGTGTGGCTAATTAAAAATGAAGATTTGGGAAAGGCATGCAATTTTTTTGCACCCAAGAGTGTAATAGTCAGCTTTTTAAAATTACTGTGACTATCATGCCTTCATTGGAAGATTTGTTCTAAAAGTTCATGCTAAAATGCTAGTGCATACCAGGCTTTCATCATCCCTCCAAAATATGAAGACAAAGAGCTGGGTACATAGGTACTATATGTATTACATTACTTTGCAACTAATTTATCACTGGCACAGGCTGCACAGAGAGGTGGTGGAGTCTCCTTCTCTGGAGCGTTCAAGACCCTCCTGGATGCCTACCTGTGCAACCTGGGCTAGGGAGCTGCTTTGGCAGGGAGGTTGGACTTGATGATTTCTAGAGGTCCCTTCCAACCCCTACAATTCTGCGATTAATGTGCGTGGACTACACCATCTGCTGCAAAATTATCTGGAAAATTGTTGATTTTTCCTGTCTTCCCTAGTCACTGGGGATCTAGAAGTGATTTCTGCTCAGCATGTGTGAGTAGGCATGCTATTAATTAAATTGGGTTCTCTGCAGCCTGTTAATGCATCAGAACTAGCTGCCTAACTTCTGCCTACTGCACAATGGACTGGTTCCTTCCAAGGACCTGAAAGAGAGCCAAAATGGCCCCATCTGTCTGCAATACGCCCGCTGTGCTGCCTGTGTCAATAACCCAGCATCAGCCTTGCACTGTCTCTCTGAGAAGAAAGATGAAGATCTCCAGCATTGTAAGTGACCAGTATCATTTAGCTAAACTCTGTTGTTCATCCACTCCAGACTTTAAGAATTCCACACTTAGAGTAGCTCCACTGCACAAACACGGGCAAAGCAGCAAAGGAAACTTTCCCTGCCCTCACTTCTCCACTCAGTTTCAGACTACATTGGGTTGTGCTGATTTGCAGAATGCTGTTCTGCTGTGGAAGACAGCCAGTATACCTGAGGGCTGCCTTTCTAGTGGTCACCCATGAGAAGGAGATGTGACCTCCCAAGTTACAGACAAGATATAAGGCAGCATACTGTTGCAGTTTCAGATGTCCAATTTTAGGCATCATAACTGAGCCTGATTCTCTTCAGTGCCAGCCCCACAGGATGCTTCAGGAGTCCTGTGGCCACTGTCTACAATGCAGTAGAGCTCAGTGCTATGGTTTCATTTCACAAAGACCATAATATGTTTAAAAGTTCAAACCTGTGCCCAAAGACTGTACACTGTCTTCTCTGGTTCTTATTAATGTAGCAGGGAGGACAGTCAAAGAGCTATCAGGACCCAAGATGCAGCACTACATATTTCAGAATACCAAGGCTTCCTTTCATTCTCCCATCTGCAGGTATGAATGCCCACAGCAAAACAAGATTTAAGTCACTTCCTTTCCAAAGAAGATCTACTCATACCAGTGGTGGCCCACTTGTACCAAATCCACTTCCATGCTCCCAGCAACTCCTCCAGTGTCCTTAGGAAGGATTTTAAGGTAAACTTCAGGCCAAGGTTCAGTGGACACAACCGTCTTCATGTAACTACTTACTGTGGACATTAGTTCTCCAAAGGCCAGAAAACAGGGAAAGGATTTCCACTGTTTTACTGTTTTCTCTACGGTCTCAGTTCTTCCTGCTTCACTTGCTGGCAAAGTTGATCTCTTTAGTGCTTTGCCAAGCAGAATTACTTCCCCTGCCTCAGGGTTGGATACAGCTGCTGGTAGGTTTCCACCCGGCTCTTCCAGCTACTTTATCAGGAGTTTCAGATCACCTTCTGGGCATAGCCACTATGGTTCTCAGTCTGCACCAGATACAGAATGATCTGATTTTCCTCTAACAAAGAAAAAAACACTACAACAGTTGCTTTAATTTATTTTGTAATCATTTTTATTTTATGTACCTATAACAATCAGAACAGAAGAATCAAAGCCGTTACAGAGGAAGCAATGCATTCCTTTGGATCAGGTAGATCTCAAGCATTTTTCTTTTCCCTTCAGCTCAGGGAAAAACCCACTGTACCCAAAAAGTGTCTACTCTGCACCCTGCCCTCCCTCCATAGAAAATAATAATACACCCTAAAAACAAAACAAACAACAGTGGAACCTCTACCAGCTTTGCTCAACCCCTTCCAAGAGACCTACCTCCATCATTCATCCCTTCCTCTGGGGAGGATCCCAAGGCATGTCTACCAGGTTTGATGGAGCCATGGGCAGCCCAAGCTGGCAGGTGGAACTAGGTGATCTTTAAGGTCCCCTCCAACCTAAGCCATTCTGTGGATGATATGAGATGTTTTTGAGGTACACTTATGCCTTGGTTCAAAAGGTTTGTAAAACAGATAATGCAGATGTTCATTCAATGAAGAGATCTGGTAAGACGTTGTCAGAGTTAAGCTCTGGTTTTCAAGATACTTGCAAAGTTATTATTTATCTACACAATGTTTCTTATTTTAGTCTGTGACTAGTCCTAGAGAAGTATTCTATGGCAAGAGTAATAGTAACCAGCTGAATGAGGGACTAGGTGTATGTGGAATTACCTATCCAAGCATGTACTTCAGAAAGACATATCTAAGCTTTACAATTTAGAGACTAAAATAACGTGGATAGAGAGAATAAACATTTTCTTACAATCTCTGATACCTGTTGGGTTTTTTAGGGGGTATGTGGGTTTTGGGTTTTTTTTTTACTCTTTGCTTGACCAAACCACAGAGAGATTTCAACTATAAAAACCGCTCATGTTTGAACTTTGTTCAGAAACTTGCTTGGTAACTGGTTGTTAAAGCTGTTAAACATATCTCATCCTCCCACTGGTCAAGCACAAGTTATTTCCTGTAATAACTTTCATTGTATGCGTTAGTAGGCTGTATCTAGGTCAGAAGCTGGGCTTTATAAGTACATTGTGTTTGTCTTCCCCGCTCTTCTTGTTTTGTGCTCTGCAAAATTCTAAAGGCCGCTATAGAGAACTGTTTTTCCACCTCATGTGTTATTCTGCAGATCTTGTGAGCCTCACAAGGACAAACCCTCTCTTCCAGAGTATTAAATATTTATACAGCGACCTACTGCGGTTCCCCGNATCGAGCCGGGCCCCGCCCGCCGCGGGCACGCCGGGCCGGGGGCAACTTGCGGGCGAGGGTGGGGGCTTGTTCAGCGCAGGCACCGGCACCGCTGCCCAGCCCGCGTGTCCGCTGTCCCGCTGCCGCGCTGGGCACCGCGCCTCTGCCGGCGCGCGCTGCGCTTTCACTTCCGCGTGGCACCGCCGGTGGTTCCCCGCTGGCTCTGGCAGTTCGGGTTCGTTGTCCGTTGGGGCCCTTCCGCGGGATGCACCCCGAGCTCCAGCAGCCGCGTGGTGGAGGAAGGCGCGCCCACAGCGCGAAGTCACTGGCGGTCTTGTCACNTTACTCTTTGCTTGACCAAACCACAGAGAGATTTCAACTATAAAAACCGCTCATGTTTGAACTTTGTTCAGAAACTTGCTTGGTAACTGGTTGTTAAAGCTGTTAAACATATCTCATCCTCCCACTGGTCAAGCACAAGTTATTTCCTGTAATAACTTTCATTGTATGCGTTAGTAGGCTGTATCTAGGTCAGAAGCTGGGCTTTATAAGTACATTGTGTTTGTCTTCCCCGCTCTTCTTGTTTTGTGCTCTGCAAAATTCTAAAGGCCGCTATAGAGAACTGTTTTTCCACCTCATGTGTTATTCTGCAGATCTTGTGAGCCTCACAAGGACAAACCCTCTCTTCCAGAGTATTAAATATTTATACAGCGACCTACTGCGGTTCCCCGCTTTAGCAGGGAGGTTGGACTCGACCATCTTCAGAGGCCGCTTTCAAGCCCTACGGTGCTGCGAGATGCGTGCCACACCTCTGTGAGCACGAAGGCTGCTCTCAGCTCAGCGCAGCCAGGCTCTTGGCGCTACGTTCCCGCTGCCTTCCCAACGCCTGTCACGGCCAGAAGGTGCACAGACCCTGAGAGAAGAGCTGGGACCCCTCGCACGCCCCTCACATGGGCCGCGCTCCACAAAGCGCCGTGCCGTGACGTCAGAGTACATGTGTATGCGGGATGGGGGGCCGCGGTGGCATGACGTCATCGTGCTGCCGTCCCCGCGGCGGGAGCCGCCTCCGGCGGGCGGAGCGCGCAGCGCGGGGCGGTCCCGGCGCANCAAAGCAGCTCCCTAGCCCAGGTAAAATCCCATCCCTCGTTATTGTTTTCTGATGTAAACCTACTCGGTTTACCTCTGAGCGGCTTAGCCGGAGCAGAGATGGGAGTTCACAGGGTGTGGAGGTCTTCTGTGTTTTGTGCTGCAAATGGAGGTCCCCAAAGCACACAGCCTGAAAACAGCACTTTGCTGGCTGCATCTCGATGCTTGGGGTGTAGGAAAACTGCAGTGTGTGCGTGTGTGGATGCAGAGGAGCAAAACAAAACTTGCAGCTCCACTACCGCCGGCTGACAGCCTGATCTAGCAAGTTGTTACACTTCCTACGATGACCTCACATTAAAGGTCTTGGGGAGACCACTGTTTTGCAGGCACGCTCTCCCTTCGAGATGGCTGTAATCTATTTTTATTGACTACAGAGAAATTGCACTGCATCATAACTACAAATCTTTTTGTAAGGGAAATTAAAGAGATAGGGAAGTCTTTCCAGCCCAGCCCTGCTAAAGGCACTTTCTGTTTTGCGTTACGGTTGGGCCTTATTACCTCAGTATTGTCCTGAATTGGGTGGCTGATGGGGGTGCGTTTGAGTGGGTGCTGAGTGTCACAGCTGTGAAACATCTGCTCTGAAGGTATGACTGAGTTTTACTCGTGAGTCTTTGCAAGTGTTTCCCATCTTTGTGCATTGCAGATTGGACTAGATGACCTTTAAAACTCCCTTCCAACCCAAATGATTCTATGAGACGTCCAGCCAAATACCCTCAGTTTCTATCTATTTAATATTGTGAAGCCACGTGGCTCTTCCTTGAACCTAACAGTCAGATCTAAGAGCCTGAGATGTCCGGTGTCAGATGATGTCTTTTTTCCACTGGCTTCAGTAGGTGCTGTATAATTAGCAAGGAGAAACTTCAGGTCTTTTCTATGATCTCTCCTGAGTCAGTAATATCATGTCATTGCAATTAGTAATCCTCAGTTAGAAACAGCAGCGGGTGGCAAATATTTTGCAAACTTATCTTACTTGAGTCAATATTTTCTGTAATTTGTGCCCCCAAGTGTTTTTATTTTATATGCAATAACAAAAGTCTAAAAAATGATTACTCCCACTCTAAAGCTGGCCATTTTCATTAGTCATTTTCCATCTCACTTCAATTATATAGTGTGATTTCCAAGCTCTTAATATTTCATAAGTCTACAGAGTTGCAGATTATTATATCTTTCTTTCATTTGGGATTTCAGAGTGCTCACTGTAGAATGTCTTAGGTTGGAAGGGACCTTAAAGACTATCTAGTTCCAGCTCCCTGCAGTGGGTGTTCAGGTCCCTGTCTAACCTGGCCTTGATTGTCTCCAGGGATGAGACATTTACAGTTTCTCTGGGCAGCCTGTGCCAGCATCTCACTGCCCTCTGAGTGAAGAATTTCCTCTTCATTTCTAATCTATATCTCCTCTCTTTTAGTTTAAAGCCATTCCCCTTTATCCTCCCACTATTAGACAGTATAAAAAGTCTGTCTTCCTCCTGCTTATAAGCTCCCTTCAAGTACTAGAAGACCACAATGAGGTCTCTCCAGACCCTTCTAAACAAGCCCAAGTCCCTCAACCTTTCTTCATAGGAGAAATGTGCTCCCTACAGTACTACCTAATGGCCCAGCAGATCTTGAAAGAGAGTGTTTTCCCAAGCAAAGGCAGAGTAGGATTGCTGGAAAGGCTGGCATCACGTTATTCTCACATTCTGCTCAAGTCATCTTTGGTGGGGGCTAGCATTTGGTTTAGTAAGTAGTAATTAGCAGTGATGCTGTACAAAAACAGAACTGTGGCACTCCAGGTCAAACTTTCAACCATCTAGCCATGAAAATAGTCAGCCTTGAGCTGGGAAGGCACAAGGGGACCATTCTGAGTTTTTATGCCTCTTGGAAATGCAGTGGTATGTCAGTAATTCAGAGGTTCCGGTCACAGCATTTTCCAGATATTCAAATGCAGGAGGATCTGTCCAAACTACCGTATTGCCAACCTGCAAGACAGGTTTTTGATCAAAAGACAACCTCATTGGAGCTATGTTAAGAAACTAATTTATCCAAATAATGCTTTGTTTCCATGCCTTTCCCATTCTCCTAGTAGTGGCTTCTATGTGTAAATTAAACTTCCTTTAGAGTGGCAGTTGCTGGCATTTTGGGCACCCTTCAAAGTCATACAGAGTTGGTGTTGCATAGGAGTTCCAATCTGGAAAGCAGAGCCTCTGGCTAGTATGTTCCCTTGAGAAGCTCTGACTTGGGCAGTTTGATTTGCCCTGCAGGCCAGGTCTGGGCACCTTCCATCTTCTCTTTTGTTTTCTGCCTACTCAGCTGCCTTGAGGAAAAAGGTTAAGACAGAAGTCCTTAATAGTTGTGAGTACTGAAACCGTTGCATTTTGTTGTTCCCATTATGCAGTTTGATGTTTTTTCTAATATATCTTCCTATACTTCCTTTCCCAGGTACTTCATACTTGACAGATATAGTATGGTGGTCTGGCACTATTGCAAGTAAGTAGCTTAAATGGTTTGATTTTTTTTATTTATTTATTTTTTATTTTTTGAAGGAGGAAATTGTGGTTAGTTGGTGAGATGAGACATCAGAAAATCTGGTTTCTAATCTTAGATCTGGCACTCACTTGTAGTGAAATTGCTTTCCCTCAGAAATATCCCTCTCTTACTAAACTGCCTCTCTGGTTGTTCTGCCTGGTGGTGCTAGAAATGGCAAAGATCTGGGATAAACCCAGATCAGATTTTTTATTTTTTTATTTCTGGGTTTTCTGAACCATCTGATACTTGCAGCTCTTGGCACCCACACACTGCTCTGACTGGATTCTTGCATGTTTTCTGTCTCTGGATTGCACTGGTACACTCAGTTTTTAATAAAACTCAAAGCTGAATAAGAAATTGTAGCTCTGCACAAAGGGGCTCATTGAGCACGCGTTATGTTTTAGATCAGAAAGCACTTAGTCTCAATTTAAAAAGCAGTATCTTTTTTTACTTCTAGTTTGATAGCTCTGCTTTTGGTGTTATTAATTTGCAGGTTAATGTGAAGCCTTATGTGATTATGAGATCTGTACAAGTTTTAGTGTCTTTATGAGTTATCCTCATGTTAAGTTCACCTTCCAGTTTCAATCCATGCAGAGTGACTAGCTTTTTCCTTTTGTAGTTCAGTTCTAGCCTTACCCACAGGAGTTAAAAGGCACGACTGGTTTTTAGACACTAGTCCAGCCTTCTGTGGATTATTTGGAAATGTTCTGGTGCTGTTTCTGAGAATCATGAGTCCAGTTATGTTCCCTTGCTTTGATGCAACAAGGTACTTTATTGTCCTCAAACTGTACAAGAGAAATGGAAACTGATAGATCCCTCGAAGGATGAGGTTCACAGCAAGTGTAGGAGCCAGCAGAGCTTCTAAAGCAAGTCTGTAGCTAATTCAAGCAGAGTTTAATTAGTGCTTTGTGGGCTTCTGATTCCATGATCACTGCTGCCTAAGCAGCAATAAATTTATGTTTTGGTCACTATTGTGTTGCCTGTGAAGCTTTTGTATTGAAGTTCAAAACAGACAGTTTATGTAGGAGAGTTTTTAGTGCAGGAGTTAGAAGACTTCACTCTCAAAAGAGTTGCCTGAACTGGCTGAAGGTGAAACTGCTGAAGGGACTGGTTTAAGTTGGCTTTTGTCTATCAGCTAGGTGCAGGTATTTCAAAACACACCCTCACTTATTTTACAGAGAACCCAATAAAGGACTTTATAGGTTCATTGTTGCAACACTGTTACAAACTGCAGTAGCAAGGGCCTGGCAGGCAAGTGTGCAATCTAGGCAAACGTAATTCTTTGGGACTAGGTGGGGTGAAATTACATATTTTTTTTCAAGGACAGAATTTGGAGTTAGGACGACTAGCAAAGCCAGCATCAGCTCTATCAACTTGTTTTTGCAGAGTCTGTTCAGACACTGCACAAGCATTTCTGTGTTATCTGCTAACTCAGAATAACACTGCCTAGCTGTTATGTGGCCTTGGGATCCACAGGAAGACTTCAAAGGAAGGCTTACAGATTCTACTGAGGGACTTCTGTTTTGGCTTTCTTATTTTTTTTAACACTAGTCAAGAGAGTGATTGCAGGTATCTCAGTTGGCTTTATGTTCATTAGTTAATTGATTAGTTTCAGTGCAAGCTGAACTTTTTGCTATAATACGAGTCTGGTAGATATACTCTAGGAACATTCCTAATGCACATCAGCTGTGAACTGACTCAGTCTGTGGGAAGAGGCTAAAGTTTGTTTGCAATAAAGCCCCTGGAGTGCATGGAGCACACAGCTTTCTCTGTTCAGATCTGCTTTTACTGGTCTCCTCGCAGATGTAGACATGTCAGTGTGCATCAGGCTTTGTGTTGCAATAATTTCTGGGATATCAGTGCTTCTTTTGCAAGCTGGAAGCCTGATGTGCCTTCAGGAACTTAAATAGTGACTTGGTTTATAGCACTGATGTGTCTGTAGATGAGTTTGTAACCACTGATGACTGGATAGGTTGGCAGCAAAGGTCTTCAACAGCAGGCGGATGGTAACTGTTACTGAGATTCAATTTTTTTTAGTGGTTTTAGTTAATCCTAGTCTGTCATTCACAGTGGGGAGATTGCTACTATTCTGTGGTAATGCTGAAAAGTTTTACTAAGTTCACTTGGCTCATTACACAGGCAATGTGACCGACACTTTAGAGTCCTTATTTATGTATCTGAGTTGGTGCCATATATTAGTGTTCTGACATCAGAAAGATAAGTCACCTGACCTGCACAAAAAAAAAAAAAGAAGCAAACTTTTGACAGAATAACTTGGAAATGTGTGAAATCTGCAGATCCACAGCATGCCAGGTGGGTCCTGCCCTCCATACCAGTCATTGGATGCCTTGAGGACAGTGCCACAGCTGCCCCGTGTGCCTGCCAAAATACAGAACTGAGGTTGGTAGCTGAGTTACTTGGCTCCCAGGGCTGAAAGCTTTCAAAAGATCAACACTGACTGAGGGATCAGTTTGTGCTCTAGCAGTGCTGCTCATAAGCTTTTCTAGCTCACTCTTGCATATAGAGAAAGCTTCAGTGACTTCAGTTAGTATAATCTTGCCACGTATTGTGGTTCTGTAAGTTTGTGCATCTCCTTCATGCTTCTTGTAGGTTACACAGGTCTTCATCTTTATGGGTAATGTGAGCTAATTCAGCAAGTTAGTTAATGTTTGCAGTGTGCTTTGTGGGTCTGAAGAGCAATTTGATGATAACATTTGATAGTCAAGGGCAGTGCCAGCCTGAGCAGAGAGACAGTGTGGATTCTTGAAATGTTTTCAAACGTTTATAATGGCTCTTAAAATCAACTTGAAATTTGAGCTGTATGTAATTTGTGTTGAGTCTCACGGTTTTTGCCAGTTACCAAACTGTGAGTATGTAAGCATCGTGTTGACCTATTATAAACGTACTATAAACTTGCCAGCACTTGCAAAACCATCCAGCCTTTTTCTTCTTTTTTTTTTTTTAACTGAAAACTTGAACGCATTATCTGTTTATCACAGCTGTGGTGTGCAATAATGTGGTAAATTTCAGAACTGGTTTTTATGGGACAGAGTGGAGAAAATAAGGTTGTGAGGCTAATAATGTGACGTGGTATAGATTTGTTCTTTTTACAATGATCAGAAATTTCTTCTGATGTTGTATAATGCTGTGAAAAGTTGAAGCACTCTATTCTATACTGAAGAGCTTTTCTGCATGTGCTTGAATTTCATTATTAGAGTCGTTTGCTGAGTATTGTCCTTATTTTTCACTCAGAAGGTAACACTGCTGTTAGGAACGTATGTGTTTTCTGAACCTGAAAGTATAGGTTTTATGTATTTTTGACACTCCCTATATGAAGATATTTGACTGTGATCAATGAATGTTTCTAACTGATGGTCCTATTTGTAGTTCACCAAGAGAAGTTGTGAATAAAATTATTTACTCTTGGATCTTCTCCTGTGGCAGATTCAGATGCCATGTTAATGTATAAAAATTCCAGCCATTTGGGTTAAGTGCAAAATTAACAGAGCTGAGTGGATCTGCAACATCTGTTTTCCAGTTAAATCAATCTTTCTCAAACAGTATTGGGTAAGTTTTCATTCCTTCTTTTTACAAAGGGATTTAAAGACCTATTTCTGGTTCTCTTGACAGTGGCTCTTGGTCAAATAGGGAATTTCTTGGCCTACACTGCAGTCCCAACTGTGTTAGTGACTCCCTTGGGAGCCCTTGGCGTTCCATTTGGGTAAGGGTTTACTGTTTTTTATTTGCATGTTGTTACTACTTTGTGTCAGATAGACTCTGATAGCTAGATGTCTGCAAAGGAGATGCCAAGTTTGTGAGTGTAATGATGAATTACAACGTTGCCTGTTCCCGCTTTGCCCAGTGAAGTGTATGTCTAGAGTGGTGGTGGTAGGAGGATGATGAATAAAGAGTTCCTGAGTATCTTCTGTTTTATCTGTTCTGGACTGTAGTAATCATTAAACAACTGTTGGGGATTTTGTTGTTTTGTTGTTGTTTTTTTCCCTTCGTTTTGGTTATTCTGGACTCTTCTGCTCATTCTCTAATTCACAGTTCCCTCACTACGTAGATTGTTCCCTTTGTTTCACATTTGTTCTCTGTCCTGCTCTCCACAATCCACACGTGTTTATTGATGCTGATTTTAATTCAATTGGATTTGGCCCAGTTTCCTGAAGTGAGAGACTCCCCTGCATATGGATGCTCACAACTTCTTCAATGTTATGTTCACATAAGGGGAAAGGGAAAAAAAATAAGGCAGTGATGGTTCCTGGATGGAGTTTAATATACAGCTAAATATTTTGTGAATAGCTGGGCGCTATCTATGAAACTACTGCAGAGAAAAGGTACAATTATTTGAAAACAATGCTGCATATTGCCCTGAGAATTTTTGCACTTGCCTACTGTTGTCTGCTGAATTTATGTATCTGACCATAGTGGTTATCTGCTTGAGAATGTCCATTGCACTGTGTGGGCCATGTGCCTTTCTGAAGTTTTGTGTGATGTGATGCACACTGGTGCTCTACTCGCCACCTATTATTTTAGCCTAGGCCACATCACTTTTTATTTTTTGGTCGGCTACGTGTTTGAGCTGAGTCCTTGGATCTTTGCAATCAAAAGATCACTTCTATGTCATGGTTGTGTAGCATATGAAATATTTAATGATATTTCACCAAATCATTAACAGGTAGTTACCTGCCAATGAGTTTTGTTTCTTGGTGGTTTTTTTGGTCTACTTTTCCTGAGGTGAAACATCAAGGGTTGAGTAAAGCTGAGACTGGATGAATCTTCTTTTTGATAAGTAAGAAGCGTGTTTGAGGGCTATTTGAAGATTCACTAATGTTTGATAATATTTCTTTAAGAAGCAAATACATATGCAATGTTACTGCATTAATCACAGGATGTATTCAAACTTAATTTTCTTCTTTTTCTTTGTGAAAGGTCCATTTTAGCTTCTTACCTGCTGAAAGAAAAACTGAACATTCTTGGCAAGCTGGGATGTTTGCTGAGCTGCGCTGGGTCTGTTGTTCTCATCATTCATTCCCCAAAGTCAGAGAGTGTAACAACTCAGGCTGAGCTTGAAGAGAAACTTACAAATCCAGGTACTTTGTTCTTTCTCCAACTCAAGAGTGGTTTCATGAGGCTGATTGAGAAAAAACACAAGGAGGAAACTAGCCACTGATATGACATAGGAAAACTGACTTGTGAAGAAAATGTGACATGACAGAGGCAGACCGATACGGCTTTTGTGTAGGAAAACTGTGACTTGATGTAGATAGGATACCTCAGATTTATTGGTATGTCTATGCAGAAGGGAAAACACAGATGCTCTTCAAAAAGTTCTCCTTTGCAGGAAACTTAGAACAGTGACTGTTTGAGCTTGTAACTTTCTAAAATTTTGAAAGAGTGTGTCACTTCCTTAGAGATGAAAGCTGTAAGTCTAGGGTCTCAATTCGCATTGTTTTATACCGAACCAAAAAAATACTCATTGTCTTTTGTTCTTTAATTCTACTTTTTTATTATAAGTTTGCAGTAAATGTTAATCATGTTCCAATTGGATTTATTTTACATATAAAGGTGTGTATAAATAGGCTGTTGAGATGCATGCTGAAATGCCTGTTCTTTTTCATAACAGCTCAGAAGTTCCAGGATGACACATACTGGTGCTGACACATGTACCAGATCCACTAATATTTTTCATCATAACAGCTAAACTTCCAATTATTGCTACTTTCCTTAATTGCTTTAGGTGGGAGAAACTCAAACTTGACAGCAACAGTTCTCCAAAGCTATGGACGAAAGGAAAAAAATGAAAATAATGCAAAAAAATAAATTTCAAAGAAAGAAAACAAATACTCTGGTCTAAATTTAGTTTATCTGAACAAAATGAATTGGAAATGCATGACTTTAAAGTTTTAAAGCATGCAGTATTTTTCACTGGTCCAATTGGTACACTAACACTGTAATGTAAATGATGTGGCTTCCCAGTTCTTCCATCTGTCTCCTCTCACCTCTCTCAGTTAATGGAGTCTATCTTTATGCTTCAGCTCTTTGCTGGATCCACCCACTGTGCTTTAGTGAATGAGTGATGAATGAGGTATTATCACAGCTGTCTGTCATAAAGGACTTTAAGACTGGTGGAAGAGAGTTAAAGAAAAAATAAATGCCATTTTAAGTTCAGTTCCAGTGTGCAACGGTGTATTTTACTACTTGATGATTTGCTATACACAAAGAACATAAGGACGTCATTAGTTACAGGTGCCCACAGCATCACAGAAAGCACAAAATTTTGGCTCTGTATTCAACAGCAAATGGTAATTGTGATGTGTACTTCAGGTTTATTGATAGGACATGATTTGCCTGCTAAAATCTTTAGAATGCCAGTTCTTACCTTGCTATTTTCTTGTTTTGTTTTCCAGTTTTCGTGGGTTATCTCTGCGTAGTACTGCTAATGCTTCTCCTGCTTATCTTCTGGATAGCTCCAGCTCATGGACCTACTAATATCATGGTGTACATCAGTATTTGCTCTCTCTTGGGCAGTTTCACTGTTCCCAGTACAAAAGGCATTGGGCTGGCTGCTCAAGATATCTTTCACAACAATCCATCAAGTCAAAGGGCTTTGTACCTCTGTCTGGTACTTTTGGCAGTATTAGGATGTAGCATTATCATTCAGTTCAGGTACATCAATAAGGCACTGGAATGTTTTGACTCCTCTGTGTTTGGAGCTATCTACTATGTTGTGTTTACAACTCTAGTCCTGCTGGCTTCAGCCATCCTTTTCAGGGAATGGAGTAATGTAGGAGTGGTCGATTTCTTGGGAATGGCATGTGGATTCACTACAGTATCTATTGGAATTGTTCTTATACAAGTCTTCAAGGAGTTCAACTTCAATATCGGAGATTTAAATAAACCTAACATGAAGACAGATTAATTTTTTTTTTTTTTTTGAGGAGAAACTGGATGGCTCAGGGAAAGATAAAGAGCCTTTCATTTCTAGGTCACTGATTCTAATGTGATGCAGGTTGGTAGTCAGTCTCTTGATGATTTGGTGTGCCTACATAAAATGAATTTGAGGCCTCCATCCAGTTTCAAAGGAGCAGTTGTCCACTGTACCCCAGTCAATACACTAAATTACTTCAACTGGAACCGTGGATTGAGTCAGCATAGAGACTGATGTATTTCCTTACTATAAAGGATAATCAGTCAGAAGAGATTTGAGGATACTCTGTCAGACCTTTGTGTGAATCCTTGTATTAAAGCTGCCCCTGAGATACTGTTTTTGTGGGTAGAAAACATCAGTTTCTAATGCACTCAATCTGACTCCTATCCTATTAGCGGTGTATACCTTAAAACTAAGAAGGGGAAAAAAGTGAGTTGAACAGTTTGTTAGTACTGCAATGTATTCACCGTCAAGGCTGTGAATTCTGAGACTACTGTTGGCTGAATTATGGACTGCAAATTGGTCCTTTTTAGTGACTGCCTTGGCAATTTGTTCTGCCATGAGGTGAAGACACTGGGGAGTCTTAAATTGAATTATTTACACGGAGCAGCGAACCCTTAAAATCCTTCACTATTTACTTATCAGCTGATGGTAGTGTCCAGGGTATGCATTTTCCTTTGTAACATGTGCATTAAGACATACCGTATCCACCTGAGAGCAGACAAAGACTGTAAAAGATATGGAAATGATGCACAGACTCATTGCCTATATGGAGGCTTATTTGTAAGCAGCTCAGAACTATTTCAGTGCCTTTGTAATCCAAAAATACTGCATAAATGTGAATGTATTTGTTTCAGATGGCCTATATTGGTTTAATAATTCAGTCTCACTGTCTATAATACTAGACTGTATTCAAATTCTAAACATGTAAAGCATCCAGGAGACACATATTTTGGAAGAATTTACTAGCCTGAATTGAAACTCTTAGATGCTTTGACAACTTTGGCATAGTTGCAATAGGAAGAGGTAACCTATGAGAGGACTATTCAAAGCCAACCAATGTATCTTAATTCTAGTTAAGAGACTAAATGCAGGAAGCGATATTGCAAAGTAGTTAATAAGCAGCAAAACCAAAATAAACGTTTAAGAGACAAAAGTGCATAAAATTTCTCATTGTAACACCGGAAAAAGAGACTGAAGACTGACAGAGCATAGGTATTCAGAGAGCTGAGTTTCAGGAAACCAACTGGAACATACATTCAGATCCACTAACTTACCGACCTTTGTGGATAGTTCAGCAATAATATTTTGACAGGCAGTACACAATAGCTTACGCTGCGAGTGGAATGATTCTGAACTGTTTAGGTTAAACCTTTTAGAGAACATTTGTATGTCAGAAATAGTTAATTTTCATGTGTTTTTATTTGGTGGTTAAAAAATCACAAGTCAAAAATTCATAAGAAAAGCTTGAAAAGTAATAAAGGTTTCCATTTTGAGTACAAAAACAGCAATTGTACAGTGGAACTCAGTGTCTCTGGGTCAGGATTTTTCCTGAAGTAAACAAAATCACAGTATGATTACAAGATAGTGTTTGAAAAAGTTCATGACGCTTTGAAGAAATCATGGCTCTTTGTGACTGGCTGAGGGTAATACAAATGTTGACTAATGAAAGTGATAGTGTCCACTCTGAAGTGTTTCTTTTTTTCCTTTGGTGTGAATTAATGCTATCTTAAAACTCACCTATTGTTTGGAGGCCAGTTTGACAGCTCCGAACTGTGGGGGACTCGTGGTCTGAACTGGCAGAAACGTGCACTGTTATAGACTGGCACAGAAATAGGGTGTGTCGGTGGAACAAAACAGCACTAGCAGAAAAGGGGCCATCTTGGATTTGCAGGTACTTCATATGATTTCTAGAGCGTTTCAGAATTGTAGATGGGGCAAACTGGACTGTGAAAGACAGTTAACAACTAAACTCTGTCCATGTTGCAGCAGGCAAGTATGTTTTGTCACACCAGTTCCTTTTTTTTAACTGAAACCTGAATTGTACATAAGTTGTGAGACCTGCAGTGACCTACTTTTAAAAGCGATGTTGGTTGTTTTCTGAAGCACTCAAATTGTCCTTTCTAAATCCACCTTTACAAGCTGCGTGTTGGTTTTGTACTAGCCTTTAATCACCAAACGCTTCCATGAAGAACTTTCTTTAGGTTAAAGTGGAAAAAGTCTGCGGTCTTCTCTCAGACCTTCTTTGGCCATATTTGTGTGTTTTGTTTTAAAACATTCCTATTTATTTAGAAAGTGCCTATCCTAGTACATTAGGTGCATATGCAAATTGTTAGTAAATATTGTATCCACAATAACTTGACTGCCCTGTCTAACTCTTGCCATTTTCTGCAACACACAAACAAGTTTACTTGATGAGCACTCTCTACACAGAGTAAGATTTAAGTAGCAGCCATGTTCTGTGGTCCTTCGGCCATCCTTACAGTTGATAAATGTATGTATAGTGTCTTCTCCCCAGCTGCTCCTCATCCGTGATGAGCTTTCTAGAAATGTCTGGTTAACCTTGTTGTTTAAAACAGATGTCAAAAGCCAGCACAAAAGATGAAAGAAATTCTTGTGGCCTTGCACATCATTTATATCTGCAGCCTTTTACATCATGAATGCTAAATAATGGAAGCCTTTATTTTTGCTACTTTGTTCAGTACATGACAACGTTCTTTTGAGTACTGCTGTACCTGGATCTGGTTCAATTCTAACTTTAGAAGTGCATTAGCATTTTGTTGTCACTGTTGGTATGATTCTTCCTCCCTCCATCCCGTGGCCTCCCTTTTTTAGCCTTTTCCAGCTGCTTTTCTGATTTAAAAGGAGGCACTGTTGAAGTTGAATTTTAGCTGTTTCATCTTTTTTTTCCCACCTCTGTCAAGTAAGCACTTGAAAAAGATGTCTGAGTCCTGTCATCTCAGGGAGCAAATGTGCATAGCTGTTTCCTGAGCTTTCCTTCTCTCCTGGAAGCAATGGAGCCTACACGTGTAAAATGGGCTGATTACAGTGGTGGGATGCATTTGAGTTAAATTCAGACCCATACGAAAGGTGTTTCACTCTGTATGTCTGGCTTCTGTTGTACTGATCGAACATACTTACTTGTTACTCACTTGATGATAGCTCTTTGATGATTATCCCTTCAGTGTATGGAGGATTTACATGTGTCACTCCCGGTCTTTATTAGGTGTCAAACACAAAAATCCCTCAAATGTTCAGTAGGAAAATAGAAACATTTTTGATACAACAACCAAAAAAAGAATTTGTTACCTTAAGTACTTATGTAAAAATGAAAAATACATAAGGTTATCTGCTGTACTGACTTTCCAAGACATTATATATGTAAATAGAGCCTATTTATTAGTGAGCTGAAACTAACGTTAACGAGAACCTGTCATATCACAGTTTGACAAGTGAGGCTTCCTATTAATAATCTCAGTTTGTATTGAACATATGTGTTTTTCTGAAGTAACTAGCACTGAAAAATGAAAACACTGGAGTTTGTTTGTTGAAATACTAGAATCTGTGAGGTTTAGCTTTGCTTTTTATTTAAGAAAATAGAGGGTTTGTATTTGAAGAAAGATCTGGGGTTAATAAGTATGGAGTGCTTAGAACTGGACTTCACACGTTGTACCCTTCTTCTTTTCTTTCTTCATAAATTTAAAGCATTCTGTAGATGTTCCTCAGTTGTCTAGCTGAAGCTTTACTGTTAAATCAGTTATTAACAAATATTTACCAATTACCTGATATCTTTTCTTTACAGAAACCAATGTTTGAAATAATTTTTCGGTGCTACCAAATACAGGCTTAAGTGATGCAGAATTTTAGTGTACCATGTGAGGCACCAGTGATGTGGAAAGTTATTACTGTTAGTGCCCAAGTGTTTCAGACAACAATGTTGAAATGATCACAAAGTTAGAGATTAAGAAATCTTTCTTAAAAGCTGAAAATAAGTGGTTTTTATGGGTTTTCTTGTGTTTGGTTATTTTATTTTTCTTTTCTATTCCTCCAGGCAGCTACTCTAGAGAGTAGAAAATGTTACACAAGTGTGGGGTATTTTTAACTAAATTCTTTTTTTGAACTGTGGAACTTCCTTTTTTTCTAACTTTTGTTTTCCTGGAATGTAAAAAATGGTTCTGATGAGACATAGGGGGAGAAGTGAATGGCATCAAATACACGATGTCTGTTGGGTTGCTTCAATGCTATTGCAGTATAGTCACTATGGATTACATAAAAATGGTTTATTTTATTAGCTTTCAAATAATGTATATATATACATTTGTTAATGGCTTACCAGTCAAGCTTACTCTTTGCTTTTTAAAAAATAGTTATAGGCATGTTGTATTTGCCTTGTGTAAATTATAAGAGGCTATTTATTAAGTTTTCTGATAACTAGTCTATTTATTAATCTGTAATGATTTAAAATAAATGATTTTATTTCTAGCTCAATGCTTGTTTTGTGACTCCTCCTCTTTATCACACTGGGGAAAAAGAAATATTTTCCCACCCATCTAGTTGCCATGCAGACTAATCCCAGCTCATGAGCCCAAACTATTTTCCTTACTTCTGTAGCCTTGCTTTTACTTGTGATGGAAGATTCTTTCACGTGTACAGATCAATTACCACATGAAAGGCTCAGTCATCACATGGTGGCATCTTCCAAAGACTGTAGCCTTGATGTTTTAATTGTACTTGAGGTATGCTCACACATAAAAGAAGCACTTCTCTGGCAGAAATGTTTGGTGGAGCTTGAGTCGGTTCAGACTGGCTTAAGGGTTATCATATTCTCCTGTACATAGGTTAAGTCTAATTTCTTATCACAAGAGCTTTACAGAAGGAATCATTTCAGAAGGTGATGCTGCCCAACAAGCTAATAGCTGCTTGGACTAGGTGCTGGCTTTCATGACTTCAGTCATGCCGTTTTTCAGAGTGTGGAATTTTGGTGAGCTGCTCTTTCAGACTTTAAGCTTGTGTCTTAGGGAATACACCAGTAATATTGCTGATCAAAGTTAAAAGATATTTTAAAACAAGCAAAGTGGCTCCTCTCAAGTATAAAATATGCATGCAGTGGAAGAGATTGGCATGGATTCTTTGTAAGGTATATGGTTGGAATCTTATTTTTGAAGGCATTGCTGATATTAATGCAGTGTACCACGATGGGAAGACCAGGAAACCAGAGGTTTTCTTTCCGTATGCAGCATCTCTTATTTTCCATTTTTTATTGCCACCCCCTCCCCCACCCCCCATTATTTATTTTTTAAGTAAATGAGTATACCACTGCACTGAAGTCTGTGACAGAACCAGTCATGAGTGTATGTCTCTCAGCCCTACATCTCGCATGAGGAGGGTGTTAAAAAGCTGAAAATCTGATAGTGCCATTTTCTCTTTATTTACCAAGAAGTGGTGGAGGGGAGGGAAAAAATGTGCTGTTTTTTTTTCTGACGTGTTTTTTTGTTTTGTTCTTATTTTTGAGATCTTAAGCAGAGCTTATTAAGTCGCATCTGGGAGTGCAACCCTGGTAGGAGCAGACTCACAGACATGGATCCTTTGTTCTGCTCAGCTGTCTTGGTTAAATACAGCAGGGACATGGCCACCAGAGGCCGTTACAGCTGCCTGATTTCCTCATCAGTTTTCTGCCATCTACAGACAGCGCTGAATTTAGCACCCTAGTGGGATGCTTTAAAACACTGCCAGCAGGTGACATTCTGCCAAGGCCATACAGCAGCTCTGGGTAGATAGCTTTTTATCGCAATCCTTTCACTGTTTGTATGGAGTTGGAAATTATTGCACAAGAGTCAGCTAGCTCATATGCAGTACAAACCTACTAACCTGTTAATGTTTCCCAGTGTTGTGTGGGTTGAAGCCTTGCTCTTTGTCCTTAAACCTTGAGGGATGTTTATATACACAGTAGATATTGAGCCCTGAAACGTTCTGCTCGTAGCCTTGCAAAATAATTTACACTATCAGACCTCTGATGTGAGATTGACCAAGTAGGAAGAATGTGGAGTGGGACTGAAACAATGGATGAAGAGGGTAGGAAGCTGACCATTGTTCTTTGTTGCAGGGTTGTTTCCAGATACTCTGAAAACACGTCTGGTGTCTCTCGCTGTTGTAAATTATCCAGAGACACTTTGATTATTTCCTGTTAAGCACAACCCCTGGCAGTGAAATAAGGCTGGGATGATTTGTGATGAGCTGAGAGCACTCAAAAACGTCGTGCTCTGTGTGAAGGAGTAACAGCTGAAAAAAATATCAAGAAGAGTTTAAATTGATGTTGAACTTCAAAGACTCCACAGTTCTGGTATCTTGTAAAACACAGAAAAGCCAGCCTTCTACTGCATAGTGCTTAGAGAATAGCTGCAATATGCAGTATTATAGAGATGTTTGTACATGTACATACATAAAAACTACTTGATGTGTGCAAAGTTAATGTCACAACTAACAGTCTAGTTTCAAGCCTGAGGATAGAATGTTGTCCTAGGACATAAAATAGTCCTAAAAATTATTGCTTTGAGTGTCCTGGAAATTGCAGGGACTAAAGTGACTGAGTGAGGGGCATTTTTGGTACAGATGATGTGTAAGAAGAGGGATCATGCGAGGGTAAGCCTAGATTGCTTCTGTGTTTTTGTTTCCAGGTTTTACAGAAAAGAGGTAGCAGCCTGTGCGGGCTGTGGTAATGTCCCAAGAAATCCTGGCAAAGGAAGGTGTTGTCACTAAGAGACGTGACCAATTGGTCGGTGTGAATTGAAAGTCACAGCTTTCAGGTGGAGCTATCGTGGACATTTTGGGCGTGTCAGCAGCTTTGGAAGGTGTCTATGAGCAGTTCTGAAGGAACTTGAAGGGCACTCTAAGCCTCAGTATAGCTGCATTTCAGAGCCTATGTTACAAACTGAGGAGAAACACATCTAACCACATGAGATCCAAGTCGTTTGGGTCGGAAAGCATGCACGAAGAGTGTGGGATCTGGCTTAAAGGGGTTAGTAAATCCTAACCAATCAATCAAGCCTTAAAAACGGCATTTTATTTTATTTCCCCTTTACTGCATATGGGTTTTAAGTTTTCCAGTAAGGGCTTAAAAAAAAAAGAAGCGCAAGGGGGGAAACGTGGATTCTGGAAGGAACGACGTGTGGCTGTGAGGAAACACGTTTCTTGTGAAACACTCTGCAACGCACGAAGAGGCTCTTTATTTAAAAAAAAATAAAAATAAAAAAGTTGACCGAAGAAGTCAGCCCGGGGCGGGTCGCTCGCAACCCGGGCGGAGGCTTTGCCCACGGGCTGACACAGAGCTCCGCGCCCCTCAGCTGCCGCCGTTGTGACGTCACACCGCGCGCCCCCGGGGGAAGGACGCGGGATGGCTTGCGGGTGGGACCACGTGACCGGGCGGCGAGCCGCGCCCTTTCCGGCGGGCGCTGCCGGGACCAGCGGGGCGGGGATAGCCGAACGCGGGGAAGGCGCCCGCCTCGCTCCGCCGTCGCTCCTCATCTTCCCGTCCCCTCCCCTCATGGCGGTGCGGAGCGCGGGCCTCCGCCCGCTCCGGCCTCCCCCGCGCGCAGCAGCCGCGGGGACCCTCCCGACGGGGGCGTGAGCGGCGGCGACCGCAGGTAACGGGGGGAGGGACGGCGGTCTGAGGGGCGGGGCCGCCTGGGGTCGAGCCGCGGGCCCCGGTGCCGATGTGAGGAGCCGGCAGGCCCGGGCGGGACGCGCTTGGCCGTGGCTGCGTGCGTGGGTATGTGCGTGCGTGAGTGAGCGAGGCTGGTGGGGTATTCGCAGGGCCGCGTTCGTCGTGGAGCCGAACCGGTTCGTCCGTGGCTTGGCGCAAGGCCGGCTGCTAGGTGTGCTCCTGCACAGTTTTCTGGCCCGGGCTTTGCTTCTGAGGTGGGAAGGAAGGTTTTGGGCTGCGTTTTGTAGGTCGGAGCGAGGCTGTGGAGTTTTTTTTTTTCCCGTTCTGTGGAGGTGGAGCTTGTTTGTGTGGAGTCTCAGTCCCGGCGTTTCTTGAGGTTGGCTGAAATTTTGTCTTAAGCGCGCGAGGTGGAACTTGAGTGAACTTTGCTCAGCCGGCTGAGGATGAGGTAACGAAATAGTTGCAGCAGGGGTGAGGGAAGTTGTGTCATTGACTCCTCGCGTTGGGTTCACGTCGATAGACCTCTGGGAAGGGCAGGCAGTGGGGTAGCAGCTACAAAGCACACTCTGTCATCGTTTACTTGATGAATACTACTCTCTTATAGCAAAGGTCCTGCAGTTGAAGATTCTTCTTTATGTAGAAGAGTATAAGTATAAACAACAGGAAGAACAGGGTGTCGAAAAAGTTAAAGAATAAATTTCTTCTTTTCTCTCACAGCATCTTGAAATTGAATGCTCTTTTTTTTCTCTATTAATATCACATCAAAGGAGTATGTTTCCTCACTATTCAAATATAAATCATCTTAAATGGCCTTTTCAATACTGCTGATGAGCCTTTTGCTTTGAGCGCTTGTGCCTCTAGTGTGCTATATACACACACGTGTATGACATCTTTGTGAAATATGTTAAGGTAAAGCACGTAGAGGTTGTGGAGTCTCCTTCTCTGGAGACGTTCACAGAACTGTAGGGGTTGGAAGGGTCCTCTAGATCATCGAGTCCAACCCCCTGCCAAAGCAGCTCCCTAGCCCAGGTTGCACACGTAGGCGTCCAGGTGGGTCTTCAGTGTCTCCAGAGAAGGAGGCTCCAAGTCTTAATACTGTGTTATGTCTGCCCTTTCTACGTTCTCTGTCTCTAGCTGTATGTTGTAGACTTAAGGAATCTTACTGAGGATATCTGCGTTCATACTTTTTTCCCCAACCTAAGAGTTGGAGGACCCCTCAGAAAGTGTATGAACATCCTCTAACAGCTCGCTGTACAGAAGCCAATACTTAAAACTTTACATTAGTTTTTCTTGCAGTAAAAGTGCCTTAGAACTTAACTTAGTGAACAGATTGAAGGGATGACANCTCTGGGAAGGGCAGGCAGTGGGGTAGCAGCTACAAAGCACACTCTGTCATCGTTTACTTGATGAATACTACTCTCTTATAGCAAAGGTCCTGCAGTTGAAGATTCTTCTTTATGTAGAAGAGTATAAGTATAAACAACAGGAAGAACAGGGTGTCGAAAAAGTTAAAGAATAAATTTCTTCTTTTCTCTCACAGCATCTTGAAATTGAATGCTCTTTTTTTTCTCTATTAATATCACATCAAAGGAGTATGTTTCCTCACTATTCAAATATAAATCATCTTAAATGGCCTTTTCAATACTGCTGATGAGCCTTTTGCTTTGAGCACTTGTGCCTCTAGTGTGCTATATACACACACGTGTATGACATCTTTGTGAAATATGTTAAGGTAAAGCACGTAGAGGTTGTGGAGTCTCCTTCTCTGGAGACGTTCACAGAACTGTAGGGGTTGGAAGGGTCCTCTAGATCATCGAGTCCAACCCCCTGCCAAAGCAGCTCCCTAGCCCAGGTTGCACACGTAGGCGTCCAGGTGGGTCTTCAGTGTCTCCAGAGAAGGAGGCTCCAAGTCTTAATACTGTGTTATGTCTGCCCTTTCTACGTTCTCTGTCTCTAGCTGTATGTTGTAGACTTAAGGAATCTTACTGAGGATATCTGCGTTCATACTTTTTTCCCCAACCTAAGAGTTGGAGGACCCCTCAGAAAGTGTATGAACATCCTCTAACAGCTCGCTGTACAGAAGCCAATACTTAAAACTTTACATTAGTTTTTCTTGCAGTAAAAGTGCCTTAGAACTTAACTTAGTGAACAGATTGAAGGGATGACAGTAGTGTTTCAGTTGAACTTTTAGCATGTTCCTTTATAAGGAATGGCTTAGATTGCACATGAATTTCTTCAGTTGCTGAAGTGAAAGAACTGTAAGGATTCACATGAGATATATGTGGCTATCAAACTGAAAAACCACACTGCTTTGTTATTCAGGTGTTTTTAAAATGGCAAGCTCCCTTTGTGAAGCATGGGTGAGACTGCGTGCTTTTGTGTGTCATGCTTGGAAGTGAGATTAGCATTAAGTTATGGACGTGGGGGGTTTTGTAGCTGAATTCTTAACGTGCCAATTAATATTCTTTTTAACTTACATTTTAGAAACCTAACATTTGAATTATTTAAGAAGCAAATGCCTCTGGATTTTGGAACAAATTGGTATGTATGTAACAAGCCTTTAAAGGGCACATTACTGAATACTTGTGCTATTAGGGGATGTTTCTGGTTCCTGTGAATTTATGCTTCTGGAAGGGAAGGAGGGAACATGTAATAGTCAGTGTATGCTTGTTATATCCTTTGATTGCTTGAACCCACTCTTCTTCCACAGAGAGCTTTGTGGATGGGACAGCATTAAGCAGGTGCCCTATTTCAAAGTTAAAAGCACAGAACTTCTTGTGGAGCTCTTACAGATGAGCAGAATCGAAAATATGGCAGAAAAATTCAGAAGGTTGTGAGCAGCTGTACCTGGAGTAACGCTTAGTAATGTCTTTGTATTAAAATCCTTCTGGTGAGTCATGTAGCATTGGTGATGTGGCTGAAATGACAGAGTGGTAATTAATGGCACTGAGCAGGGAAGGGTTCCCAGTTTATAAATGCCGATAAATATTTTCAGGAAACATTTCTCAAAAAGGAAATGCTTTTCTGGAATGAATGAAAGCTATTGCACCCAGCCAGTGGAACTGGCTAATCAAATGCAGTTCAGAGAACAGTAGTTCTGAAGAAAAGAGTTTGGAGGTTCTACTGTTGGAGAAGTTGAAGCCAGTAACACAGGAAGTGTGAAGAAAACCACTCATTTTGGGTTGAGTGGAAAGAGACTTCCACTGTGTTGTGGTAGTGGTAATATCTCAGCTGAAATATGGTGCACAGCTTCAGGAGTTGCACTTCAGAAAAAAGCATGGCCTGCTGAGAAAGACCTCAGAAGGCAGCAAGCACCTGACTTGCAGAGACAGAGGGAATTGCACATTGTTCCAAGGCCAGAGTGGACATTCGTAATGGGTTTTATTTGTCAAAGGAAAGATCTAGATGAAGATCATTAGATAATGAGAGAGTTCCTAACAGCATCAGAGCATTGAAACATGCCTGTGGTGTTTTGCAAGTTCAATTTGCAAATACGTTCCTTGGAGAAGAGTGTTTGAATTGCCTGTAGTGAGGAGCAGTGTTAAGTGATATGCTGTACTTGAGCAGATGGATGAAGTAAATGGCCTGTTAAGGTCTGCCTTAGCTTAGTGATATCATCCCATTCACAGTTTGAAAAGAATCTGCTTTTAGAGAGGAAATCCAGAATTTTAGCATTTGAAAATTTTAGTGTGTAATTTAGGCTGTTTCTCAGAGAATAGACGGTCTACTTAGTTCTTGAGGGCTGGTGGCCAAGTAGGCACAGTTAGAACAATCCACCGTGTTAACTTCTACTGACTGTAATTATTGCTTTTGTACGAAGTACAACTATTAGAGGTGATAATTAATTTTCTTTGGCTGGTAACTCCCTCATACTTACATACATACTTAAAAGCTTATCTGCTTTTAAATGTAGAATATTATTTCTTCTCACAAAATCACTTGTAATGTTTCTGAACATTTAGCTCATTTGTTACAATAAATATTTAACATCTTCTAAGCTCTGTAGCACGTGCTCCTGTGGAGAGGAAAGGACTTTTGAGCAAAGAGGAAAAAGAAATGTTTCCTTGTATTTTAGGCTTGAGACTCTGTATCTTGTCAGCAGCTTTGTTTGCCATTTGTGATATTTCCCAATCACACCTTAAAAAGAAGCAAACAGACTTGGTGGCTGGCCCAGGCCTGCCTTGGTCAGCAGGTCATTCAGAAAGATTGTTCTGTCTCTCCCTGCCTGCTGGCCCCCAGCCTCAGTACGTTCCTCGTGCTGTCTGTCATTGTGCTGTTGTGTGGTGGGAGTTATGACTCAGATGAGCCACGGGCAGATCGTAAATAGGTGGTTCTCCCTGACATTTCAGGTGTTGGCAGTGTGTTGATAAGGCAGTCTCCTCACAACATGAAGTCTCTGGAATCAGAGAAACAAACTATTGTTTTTCCATGAAACAGTTGGTAATGAATGAGATATTCTCAGTGTTAAAATAAGTTGTGAATTCAATTAAAGAATCTTGGCAGAACTGTGCTAAGTCCAACTGAAACCACCACCAGCCTTGCTTCCCTCCTGGTGAGACAACGTCTCTTCAGCAAGGAGCTGGGTTCACCACAACCCTGTTGCAGAAATGGGCTGCAAAGGTGGGTGTCAATATGAACTGCCCGTGGAAATATGGCACTAATCCAAGTTGGAATTGGACTGGCCATTCTGTGAGGGCGGTGAAGCTTAGGAAAAAACAGCACTAATTTATGTGAAGAAGTAGTTGAAATTAGAATCAAGGTGAATAAAGCAACTGACAGGGAACCAAAATGTTTTTCATGTCTTAAAGACTTGAGGAAAAGTAGGGATACTAAGGATGCTGCATTGCAAAACTAGGGCATTTTTAATTCTAAATTCAGAAAGCTACCTGTTAGTTCACAGGCTTTCTCATTCTCTTGCAGTCATGTTCTTCCACCAGAGGAAACCAGCATGTGCTCCTTCCCTTGTCTCTGAAATGCAGTGGATAGAAGATGCCAGGATGGGACTAACATGCTCTTTGCTTATGACAGAACTATTTTTGTGTAGATAAAGCTGTGCAAGCTTGCGGGGGGGTGAAGGAAAAAAAGGTGATTTTGTCAGTTTGAGTTCTGTTTTAATAGAAAGCTACACTGGCAAAGTGCTCTCATTGGTAATATAACTAGAGTAGCATTTGTTGGAAGTGCTGTGGTAGCGTAGGAAAGCTCAGCACGAGCATCCTGAGTGATGCTGTACCAGCATTTCATTTTACACCAGCTGGATCAGAAGAACACTCTTAACTTGATTCCCTAACTTGTGTGGTTTATGGCTGCCAGAAAAGACGGCAGAGAAAACTGTCATAAAAGTCTCCAAACGTCTTCTATTGCATTAAAAAATGCCTGTATTCTTCAGGGTTCAGCAGGCCTTCTGAATTCAGAGCTGGGGTAATATTTGGTGCTGTTAGTGAGGTGTCTTGTTCTGGTCTGGCTCTTGCACTCATGATTTTCGTTGGAGTTTTATTCAGTAGGTGTCTGAATCATGCACAAATGCACTTAAGGCTTTTTGTTGTTTTGTTTTTCTTGTTTTTTAAAGCAGATCTTCACAGTTCTTTCATTTTGGGTTTGTTTTTTTTTTCCTACAAAATAAGATACTAAAATTTCTGCAAGGATAATCAAGGAGGGCTTGAGATTTTTGAACTACTGATCTTGTAGCATTTTGTATAGTGCTGTGTTGAGTGTTTATTTAATAAGATTGTTCTCCTTTGTTTTTTCATGGCCTATCAGGCTGTAAACAGGAGGAGCTGTGTTCACTTCTAATGTTAACCTACCTGTAGTTCTCCACTGAGCTTTTTTAAGAGTGTAGTAAATTGATGAAAGTTGGCAGCAAGAGCGTAAAGGGAAAGGCAGTACTGGAAGAAAACATTGATTCTGAAGAAACAACTGCAGGAATCAGAGCTGTGAGCTTGCCTGGCAGGCTAAGGTGTTCTTTTATCAAGTGTAAGGCTTGCGTTGGTATGTCCATCTCTGCCAGAGCCTGGGTGCTTGGTATTGCACTGCCCCGATGCTGGCATTGTGCTCCTGCAAGGGGAGGCTGCTGCTGCCTCTCAGAGTTAGAATCTGAATTCCAAGACTTTAGTGAGCACCTAAATGGAAACGTTTGATTCCCTCCTGTTCCTTGTCCCTTTTCCCTCTTAAGACAAAAGCTTGTTAATGCAGTGTGCAGCACGTGCAGTGCTTCTAATAATCTGGATAATGATTGCTTAGGGAAATAAATGCAAATTTTGTGATTGGTGTTCCCAGGAATTAAAAGTACTTCTATCTGTAGGTGCTTTCTTCCTTTCGGCCAGTTCTGTGAACGAACATTTGTAATAACCAGCAACCCTAAAATAAAAGCCTAAAAATAGTTTCCATTTCCCTTCATAATACAGAGATGTTAATCTTCTCTAAAGGACTTTAGGTTGGGTTTTGTTCTTTGTTTGGCTTTATTTTCATTTTGAAAGGATTATACAGATATCTTAAATTTAAATCTTACATATTAGATGAAATCCAGGATATCCTCGTTGCAGTATGTAACAGGAGAAAGGGTGTTCTGAAATGGATTTTCTTATTTAGCTAGAGGATGGGTGTGTAAAGCCTCCGTGTCTAGTCTAGTTGGTACTTTCTGCTGAGCTGTTACTGAAGATCTTACATAACTAAGCCTTAGGTTGGGTGGGTGCTTTTCAGCAGTGAGCTCATAGTTCCTGTAGCTGAGCTGAAAAATGCTTCATACAGGTGTGGGAAGTTCTTTGCACAGTGCATCAGCAAATGCTGAGGCCCTTTCTTGTTCTGTGTTTCTGCGTGCTTGCGCTTACATCCATTTGTGTCGGGCAGATTGCTGTATGATTTAACACGTCCTGCTCTTCTTTCACTTTTCTAGTGAGTTTACATGGAAGAGATGCTGCAGCTGTTCTCAAGCTCTCTGACAAACTGATTTCAATGTAAGTAATTATTTGGTGTTGACAGTTAAGTGGTGTGCAGGTCGTAGCTGTGTGTACTTAAGGAAAATAAATCACATAACTTAAAAGTTTTCCTTTGCTTTCTTTCCTGGGAAGCTTTTCTGTTTTGTGGTTTCAGTTGTTATATTCTGGGTCAGATGCCCTTGTGCAGTCATTAGTCACTCATCTGTGAGTCAAGCTTACGCGTGCTGCTTTTTTTTTTACGGTAGGCCATTCTTAGGAAGAACCAGCCACACAAGCAGCTGAGGAGTCCTCTGTATGTAACACGTTTCTACCATTTTAATGATGCGTTTGTTTTGCTCAGGTTTCAGTATTGCATCATCTTGTGTTGAATAACAGAAGCTCTGCTGTCCGTTGATCAATGTGACAGTCCCCAGCAGTTTACGAGATGAGCCAAGCCCGTGGGAGATATGACTTCTGCATTGGGCTGGTGCTGGCTATAAGCTCCAGCATTTTCATTGGAGGGAGTTTCATCCTGAAAAAGAAAGGTCTTCTCCGATTAGCAAGGAAGGGCTCCATGAGAGCAGGTAAATGCATGTTTAAGAAACCTGATGACAGTCCAGTTTTACTGTTTAATAGGTTACTGATTTACGCACTTTCAGGTGTACGAACCCTAAAACATCCAGAGAGTTGTCATGCTTTTTCCCCTCTGGTGTCAAATACACCTAACTCAGCATGTGATGCATGCTGGTTGATTTGCATGCAGTGTGCCCTGCAGGGACACTTAAACTATTCCTTAGCATGTTAGTTAAGGTTTGAATTCATTTTGCAAATTGAACTTGGAACCATCACTCTTAACTATGTCTGTGCTCCTAAGAGGGTGAATTTAGAAGAACGTTAACCACATTTGTCAGGTGGTTGTTTTAGAAAACTCAGAGTCATGTGTAATAATATGCTGTGGTGGTGTCTGTTATCTGGAGCTGCTGAAACTGTTTCTCTGTCATCATTGCCTTTTTAAAGCCAGGAACATTCTAAACAGCGCTCAGTTCTAATTATGGATTAATATATTAGCAACACAGAAAGCCATTCTAATGGACACTTGTATATATTTTCAGCTTTATTTTCTTGAATTGAATTTAACAATATTAAATCACTTTCAATAGAGCTATTCCCATTTTGGGAATTGATTTTTTTCATCATTCTGTCAATGTATTGATTGGAACAGTCAAAATTCTGACCAGCACTACCTAGATTCTTCCTTGCCCTCACGGCTGACTCTGTGTTTGCAGTATCTAGTAGTAACCAAATCTGAGTTCTGCCTGTAGCAGGGAGGGATCCAACTTAAGGTCTTAAAGATTTTAGAAGCTGCTTCCCTCACCTCAGTAGCTGCAAAAGAAATGAGGGGTTGTTACGCTTCGTCAGTGCTGTGATACAATATTGTTTTGAGAGCAGCATGTGATGAGCATGCAGATGGTTACAGAATCCTTAGATCGTTCAGAAAGTTGAATCTGAATATTTTGAATTAATTACCTGTCCTCTCTGCTTCTGAAACATGGTTGATTTTGAGTGAGACACACGATTTGTTCTGTCTGGTTTGGAATGGGGAAGTGTGACTACATTTCACATAGGTGCATGTGATTGTCTAAGCCATGCCTGATTTCCACAGTGTTTTTCTGAAACGTGTAACTTGGCTCTTTTTCTGTTGTTACAGCGAGGAGAAAGAACTGTTTTTCTGGTAAAGCCAATATGGTCATTACTACCATTTCTATTGGAAAGGAAATAAAATAGCCAGTTTTCAAAGTGGGCTGTAGGAAGCATCTGCACGTCAGAGCTTGACAATAATTTCAATTTCTCTAGCTCAAGAGACCATATCAAAAAGATATCAAAAGGATGCCCATGTTTTTAAGAGCATACAAAAAATGTTTGTCAGTGTTGTTAGTGACTAGTGACAGGGCTGTTTGTTTCTACGTGTTATTAATGGAGTAACAAACATTCTTTCAGGTCAAGGTGGTCATGCGTACCTCAAGGAGTGGCTGTGGTGGGCTGGACTTCTTTCAAGTAAGTAAACTTGGGGATGGTGTCTGTCTTCTTCTCATTACTTAGACTCTGAACTTACTGTGTGTAATCACAGTAAGTACAGCTTAATGTATGCTATAGCCTGTGTTTTGCCTTGTAGCCTGGCACTGCAGATAGGTCTCGACTCCAGTTAGCAGGCTGTGGAGATACAAAGTGGCCACCTAAGTAAAGCACCTCTTCTAATTTGGCAGAATTAATTTTAGTGCCTGTTGTAGTCCCCCAGCCTATTTTGTGTTAACAGTAGTAATGGAGGTTTTGTGTTCTGCTGGAACTGTTAGCCCAGCGGCACCATTAGATTTTTCCTTTGTTCCCCTACTGCATGTTCATGTCTGCAAGAAGATTTGCATGGATTCACACATTTGTTGCATAAGACACCCTAACTTTTTTTATTGTCATTACTACTCTGCAGTGGGAGCAGGCGAAGTAGCTAACTTTGCTGCCTATGCTTTTGCACCAGCTACATTAGTGACTCCTCTAGGAGCTCTCAGTGTTCTTGTAAGGTAAGAAATGCTAACAGAAAGCAATGTGATTTCAGAGAGTGAAGCTAAGTATTTGTAAGTGTCTGAGATATGCTGTAATAAATGTGTAAATGTGGTTTGTTCTTAACTATAAATTAAGAGTGAATGTAAATGTCAGAAGTCACTTCAAGTTTCTCCAAATATGAAGTGACTGTTGTAAAATGTTCTGGCAGTCTGCACCTCAGACTGAGAAAAACTATTGCCCTCTCCATTCTAAAAAGCATCTAGTGTAGAGCACAGTAGTATTTTCATTCCTAATTTTGAGATTTTGCTCTTTTAAAAATGAGTATAGCAAGTGCCTAGATACAGAGTTCAGAGGAGGCAGAACTTTTTACGCCTCTGAAGGAGCTGCCAAATCCTAGAAGCTAGTTCTGCCTGCAGCAGGTATCCTGATTAGGAAGTCAGCTATGGCACTGTGTTAAATAAAAGCCTAATCAGTGGAACTGCCACAAGTAATCTATGGACATGAATGATGTTCCTGCTCACCAGAGTGCACATTATGTATGTAACTTACATGTACAGTCAAAACAAGCTTTAAGTTGATGAGCAAGTAAATATTACTAATTGCATGTTTTTTCATTCTTTTCTTCTTCTTAGTGCCATTTTGTCATCCTTCTTTTTAAATGAAAAACTTAATCTACATGGAAAAATAGGGTGTTTGCTAAGTATTCTTGGATCAACCGTGATGGTAATTCATGCTCCACAAGAGGAAGAAGTGGAAACTTTAGATGAAATGTCCAACAAACTACGTGATCCAGGTAAGAAAAACGCTGGCTTGACCTCTGAGTAGTTAATACAGAAAGAGGTGTGCTTACTCTTCTCTAAGCAGTGAGTTTTGTTACCAACCCACTCAAAGACCAGGAAGAAGGCCTGTGTCTGCTTCATGTTGTCTCTGTGAAGTAGAGATACAGGCTCTGCAGTGTGTTTCCATAGAGAGTCTTCATGCTGATAGAGTGGCAAGGGTAACGTGCCCAAGTTTCATTATTTTAGCAAAGGTCACTCTAGAATGATTTTCACTTCAGTGTTTTGTGGAGTAACGAGAAACTTGCTGATCTTTTCTGTTTAAGCTGAGCCTATCACCTTGTTAACGTGTATACCATCCAGCATCCCAGGGGTACCAAGAAAACACACAAGTAACAAGATGTCTTTTCTCCCCGAACCCAGGTTTTGTGGTCTTCGCAACACTTGTTGTCATTGTGTCTTTAATTCTAATAGTTGTGGTGGGACCTCGCCACGGACAGACCAACATTCTTGTGTACATAACAATCTGCTCTGTGATTGGAGCGTTATCTGTCTCCTGTGTAAAAGGTCTGGGCATTGCTATCAAGGAACTTTTTGCAGGAAAACCAGTGCTGAAACGTCCCTTGTCTTGGGTTCTGCTGCTAAGCCTTACTGTCTGTGTGAGCACGCAGATCAACTATTTGAACAGGGCCCTGGATATATTCAACACTTCAATAGTGACTCCAATCTACTACGTAATCTTTACGACATCTGTTTTAACTTGTTCTGCTATCCTGTTCAAGGAATGGCAGCACATGGCGGCTGATGATATTATTGGCACCTTCAGTGGCTTCCTTACTATTATCGTGGGGATCTTTTTATTGCATGCCTTCAAAGATGTTAACTTCACCCTAGCAAATTTGCCCGTTTCCTTGCGGAAAGATGAGAGAGCAGCAAATGGGTCTTTGCTGAGCACGTATGACTGCTTTGATCACGACGAAGAAAGCTCTCCCTGTGTGAGTGAAATACAATCCACGGAGAGTCTCTCAGGCAGGAGAAATGGAAGTCTGTCGACCTTCTGAAAACATCCATTTCTTAAATAAAAGAAGAACAGTTCTGTAACTCTGGATTACTGTTTTTCCTGCTGTGAAATGTCTGAGCTTGTCTGGAACCTCATGTACTTCTTAACAGTGTGGGTAGACAATCTTTAAGTTCGAAAAGTTTGGATCACAGACACCGAAGGGGGTTTTCATTTGCCTTATTTTTACTTTACAAAAATACTAAAATGACCTCAGACCATAGTTGGTGTTGTTGCTTAAGTTATGTATATACTTTCATTTCATTCTTCTGTTTCAAGATGTATTGCACTAATGACAATTTTATCCAAAATAAATGGCTTTATTACTGCATTGGTGGTAAACAGAGTGCAGTGGGCCTGACTCCTTTCTCCTTACGCCCCAAATCACTTCTGAATGGCTGTAACGTACTACATATATAAATATTCCCAGCCTGGGGCAGAGAAAAGCTACAACCAAGCAGCAGTAATCCTTTGAAAGTACTGCTTACCTAAAGCTTTGCTAGACTTGGAGGACTTACATCAACAAACCAACCCCATAACCATGGCTCTGGTTGCAGTAATGCAGTTGCTGCCTCTAACAGTACTTCAAGACGTGGACCAAACAAAGACCAAACCCAAAATGTTGCTGCTCAAGACAGTGCTCTGGTGGTAATTCTTTGTAAGAAAGTCACAAAGGCAGAAAAGTAAGTATTAGTGATATAGTTTTATAACAACGTTCCTACTGTCAGTGGTGAAGGCTAGAAAGCATTTGAGACCAAGCTAACTATTTACTGCTGCAGTTTTGTCAGTTTCATTGTTTAATGCTAAGGAGTACAGCTTATTGCCAGGAGACAGAAATCAAGCAACTGCAAAACTAACTCTGTTACCTTCCTTTTCCTACGTGGAGGAGACACCAAGATGTCAATCAAGAAAAAAGGTTCTTGGAATGCTGGCTGAAGAGCAGGATTTGAATTTGTCTGGTTTTAAGGAGCATCACATCTCCCCTGTTCACGTACAGAGCACAGCTTTCCAAAGACCCAAAAAACACTGCAGCAGGGCATACAGCAGCAGAGCCAAACTGCTGGCTGCTACTTCCAGTACCAAAGCACCAGCCTCACTCACTGAACAACACGCTACAATTTCATGTAACAACATAAGTTTTACTTATATAAACCAGGCTGTATTACTTAAATGTTTATGCAGCACAGCGTCAAGCTGAAGCCTCAGGTACGTGAGACTTAGCTCTGAACCAGTAATGATCTCAGCAAATTAAGCAATTTCTTCAGTTCCTTAATTGAAGCCTGAAGCAGAGGGGAATGTGTGATTGACTAGAAGTTGTCTTGGTCCTCTGCTGTGAAGAATTAACAGTTTTCCTTAAGAAACATTTCTTATGGACATTTCTTCTTATAGAAGAAGATGCTTGAATCAAGCTAGTGTAACAAAGCACGAGCATCTCCCACGTGCCACAGCATCACAGACAGTCTGGGAAAACCTGCATCAGAGTAAAGTTACTTGCAGTGTGCCTGGCAAATCTCTACCCTTTGTTTTGTTGAGGAGTTGTAGCTCATTTTTTTCCTCCTTCCTTAAGGAGAAACATGTAGTTGGGTACATGGGTTTGTATCTCCAACCACAATACGAGCTGGGGAAGAAGCGCTTACTAGGAAAACATAAGAGATCCTGCTCTAATCAGTTCAAGTGCTGCCACTTCAAAATATCAGGAATACTATCAGTCACCTCCATGTTCAATAACTGTAGAGCAGCCCCCTGAGTTAGCCTTCACTTCCATAGTTACTGACCACAAAGAGTCCTTCTGTGCAGACAGAGAACAATCAACTAAAAAATTAATTATTCACAAAGCACTACAGAGTTCGTCATTGTTTTTTAATAAAGGCTAATTAAGCAACTAATGCTCTAATACAATTAGGAATCAGTTTCTAAATCTTTCTGCAGAACCCAGTTTCTTACCCTCCACAGCTGTTATTTTGATAGCTTAGGGGAAAAGTTTATTGCAGTCTGGTCTAAGATGGCCACCTCAGTAAAGGAATGCAAAGAGATTTCAAGAACAAACCCTCTACAGCTGCAGGCTTTTAATCCAAGTATATAAAATTTTAGTCTAGAAAAATAAGTATGGATTGTATACAGTTACTGTGCTTGGAGACCGAAGAAGACAGTGCACCACCCAGTGCCACTGAAAAAGGCAGAGAAAAGGATTTCTTCAAGCTGTTGGTGTTTTGTTTTCCTCCTTTCTCACACTTTTAGCCTAAATAGGTGCAAAAAATATCCTAGTAGGAAATCTAGTTGCTGGCAAGGGACTGATGAATGGGCGGCTGGAAGCAGCGCACGTGTTCCACGGGTGTGCTCTCTCCATCTCCAGACTTCAAATACTTGTCCAAAATAGCGATTATTTCATCATTCAGAATCTGGAACTTGCGAATTCTTTCAACCATTTTCTTCAAAGGCTGCAGAAATACCAAAGAGCAACAATTAGCTCTGGAGATGAAAAGCACCAAAGGCTGCGACGTCACCTCTCTGCAATGTTACGTGTGTTTCCCCATTGCTATTAATGCAATGAAGAAATCCAAGGTGCATTCTGCTTTCTGACAGTGCAGCTTTTTGTACAGAAATTTACAACTGCCTTCTTGTGATCATAATCTAAGTGCAAGGAGATGAGCAGCGTTCAGAAAATCCTATACAGCTAAGTAATTACAGTCTTCAGGCTCCACTGTTAGCATCTAATCCTTTGTACTCTCCTCTTCAGCAGCACTTCATTCCAAAAAGTGATCAGTACATTGCTCTGCACCTGAATACAAACAGCTCTGATTTTTTTTTTTTGCTAGTTTGTTATAGTGAATAAAGAACAGATGTTTTCAACATACCACATTCTTTATAACCTCGTCTTTGCCATCGTGCTTTTGAACTTTCAGCAGGTGGTAGCAGAAATCCAACACGTCAAAGCGACGTTGTTGTCCCAAGAGCACAATGATCATGCAGCCAGCCCAGTGCAGGCCATCTCCAAAGCACTGCCTGAAACAGAAACAGGGATGCAAAGACCCTTCAAACACAGCTACCCGAAACGTTTAGGAATCAGCCATTATACAAAAATACATATTACATAACTCTAGAATGTGCCAGATGTTAATCTAAAAAAATACCATAAAATCTAGTAAATCAATCTGATATTCCAGGTTACAAGTGATGCAAATGAATGCTTTCCTACAACTTAGAGTTAGTTACTTCAAGGACATTTACTCCCCCCTTCAGCTCTAGCAGCATTGCATCTCATTTTCAAAGAAAACAAAGGGGGAATTCAACACTGTTATTCTGCTTCGGGCAGCAGACAGGAAGGGAAGCAAACGTCCTGTCATTTCCCCCATAGCTGGACAGTGAAAAGTACACGACAGCAGCAATTTTTCAAAATAAGGACATGCCTGAATTAGCAAGCCCAGAACCGTATTAACATGTTAACTTTCAAATGCCTGTCCTTGCAGAGAGGAGTCAGATGAGAAAATACTTGCTCACTATGTGAACACACATGTCCAGCTGTTTTATTTACATCCAGCTTCTGTAATGGTAAGACTACTGCCAAACTACACGTGCTAGGGCCTGCCTGTCGTGGGATCATTCATTGTGCACTGTCAATACTTAAAATAGAGGGTCGTTTTCTTTAAAGATACAACCATCTCTTGTGTTCGTGCGTTATGAGCCCCTCCCAGCCATCACAGCACTTCCCTTGGTTTTGCAGCAAGCAGACACACGAACAAACCCCTCTATTTGGTGCCTCATGGCCCCCCCAGCGCAGAAGGAACAAAGGGAGCGCTGTTGGCGCAGGTGCACCGCCGGCAGCTGCCCATACGTACTCCACAGTGAACTCGTGCGTTCCCACGGGGATGCAGTAGACAAACTGCATCGCACTCCAGAGGCGGTGGAATTCCACACACTCATCCACGTGCATCACCCCATTGCTGGGTAGGGGCCCACGCCAGATGGGATCGTCCAGGAAGGATCGGATCCTCGTCAGGATAACCTCAAACATGGACAGGCCGCAGCAGAGGCGTTCCTTGGTCAGCAAGTCCCCTTCCCTTGCAATTGCTATTTGCTGAGAACAGACAGTGCAAAATCCCAGTCACACAAAGCACTCTGTTTACAGACCTTCTTTCCAGTCTGACTTCTAGAAAAGTACCACCCTGAGCTAATTGCACAGCACTGCTCACACAAACGCTGCACTTCCCATACTGCACTCTGTTTTGGAGCACGCCGATTGGAAAACACGTAATAGGAGCTTTAAAAAAACAACAATTCAGTTTCACTTGTCTATTCTAGAAGTTTCTCCTGACCTTGAAGTGAAGTCAGAGTTCAGTTCAGTGAAAAATGTAGGTGCCTTTTCAAGTAAATGTGGTTCACTGCCACAGTGAGCAATGCTAGTGCAGTAATGCTCGTTCTGAACCTGTCCCAAGGAAGCTTTAAGAGTTTTTTGCCTGCACCGATGGAGGCAGAATGCATGAAGAGCGTTCAGTGGTCTGCTGCTAGTACAGGCTGCAGCTGCTGCAGTTGCTAGACATGAGAAAGCTTCAAAGACAGCAGAAACAGACTCAGATAAAGCAAAAAAAAAATGGCAATACCAAGTCAGCTCTTGTCCCACTTGCACCATCACACTGACTGCTCTCTTCTGCAGCACAGCAGCACCCACCACTGAGCATTACAACAGAAGCAGTGTGAAGGCTTTGCTTCAGAGCACTATGCTCTACACTTCTACAATTCACATCTCAACAGCCTGTAAACCTGTATAGGGAATTACTGTGCCCCCACAGTGACAGGAAAACAGTGTGGGAAGCTACAAAGGCAGTGGAGAAAGAATGTCCTCCATGGTCATCAGCTTGAGCAGAGAACTCAGCTCAAACAACCACTCATTTTCAGTGGCTTTCTAACTTACTGGCTGAAGAAATGGTTTTCATAAAAGTACATACCTTAAAATGGATCACACTGTGTGGAATTTGCATTAGCAGCTCACAGCCTGGTCTGTACGCTGAGCATGTATTACGTAGCAATGTACCTGTCACCGCCACCCATCTCAAATATTTTAAACTTCTGGGCTATAACAACTCTACCAAATCCATGGATCTAATACAATTGCTGTTACGTGAACAAGCTGGGTGTGCATGCTGAGTTCCTGACGCAGCTATCTGCACTGTGCCGAAGAACAGTATTCTGAGTGCCCAGAAATGCCCTGAACTGCCTCAGACAGAAATGAGAGCAAGATCACCTGTGGTGTTCCCAGTCTTTCAATGAGAGGGACCAAGTGTAAGGGAGCGTATTTTGACTCCAGCCTCTTCATTTTAGCATCAAGCCTTTCACCCTCTGAAAGAAAAATAAAAGGAGCATTGATTCATCTGATTCATTTAATTGATAGCAGACGATTTATCTTTGCTCAGTGCAGTAGAAAGCTGAATATGTTTTTATTTTATAGGTCATTTCCATTTCAAATTGTCAGGTCAACCTTCAGTGTGTTTTTAGAAAAAATACGTATTTTAAATTGTAGATTGGTATGACCAAACAAAAAAATGCTAAGTGTTTATAGTGGAATACATTTAGTTCATTACTAGATCCACAAGAGAAAATAAGGCTCTATTATGCTGCTGCTAACATATTTGACTCCCACTTGTACTAACCAACTAAATTGCCTGACTGTAGAAGGTGGGTTATAGTGAGGGTGGCAGTTTGTGTATAGTAAAGGCTTAAAAAAAAAAAAGCACTTGGCATCCCCTTGTCACTGACAAGTAGGAAATGCTGTTTAGAATGGCCTAACAAAATGGTTCATTTTATGCACAGAGATGCAAAAGCCTGAAAATATTCCCCAAGACTTTCAGCTGATGGGATTTCTCTGAGCAGAACAGATCAGCTGCTCTGGCAGTGAGGAGATGAGACAAAGGAAGAGCCTGGAAAGAAGCAGAAAGCACTGCCCAAACTGGCTGCTTTCACTCCATACCTTTGACGTGAACTCTCGGCAGGATGTTTTGGAATGGCGCCGCATGCAACAGGTCACACACTTCTTCTAGGGACTAGAACATAAAGAAAAGGAGGCAGTTAGGGAAAAAGAGTCCCCAAACCACACCAAATTCAAAAACTGGGTTTCCAAAAGCATGCCAATGCTGACGCAGGAACAGCAGAGGGCAGCCAGCCTCTGCTGGCAGAGCCACACACACATCACTGCTTTGGAGCTCTTTTCACAGAAGTACTTCCAAAAATGATATGATTTCACCAGGTTACCTTGGATTGACAAAGAAATCAGCAGCTCTCCTCCCACCCCGAGCTGGCAGTTCTTAAAGGACAGGATATTTATTTAAAAGACTAATTTAGGATGAGTAATTTCAGTGTGAAAGTGGCAGACGGATACTGAGCAGACAAACAGAAGTGTGATGGATGACTCACAGCTCAGCTATTTTTACCAGCACTGTTCCCACAACACATTATCACAGTGGGCACCTCTCCCAACAAGGCAGGCTGAGACACCTCCTGGGAGCTGCTGTATCTCTTCAGGATGAGGGGAAGGAAGAGAGATGTCTCCTCAGTCACTGTACATGCAGGGATGACCAGCAGATGACACACAGCTTTGCTGTACATGTGCCTCTTTTTTTGGAGCAGAGGCTCTGCCCATTTGCAGTCCTCAGTGCTAGCATTAGATGATGTTCATCAGCCGTAGCCCACATGCCCTTCCTAGCTCTAATTCCTTGATGTCAACAACATGAAAATGGACATGCTATGCAGTGAAGATTAACAAGACCCAGCCACTAGCAGAGATCCACTAAAGACCCTAAATTTTGCACAGCATCAAAGTCTAGTGCACCCTCAGCCAATTCTCCCAGGCAGCAGTGGGGCCTTCACCTGCCTGGCCTCTCACCTTGTGCCCTGTTAAAGCCCACTCCAGGGATCCAGTTTCTCTCCACTGTGATAGTTACCCCATCACAGGATATGGTTTCACTGCCAGTCATCTGGCACTCCTGTCACTCTCTGTCCCTAGGGACAGATGATCTAACACTGAACAGGACTCCTGAGGAACAGCATGCCTTCATTATCTCAGCTAACATTAACAGTTTTAAACACCTGAGAGGACTCCTACGTGAGGATTTATGCTTGTGCACAGCAGGTCTCCAGCCAGCTTGCTGAGCGAGCTGATGTAGGGTCAGCTGGGAGTCAGCAACGATCTCTCCTTGATGAGCAGCCCAGCCTCAGTACCTATGTGCAAAGGTGGGGAGTCTTTCCCCACCTACAAGGGGCAACACAGGTAAAGAAAGGGAAAACAACACTCTTGTTGCTTTTCAGGCTCATAAGCAACGCCCACCTTTCCCTCCGTAAGCATCAAGAAATTACACACCTGGCCATTCTGTTTGAACAGCAGACTGTTACTCCTGTGTAATACATGATCTCACAGCTCCCTTCAAGCTAAGAGAGGTGAACATCTGTCAGAGCGGACAGTGATAGCAGCCTTCATAACGGCATGGACATCCAGCAGGCCCACATTAACTTTGCGATGTTTCAGACAACAGTGGGAGTGAGGAGCCAGGACGAAAGGTAACAGTGACAGATGCACAGCCTGTTGATCCAAAGAGGCTAGACCACAGGAATATTGTACTTGACCACAATTTACGATCAAGACTGTAATATTTAATTCTCAGGTACTGTACAATGGGAAACATCTCTCGCCCATCAAAGTCAGGCATCAGTGCTATCTGGCAGACATCCAAGCCCACACAAGAGGTCGGCACAAGGAATTGTTTCTACCCATCTGTCCATCCACAACAGCAAACTTGCAGATTTCAACCTCATATTTGGGCCATTAGTAACAAAAATGTGAGAAAGCACCTACCAGGCTTTGCTCAATAAGCAGGCAAAACAGGACAGCATTTCCCACTTCCCTCAAATTCTGGAAACAGACAGTCTTCAGCTCTGCATACTCAACAATGTCCTTCAGCTGATGGTGAAAAAACTCCAAGATACCTGAAACCAACAGAGAAGCAGAAAAAATAAAAGAAAAAAATCAATTCAGGAGCCAGAAAGAAATTTAGTGATGATCACACTGGTTCAGCTCTCCATGTATTAGCACATGAGATGTGTTTTTTGAATTTATGGATGTGCTACCTAGAGGAAACTGAAAGGAGAAGTATTTAAGCATATTAACAATCAGAGGTTGTGTTAAGCCAGCAGTGTGTTGGTCGTTTCATCGGGATAAGTCACGCACACCGAGCACCTACATTCTCTCTCCTGGATAAAGACAATGGAGTAGGAGGTCAGAGAATGATTTCCAGAAGCAGGGAGACAGAACAGGGCTCTTGTCTGCTATTAGTCCCACTCCACNGAGAGGTGAACATCTGTCAGAGCGGACAGTGATAGCAGCCTTCATAACGGCATGGACATCCAGCAGGCCCACATTAACTTTGCGATGTTTCAGACAACAGTGGGAGTGAGGAGCCAGGACGAAAGGTAACAGTGACAGATGCACAGCCTGTTGATCCAAAGAGGCTAGACCACAGGAATATTGTACTTGACCACAATTTACGATCAAGACTGTAATATTTAATTCTCAGGTACTGTACAATGGGAAACATCTCTCGCCCATCAAAGTCAGGCATCAGTGCTATCTGGCAGACATCCAAGCCCACACAAGAGGTCGGCACAAGGAATTGTTTCTACCCATCTGTCCATCCACAACAGCAAACTTGCAGATTTCAACCTCATATTTGGGCCATTAGTAACAAAAATGTGAGAAAGCACCTACCAGGCTTTGCTCAATAAGCAGGCAAAACAGGACAGCATTTCCCACTTCCCTCAAATTCTGGAAACAGACAGTCTTCAGCTCTGCATACTCAACAATGTCCTTCAGCTGATGGTGAAAAAACTCCAAGATACCTGAAACCAACAGAGAAGCAGAAAAAATAAAAGAAAAAAATCAATTCAGGAGCCAGAAAGAAATTTAGTGATGATCACACTGGTTCAGCTCTCCATGTATTAGCACATGAGATGTGTTTTTTGAATTTATGGATGTGCTACCTAGAGGAAACTGAAAGGAGAAGTATTTAAGCATATTAACAATCAGAGGTTGTGTTAAGCCAGCAGTGTGTTGGTCGTTTCATCGGGATAAGTCACGCACACCGAGCACCTACATTCTCTCTCCTGGATAAAGACAATGGAGTAGGAGGTCAGAGAATGATTTCCAGAAGCAGGGAGACAGAACAGGGCTCTTGTCTGCTATTAGTCCCACTCCACCAGCCAACACATTCAGTTTGCAGATCTCAGTCCCCCAGATGACAGAGCCAGCAAGGAACAGAGCACTGAACAGAGCACACGTGGTGTCAGGATAGGGCCGACAGCACCGCAGACATCCAGACATGACCCGTAATCTCACAAAAGATGGCAAGGAGCAGAAAACTGCAGTAGGACAGACAGCTTCCAGGCTTTTATAACATGTTTCCATCAGCATTTCTCCGTCTGTTTGCATAAGTCTGGCCCTTTTAAAAAGCAACCAAAGCCCTCAAGAGTGGTGACAGAAGAAAATACATCATGCAAAGCTTTTGGATTGTATGCTAGATAGAGCAGCTTCCATTACACTGAATGAGGAACACAGACAGCCTCCAGCACCTTCCCCCGTGCTGCTTGGATGTGACTGGAGAGCACTTCCTCAACAGGGGACGAGTCTTCCGTATTTGCCCAGCAAGGCGACAGCTCAGGGGGAGCACACAGCACAAAATACGTGCTGGAGTGTATCTATGCCAAGGAAATCCCTCATATTCAGCTGAGGAACTTGAGAATTTACAGTGGAGGAAGGAACAGTACAGCTAACCCACGCACTTCTACAGAAAGCCTCAAGCCATTAAATTTAGCAACAGAAAACATTGGTAAAGTGCACGGTAAGGGGAGCCAGAACTGGCTTTGCTACATCTCAAAGATCTGTTTGTCAACAGAAAATGTGCAGTAAAGGAGAGCTCCTGCATGCATTCAGTGAAGAGAGGTCTCAGAGCCAGCTTCAGTAGCATAGGGCTGAACAGGAAAATAGAATGGAAACCCTAATGGAGGTCAGCAGTTGTTACGAATGCTTGCTGACTTTGATTCAAAGACTACACTGAAACAGTACCAAAGAGAATGTTATTAATGTTACGTGGAACGGACTTGATAGATGGAGCACTTGCTGGATAATGGATTGGCTGGATGGTTGCACTCAGAGAGTTAGTCAATGGCTCAGTGTCCAAGTGGAGACTGGAGATGAGTGGCATTCCTCAGGGATTGGTGTTGGGATCAGTGTTGTTTTACGTCTTTGCAGGTGAACAGACAGTGGGATCAAGTGGGCAACCTCGGCAAGTTTACAGGCAACACCAAGCTGAGTGGTGCAGGTAACACACTAGAGGGAAGGGATGCTATCCAGAGGAACCTGTACAGGCTTGAAAGGTGGGCCCACACCAACATCATGTAGTTCAACAAGGCCAAGTGCAAGGTCTGCACCTGAGTCAGGGCAATCCCAAGCACAGATACAGGGCTGCGGAGGGAATGGCTTGGGAGCAGCCCTGAAGAGAAGGACTGCGGAGTGTCAGTTGATGAAAGGTTCAGCATGAGCCAGCAGCGTGCACTTGCAGCCCAGAAGGCCAATGGTATCCTGGGTTGCATCAAGAGAAGTGTGACCAGCAGCTAAAGGGAGGTGATTCTGCCCCTCTACTCTGCTCTCACGAGACCCCACCTGGAGAACTGAGTCCAGTTCTGATGACCTTAACACAAGAAGAAAATGGAGCTGTTGGAGCAGGTCCAGAGGAGGGCCATGAAGATAAGCAGAGTGCTAAAACACCTCTCTTTGGAGCAGGTCCAGAGAGAGCTGGGATTTCTCAGCCTGGAGAAGAGAAGGCTCTGAGAAGACCTCATGGCAGCTTTTCAGTACCTCAAGGGGGCCTACAAGAAAGCTGTGGAGGAACTTTTTATAAAAGCAGGTAGCAACAGGATGAGGGGAAATGGCTTTAAACTGGAAGAGGATAGATTTAGATTAGATATTAGGAAAAAAAATATTTACTGTGAGGTTGGTGACACACTGGAACAGGTTCCCCAGCAAGGCTGTGAATGCCTTCTCCCTGGAAGCATTCAAGGCCAGGCTGGATGGGGCTTTGAGCAACCTGGTCTAGTGGGAGGTGTCCCTGCCAGCAGGGGGTTGGAACTAGATGGTCTTAAAGATCTCTTCCAACCTAAACCTTTCTATGATTCATTCTATGAAAATTACATATCGTCTTCTACAACTGCTCCAAGGTACTGAGTTCCTCTCAAAGCCCTTACAAAGACCTTTCTTCCTTCCCTGAAAATTCCCATGGCCATATGCAGACACAAAAATGCACACACCCATACAGAGACACTCATGAACAAATGGGGTAATTATTTTGAGAATCTGACACTCCATGTTTATTACGCAGTTGTTCCAAAAGCCATATCAACTACCTCCCTTAGGTGTAGTGCTCGATTTAGGGGCCAAGCAGAGGAAAGTTTACAGAGCTACATAGGCAATTTTTGATGGAACAAAAATGATGCTGGAAGCACAAAATGCTCCCCAGTGGATCCTGGAGCAGCAGCACGTTATCAAGTTTTCATTAATATTCAAATGATGGCTCCTGGTTACATCTACTTGTACTGTACAGCACACAGAAGGGCACTCCTGTGTGACTCTGGCATAACAAAGCCCTGGAGAAAGACTTAAGTGTCTTATGAAAGTTTCATTTAACTGCATGCAATTTCCCTAACTCTGTGGGTGCAAGCTGTAAGCTATTGAGTTAGTTACCTACACGTATTTTGCAAGGAAGATGAATTGGTTTGCCCCTTCTTTCCAAGTAAGCAACTGTAGCTAAACCCCTCTACTCCTGCAGACGGGATGACGTTAGGTGCAATAATAATTGGTCATATAATCTCAGTTTCTGATTCACACAGATATCAGCAGCCTTGCTTCTGCTGAGATCAAACAGATGTAGTAAAGCACAGGAGATTAGTAAAGGATTAGGCTCCACCTCAACAGCACTCAAACAGCAGAGGCCAAGTTTCAGCTGTGCAGCCTGTACACTAATTAATTCAGGAAGTCAGACCAAATCGACACATGGTCAGATTTCTTCACCTCGGTCTCGTCTCGTTTTCTATAAAACAATCTCAATTCACAGCTAGAGACTCAAATCAAACATGTTCCAGAGCTTGTAACAAGCCTGTTACCTCCAAGATTAGCTATTGGCTACTTAGTACAGACCCAAGGTGCCAACCAACAGCAAACCTGATCTTGATAATAACTCTGGATCTACCCATGTTATGGTTCATTTCCTGCAGAGTGCTGACTTGACAGCTGTGAGGTGAAATCTGCCAATCTGCAACAGCAAAATTGTTCCCAAGAAACAGTGTGCTATGATGAACTTTAGTTTACGTTCGCTCTCCTACAGACCTTCAAGTGCTATCTATGATTATTTCTTTGGCTCAGTGGAGACATCATTAGCTTTGCATCTCAGCAGGGACATCACTCCTTTAAAAGAAAAAGGAATTCAGACCAGGGAGCCTGTGCACTGCTTCTTTTGCCAGAAATAAGTATCCTGTTGGTCTTCATATCCATTATGTTGCTCACTGCCCTTTCAAAATCATCTAGCATTTTGTTTTATGAGAACACAAGTTACACTTTTAGAGTTTTAGTAACAGGGAACTAGAACAACCTCCATTCTCACTAAATACAGGCACCTGAAGGGCACTCCCATCACCATTGCCTCTTAAAGGATTTCAGTGTCATTCCTCAGCTTTCTTTCTGTGTCCAAATCAGACAGAAGCAAACACAGTATGGAAAGCTTCAGAAAGTCTGGCTTTGCCCAGTTATCTGATGTTAGAGCTCAGAAAATGGCCTCCCTTGTTTTTCTTCAAGTCCCTCAACAGCTCTCCTGACTTCCCCCACTTTGCACCTCCCCATGTCCCTGCATTCTTTTCCAACGGACAAGTTCCAGAAAAATCTATGAATAAATTTCCTTCATGTTCTCCTCCAAGAAAAATCAAGACACAGCCCTCCAGCAAAATCAACCTCCTCTTCCAATGATTCAAATTCAGTCAAAAACATGGAATAACTGGGAGCATCCGCAGCCCCTCTGCTCTGCCCCATGCTCTGCTTCCCTCTTGCCACTACTGCTCTCTTTCAGCCGAGGCTCCCTCCAGTTCTCATCAGATATTCCAGAAGAAGTACAGAGGAAGGTGGTTTCCTGTCGGGTTGCTGTGCTGAAGCAGAAAAGCATAGGAAACAGCACAACTGGTCAAAGGAGAGATGGCAGCACAGCTGGCAGGCTCGCAATGCTTTGCCTGGCTCTAGCTTTGGGGTTTTCATTTTTGAGGAAGAAACACGGAAATACTCTACATAGTACAAGAAACACACAATTAGGCCACCTGCTTGGCTGAGCTCTTGAGTTTTCTTTCAAAGCCTTCCCACGTAGGGCTGTTGCAGCAGATCACACAGTTCTAAGCCTCATCTCACGGCAGAGCTGAGGAACTCCCTTCCTCGCCACAACTAACGGCATTTCAGAGTCGCAGGACATAAAATACTTATTTATGAAAGGAAGGAAAGCTGTATTTCAATCCTAGGAAAACACTGAAAGAAAATGTTACTTTCAAGACAAAAATTCAAGTTCCAACTTTTATAAGCTGTTATTCCTTTTAAGAGCTTCAATGACTTTAAAGGGTCCCTTTAAAAATCCTTACGATTAATGTATTTTTAGACAAATATTTTTTATGACTACAGGATGAGCAAGTTCCCCACTGCTGTAAGATTGTTTCTATGGAAACAAACCCATTGGTGAGCAGAGTCCTGAGCAATTCTAATGCCACTGTCTGTACTCTGCTCCTTTTACCAAGAATAAATCTCTCTTCAGAAATCCACAGGTCCAGAGGGCTGATCACACCGAGCTCCCAGAACTGCAATCAGTGGAGTTCAAACAAAGCTCTCAATCAAAGTCTGAAGCACATGAAGTAGCTGGATTCTTACTGAGCAAACTTAAATTGTGGAGAATGGACTCAGGAAGTTAACTCTAAATAGACAGATGAATGTTACATCAAGGCAGATGAGAATCTGTGTGTCTATAATCCATGAATTGGAATCACAGCTTTGGTCTTTATGTGCAGGCAGTGGCAGGTATAAAGGAGTGGTTAAATGAGTTGTTATGGATGAAAAGCAGCATATGAATACACTCTGTAAGATGCAAACTTACTACTACAACTACTGAACTGCAGGCTGCCCGAGGCAGATAAGGCAAGAGACAACAGTTGGATGCACTTGCCTGCATTTTCAGAATGAGCCAAATGAACAAGGTGAACAAGCAGCAGAAACTGTACAGAGGAGGACTGAGCACAGAGAAGAGAGGACAGTGTTTTGAATCAAACACAGGCTGTGCCTTTCCGTTTCACACTATGACAGTTCCCCTCAGCGTGCCAGACCGAGGCTAAAATCTACACCATGTTACCATCACAGAGAACATTTTCCCTCATCAATCAGACACGTTCCAAGGGCAGGCAGCTCACGATGGAAAGGCTCCAGAGGCAGCAGTGCAATTCTTCCATGATGCTACAAGTTAGATGAAAACCCCCTGAGCTTTCACACACGTTTTCTGTTTAGTAGCTTCAGAAAGAACAGAGAAAAGCTGTGACTGTGCTACAAAGACTGCCTCTGCTGCTTCTTAGAAGAGACTCTCAGAGAAGTTATTAAGTGCTCTTTGCTAGAAATATTTCAGCACAGAAAAATACCCCTGTCAGGACAAAACCTGCCTGTGCACCAGCCACAGACATGCTGAGGGGCACAGAATCAAGTGGTTTTGTGAGATCCATTCCAATTCTTAACAGAATCACAGAATTGTAGGGGTTGGAAGGGACCTCTAGAGATCATTGAGTCTCTAAGTCTCTAATCTCTGCTAAGGGATTTGATTTAGTAGTTTAGTGGGTAGGGATGGTGATAGGAGGATGGTTGGACTAGATGATCTTGTAGGTCCTTTCCAACCTAATGCATCTATGAATCTATGAATCTATGAATCTATGAGTCCAGCCCCCCTGCCAAAGCAGCTCTCTAGCCCAGGTTGCACAGGTAGCTGTCTTCTACTGTTAACATGAAGAATTCTGACATCTCAGGACAGCAGGCGTCTAATCACAGGGGATTTCTTTTCAAGAAGTAATTATGAGGTCAAGGTTATTAGTGATCTCTAGAAAACAGGAATGTTAAGAAGGATTTTTAAAGGTTTAGGTCCTGCAGCAAGAATAGATCATCTCTGTGGATAGCTGCACCAGTAAAGTTTTGCCTTTCTTATAGGACAGATTGCCTTTTTATCTCAGAAGAAAATTTCTGCTTGGTTCTCTAATACTTCTTTAAGTTGAGGATTTCTGGCAAGAGAACACAGGTTTCCTAACTTCACCTGCAGCACTTCAAACTCTGGTGATGCAGAATCTGTATCTGAGAATACACACTACTGTGGTCAGGTCTGAGTGACTAAAAACCTCAGAGAGATTATTTTTAAGCTGCTAAGTACCATGAGTCATCCATTTCTATGCTCCAGGGAGAAAAACAGGAAGGAAACACTTACTGAGCCCTCAATTTCGCTTAACACTGGTAATGAGCATCAAGCAAGCAGTGGGAAGGAGATAAAACAGCCTTACTCCATTTGGAGTGGCATTTAATAAATCTAAGCAACTCTGAAATAATAAAGATATGCTCAGGAGGTGGGTGGCACACAGAAAGATTAAAAGATTAATTTGTGTTAATTAGATATTATGGAGGATGAATATTTTGAAGGGGGGGGAAGCAGTTCCAAAATTTCAGAGAACAATGTGATAAATACTAATTAGCCAATTATTTCCCCACAGTGGCATATAACTTTCAAAGATGTTTCTTCTTCTGCAGCTGTTATACTCCCCGTTTAGAGGCCGAGGTGCTCCCTGCACAACCTCTGACACTACCACTGTGGCAGGACCAGACTGCCCCTCAGCAGTAATGTTCCTTTTATCTTACATTTCACAAGGGTAAAGCAAGAGGAAATAAAGGCTTCTCTGGAGAGTCAGGATCATCTAAATGAGACATTTAGAGAGCACTGGTGCAAAGGGCTAACTTGCAGAGGGAAAGCTCAACATGCTTGTGAGAAAGAGCAGAATGAGAAACTACTGTGGATATCCCAGCTCAAGTTAACCATGTCATAAGGCCGTTTATAGACAGACTGCCTTCCTTTCATTTTCCCTAAGGACTAAAGTTGTAAAACACCATACAAACACCATGTTCATTAAGTATTTTCTGAAATCTCAGCCTTTAACAACAACTGATATGAAAAAAAATAACTAAGTTCTGAGTAACAGGACAGACAGATAGAGTTGCATACAAACACCATGACAGTAATTTTATTATTATTGTTATTTATAACATTTTATTATGAACTAACCTGGAGAACCATACTCATGTCTTGGCAACCTACAGATCTTAGGCATCACTTCCATCAGGGTCTTGACATACTGAAGAATTGTCCCTTGTAACTTAAGAGAAAAGAGGCACTTGTTAACGTGTCAGTGTTATTGGAGAAACACAACAATTGTGTTCAAACATGGATTGAATGAGATATATAAATCTTGAATTTAGCTCTGTGTCAGCCATCATCCTCAAAAAGGTCACTCTTTCAAATGAATACAGTTCCACTTTCTTTCACATGGTATTAGCTGCTTTTTGCTACAGGAGGAGTGGCTCAAGAGCTAAAGCCAGGAAGGAAAAGAAAGGACAGGAAATCATCATCTTTTCTCGCAGCTGGCCTCTATTGTCCAACCAACTTTTTGATTTTGGTAAACAAGTTCATCTGAATGTTTTCAAAAGCTGCAAAAGAACAATGCTCAGCATGAGGCATGTCTGTACCAGCTTAAACTGGCTATTCCAGGCACAACGGTTTAGACAAAGCTCCAGTCCACAGTCAGTTTACCTGCCCTCCACTAGACACCTATCTCCCAACATCTGAGCGTCAACATCAGGACCCCTTCCCCACCCCAAGGCTTTTCAGACTGCTTTATTAATGGCTAATCGTTCCATGCTGCCTTTAATGAACTGAGATGATCTGCAAGGAAGTGAAAATAATCCCCCTCAAAACAAAAGACCAGCACTCATATCCAAAGCATAAAAATTATGTTTCCATTTTTCCCTGAAGATCACAGAATCACAGAATTGCAGGGGTTGGATGGACCTCCAGGGATCATTGAGTCCACTTCCCCCCTCCCCCAAAGCAGGCACCCTACATCAGGTTGCACAGGCAGGCATCCAGATGGGTCAACCAGATGTAGGGAGCCTGCTTTGGGATATATATATACACCATTATTTAATATTTACCATATATCAATATGCCATATTATACCACAGCACTCATTCAAACAGGCTCTATCCTTTCTGGCATTTCAAAAATGTACTCAGAACACTGTTGGAATGACGAACAGTATGTCAACCATGTGAAGTGAGATGATGAACAGTACAGTGATGCACCTGTTACAGTTGGACTATTCTGGCAGCATGTTCCTTACACAAACAGGAGCAGGGAGGGAAAAGCCATTCCTGTAGCTTAAACTCACCAGCAGTGCATTATGACTGTACACAAAGATATTCATAACGCAGTGAACAAACAGCCCCTCAACATCCTGCTTACAAAAAAGGCCATTTCTGGCACTAGATACGTAGGCTGTATGGATATGGTCTAGGGAGCTGCTTTGTCAGGGGGGCTGGACTAGATGATCTCTAGAGCTCACTTCCAACCCCTGCAATTCCAGGAAATAACTTCTCCAACACAGGATGGTCTGAGCACTCCTCTGAATAGGCCTGATGCTACCCACTGCTAGCTCAAGCACAGAGATTAAGCCTTCCTTGTGATTAAGGGTCATCTGTCAGTGACATTATTAATCAAAGCCCTGAAATCACAGAAGGCAGAAAGCACACTCCAGCTGCTCCAAAGCGCTCAGAGTGTAAATTTACAGCACATTTTTTTTCCAGTTGCAGCCAACTCATTTGAAACATTTACACTTCTCCAGAGTCCGCCCAGCACCCAGCAGCATGGATCTCCACAAATTAACGTGTCTACCCAAGACTTATCTTCTATAGCTTTCACAAGATGCTAGGTATTCCCAAATACAGCTTACACTGAACTTCAGTGGGTGTAAAATTGTAATTTAAGTTGAGATCTTAGTTTCCTTAGAAATCCTACTTCCATTTTATTTTTCTTAAGGTATTTCCTACCAGAAACCTTTTGGAATAGCGAAAATGATGGACAATGGCATACCAGGCTCTTGACGACTTTCAGCAGCTCCTCCATCACCACCGCAATCCCCTGATAGCCAAGAAGCCTACAGATGACTTTAAAGTGAGGGGGGCCAACAAAATTTCTGTAGCTGCTGTAAATGCTGGAATATGCCAGATTCAGTGCCTGAAATGAGGAAAAACAGATGTGATTAATGAAAATTTCAGCTGACTGCATCTTAACAATAATCTCATTTAAACAGCATTTTTTAGAGTATTTAAAACAACGTAAAATAACAGCTTTGTATCTCACACTCTATCCAGGAAGTTAAAATAGAAAGCTTCCTTTTTGTAAGGCAGGAAATCCCTTGCTAAGCAGAAAATACCTGTAAGCAATATTTGTTTCTTTCACTTGACATTTATAGAGCCACAAACATTGCCTCATGTATATTTCTGTTTACATAAGTAGCAAAAGATGACGGGTACATGAATTTAAAGCACAGCTTCTATTCCTACACAGTCCATTTTATGTACAATACATCTGCAAAGAAGTGACTTCAATTTTCAGCTCACAATACGTGTTGTAAACCTCTGAGGACCTGATTACAGAAAACAGCCTTTTGCATTACTGCTCACTCCAGCTAATTAATAAGGATCTCTCTTCTGCAAACCCCCTACCTGTACACGAGATTCAAGCAAATCCCCAAATCTGGGATGTAACCTCACAGAAATTCTTTTCGAGCTTATCAAGAAACATAGAATCAAGTTAGAAGGGACCCTTAAAGGTCACTGAGTCTGACTCCCCTGCAATAAACAGGGACACCTACAGCTGCATCAGGTTGCTCAGAGCCCCAGCCAGCCTCAGCTTGAATCCCTGCAGAGATGGGACAACCATCGCCTTTCTGGGCAACCTGTGTCAGTGCCTCATCACCCTTACTATAAAAAAAACTTCTTCCTTACATCCAACCTAAACGTCTCCACTTTTGGTTTGAAACCATTTCTTCTTGTCCTATCACAACGGACGCTCCTAAAGAGTCTGCTCTTTGTCATAGCTGCCCTATAGAAACTGAAAGACTGGGCTCTGCTCAGAGGTGCTCAGTGCCAGGACAAGAGGGCACAAACAGGAAACTCCATTTGAACATGTTATTACTGTGAGAGTGGACAAACAGAAAAGCTGTGCACCCTATGTCCTTGGAGATGTCCAGGGCCACAGCCCTGAGCAACCTGCTAGAGGCTGCCCTGATGCCCAAGCTGCCCTTTCCCACCCTGTGAAATCAGTGCTAAGGACAGAATCCTTGTGTTGCAAATCCTCAGGCACCTTTTCCGTGAATGCAACTTAAAACAGACACTTAGCTAATCATCAGCCTCCACACACAACCCTCGCGCTCCTGCAGCTGGATGAGAGCTGATAAGGCTCAATGCCAAACTCCCACCGACTGGACAGCACAGAGCTGCAGTCCCTCACGCACAACAAACCTATTTGTGCTGATTTCTGCTCACACTGAGAGGATCTGGGGCACCAAAGAGGGTGAGAACTGCTAAAACATTATGCATGCAGACAAACTTCCCAACACGTGATCTCCAGAGGTCCCTTCCAACCCCTACAATTCTGTGATTCTCTGATATGGAACATGAGTTATCCCAAAAAGGGAAGATTTCTTCTCTTTCTCTTGATATTCTCAGTTAGGTAGATCTACACATTAAACACGTCCAAAGTATTTCAGCCACAGCACAAAGACAGTTTTCTTTCACTGGCTGAAAGCATCCCACTGCCATGGGCCCTCTGCGCTGCAGCTTAGGAGAAGGGAGCTCCTTTATGGCAACAGAAATTTATCACAGAAAGGCAAGCCCTAAAAACATGGTTTCAATATAAATGAGTCCACTAATCTAACAACACATCCTTTTCTAAGTAACCTTTGCAGAGAAGCACCTGACACGGTCTACCTGTAAGCACTGGACCAGCAATATGTGAAGCAGGACCAGGGATTTAGAAAACCCCATCACACAGCACCACCACTTTTGCCTCTTGATGCATAAAACCATAAAACACTGGGGGAAAATGCCACTAATACAGAGGGAGGGGAAGGGAGAGAGAGAGAGGGAGCTCACGTTTATTCAGTGATTCCTTTCTCCCTCCTGAAACTGAACAAAACAAAACAACAAAAAAAAGGAGTTGCTGATGTCATCCAAGTGCTAACATTAATCACGCACAGCACCACCGGTACAGGAGCATATAACAGGGATGTGCAGGCAGTGTGCTGCCCAACGTGAGGCAAGCAAGGGAGGGGGGAAAGGACATCGTTTTTCTCCTCTGTGTTCTTTGAAAACCAAGGCAACAGCACCTTTAGATGAGGTGTGGCCCTGCCTGAATTTAAGTAGAAGAGACATAGAAACCGTGCACCAGCAGCACCGTGGGGAAAAAACGGGAGAGAGCACTGAGAGCTCAACCCTGGCAATCTGAAGGGAAGAGAAAGCAAACTGGCAACAGAGAGTACGAAGCAGTAACTCCTGAGAAAAGCGTTCGGTGCCTGTTCATTCATCTCCCCAGCATCACCACCTGACGACCCTGTTCTGACATTTCTGCCACGACGTGATGGTAAGTACAGGCTTCACAAAACACCAGATGTGTTTTCCAAACATTTAACTTGCTCCTAATTATGCATCTTGTAACAAATGATGTGTTTTAATAACCAAAAAAAGCAGTATTATTGTTACTTAGTTAAGTACCAAATACTCTACTTCGAAAATGCTGTGATGAATAAATGTTTCTAGACAGTATTAAGAAGCATCCTATTAAATATATATATATTTTTAAATAATTGGGATTCACCAGCTAGAGAGCTGTGCAAGGAAAAGCTCTGCTCATAATGACATTCAGAAGTCGGTTATGTGTCAAAATGTGTCTGTCTGTTAAGCTTATCTGACAGCAAACTCAGTTCCTTTATCCAGGTGCTGTACCAAAAAGAGTGCACTTCACTTGGTTAGGAAGGCAGCACCTGCCCCAGTCAGTCAAATGTGAGGTTCTGTATGACCATGAACACACACCTGCCTGCTGCACACTAAGTATGATCCGAAAACCTTGAGCAACAACGTTCATACATCAAAGACATTGTTATTAACAATGCAACACAACTACTAAGGTCCCAATAAAATAATCACTCTTTGCCAGCCTCCCATCTAGTGTAAAATATAATTCAAGTATCACAGAATAACCTCCAAATGTTACGAGCAAATTTTATCAGCTTTCCTCTTCAGGAGAAATGTTGACAGTCCACTGTTCCATAGCCAGTAATGTCTTAAGAGGGATCATAAAAAAGAAAATCATTCCTTTTTACAGTGAAGCCATAAACAATGAAATGTGGTGTTACCAAGAACCTCAGAACACCAGCAGTTTTTCTAATGTTAGTTCTGTTACTAGGAGGATTATTAGACGAGTGCTTGGGTTCAAGGCAGACAGATTGTGGCACTATGTACCATCACACAGTCATTAAGGCTGGAAAAGACCTCTCAGATCACCTAGTCCAACCACCAGCTCATCCCCACTGACCGTGTCCCTCAGTGCCGCATCCACATGGTTCTTGGACACCTCCAGGGACAGTGACTGCACCTCCTCCCTGGGCAGCCTGTGCCACTGCCTCACTGCTCTTCTGGAGAAGAAATTGTTCCTAATATGCAGACTTTGCATAGGAAAGAATATTAGTAATTTAAATTAAAATGACAAAAGCTGTATTTCATCAACTAACTCCAGCCTGGGCATCAGGGCTAAGCACTGTGACTGATGCCAGCAGTGTGCGACCAACACAGCAGCTGCCTTAGCTGCAGACAGAGAGGTGCTAACTCACCTGCAGGAAAGGAGAACATCAGGGAATGTGCAGTTAATGTAAAACACAATGGGAGACAAAATTACTGGCTGCTGATGGCTCTGCACGCTGCTTTGTTTTCAGTTAGCCATGACTGGTAAAAATCAAAGACTTGTGGGTGGCCAGAGGAATTTAGCACTCAATTGCCACTCTTGCCATCCCTCATCTGCCAAGTGAGAAAATTCCCTGCTCATGGAAGCAAGCTTTTAGACGACAGAAACCACCATACAAATAAACTAAAACGCCAGATACTCAGAGAGCAAAACAAATGCTGCATTTCTTTTAAAAAAAAGAAATCATCAAATAAAAATAAAAACACCAAAGAAATCCCAATGAATATAAAAGCAACCTTCCATCCCAACATGACAATAAAAAGCCCACAACCCAAACCCCACTTCTCAGCACATCACCAGGCAAGAAGTAACTGCAACAGGTAAAAAGTTAACTGGTTGCGTGGTTCACCTGGCTGTCTTCAGTCTAATGCCAATCCAGACAGAAGGTTCAGTTTGGTTTAGGGTTCAACATCACTTTTTCATAACAGTGTCTCTTACCTAAGATTAGGCTACATACCAAGATTTTTTTCCTAACAGAAATGCTTGATTCACTAACTAGAATACTCCAGCATTGTCCCAAAGAAGAGATGTATTAATGTATCTGTTTAAACTTTTGATCATTCCCTTTTTCCCTGTTGGACAGCTGCACCTTCCACAACCGTAAGGGATGCTTCCTGTTTTGAGGAGTTTTTGTTTCACCTGATGTCACCTGAATGCAAAGTTCTCTTGCCAAAATACCCACAGACTTTATTCTAGGGATAGTATCATGTTTATGCACATAAAAGCAAGGAGGTAAATTCTGAAGGGGATATTAAGGGCCAACACCCCTTGGTTCCATGTTATTAGGGCACAGTAGTATGAAAATCCCTTTGGAAGAAAGCAGTTCCCTGAAGCCAAACCCAGCAAGGTGCACCATCTCTCATGGAGACACAATACAGCTGGTCACCTGGACAGGCTGCATTAATACAGGCCCATGTGCAGCCTTTAACCTGGCAAAGGACTATGTAGTTTAAAGCTAAGAGCATTGTTTCCTAACTAATTCCTCCTTTGAATTACAGAGTGCTACAACCCATGCAGCATCCGCCGTGCCGCAGCGTGACCCCAGGAAGTAATAATTCCCCCTTCCCAAAGGGGGATCACTGCTGGGAAAGCCAATACACCACAGCAGCACCGCAATGGGAATAACTGTCCAGAACATCACAGGAAACACAGCGATGGTGATTTGGCCCAGGATGGCCAGCTGTGCCGACAGCTTTTACAGCATCATGTACCACCCCAACTGGAACAGTGTGCTGTCCAGTTACTCCAGGAAGAGCTTCCAGAAGGAGGAGAGGGTGCCTGGCAGCCGCTCCTCATTTGTGGTGGAAAACCTCATCCCGCTGACCACGTACCTCCTGTGTGTCACCTGCCAGTCCGCCAACCCCTCCAGTGATCAGTGCCAGGTGTTCAACACGCTGGAACAAGACCCAGCATCGGCTGGCACCACCAAGAAGGAGCTGGCGCTGGGCATCTGGCTGGCTAGCAGCCTCCTGCTGCTCATCATCGCCGCGATCCTCCTCTATGGCTGCCTGCACCTGCTGTGCCGCACGAGGCGGGAGCGACAGGAGGCACAACCCAAAGGCCTGGCAGGTGACTTGGAGGAGCCCAGCGGGCACAGCCACGTGCTGCAGGGCAGCGAGGAGAGGCAGCAGGATGGCATCCAGCTGGCCACCATCATTGAGAATCGTGCAGTCTGCAGGCAGCCTGGCCAGCTGGTCTCCAGCAGCCGGGAACGAGTGCCAGCAGCAGGACAGTGCCCTGCTGTCAGTTAGGAACCTTAGGTCACGGCAGAGCAGTACTACACTCTGTGCCTGCTGCCTCTGTGGCCCTTTCCAATGCCCTTTGCAGCCATGGGCAAAGGTTGAGGTTCCCAGAAGTTTGCAAGTTAAAATAAGAAGCATGGAGCAAGCCATGAACTTGCATTTTGGAGGAGGATTTGGCTGCTTTCCTTTCATCTAAATGAGCAAAGAGACATAAAAACAAATATAAACAGGGTAGCCTTTCATCTTTTGAAAATCTCCAAACAGCTGAACACACAGGGTACAGCACCTCTGCAAGGACACTTCCTTACTTGGTACTCTCTGGCTCCACTGGAGGCAGTGCGGTTCAGAGAAGCAGCTCCTGGTCCTTCCTCCTCCTCTGTCCTTCAGTTTTGACGACAAAACTCATCCAGTAGCTGCCAGTTTCCATCCAACCATACCCTTAAGTTTTGTATGGCCAAGGGGTAAGGAAGTAAAAACATGCCAAAATCCACTTCCTGTTTGTAACAAGCAAATCTGCTCATCATCTCACTCTGCCTTGGACTTCATGGCGAAGCATCAACTGAAGTCCTCAGACAGAAACCTGTTCACCTTTGCAAAATGATGCATCTTGTCTTGCTTGTATGTGTAAGTCACCCCGTTTTAAATCTCCCTACGTTCCCTAAAAATGTAGTAAATTTTCTCAGTGTTGTGTAACATGGCATTTCTAAAACAAGGACACACCCACCGTGCCTGCAGCTGCGTGGCACAGACATCCACCCACAGCCTGCCACACTGACACAGCTCCGCTGGGCCAACGCGTGTCCCAGCAGGCAGCAGGGCCCAGCAGCTGCTCTGTTTTGGCCACATCTCCCACAGCTTGTGAAAGACCTCAATCCTCACCTTGCAGGAAACAGCCGAGTGCATCTAAGTGCAATACTTGTTTACTTTCTTCTCTTAGGACAGGTAAAATATTGCAGAAAGGTGTGCCACGTAAAGGGAGGGTACTGCTTTTAAGAAACACCTCTTCGCTGCGTTCAGTTGGCTACAACACGTGCTCCCCATCCCTGTACAGCACTTCCTCCAGCTGACAAGTGTTTGTCTGACACCAATCTTAAATAAACTGTGAAGATGACAGCACTTCTCTGTTGTTTCAAGTCAGGGTGAATCCTGAAATGCACTGATAAACTCTTCAGAGCATGAGGGAAATGCTACAGGTCTGCTTCCAAAAATGGGTAAAGGTGGGGAGCAAGGATTTTAATTAACAGTTCAGCTGCTAACAAGATGCAACACAATGCAAACCGGTGTCTATTTGCTCAATGGTACAGACAGAAACCATTATCTTTATACTAAGAAGTATTTTCCAAAGGGCTGAGGTTTTTTCCACTAAATAAGTAAGTCAGCACATAGAAAACGCAGAAGACATACAAGCGTGAAGAAGTTCAGCAAGTGGTGTTTAAGATAGAAGGCTGACTATTAAATTCTGGTCTACAGAACCAGGCACTTCATAAATAATCAGGTACTCTTGTCAACCATGTCCTGTGGGTGCTGCAAGCACAGCGCTGACAGCAAGGCAAGGCAAGCGACAGTCCCACAGAAAGGACATCAAACTGTTAAAGAGTGTCCTAAGGAGGGCTGCAAAGATGGTGAAGGGTTTGGAGGACAGGGTGCGTGCAGAGCGGCTGAAGCCCTGTGGTGTGCTGAGTGCAGAGCAGGGGAGCTGAGGGGAGGTCTGATGGCGGCTGCAGCTCTCACAGGGAGCGGAGGGGCAGCGCTGAGCTCTGCTCTGTGTGACAGCGACAGAGCCCGAGGGAACGGCATGGAGCTGTCAGGAGAGGGGCAGCTGGGGGTAGGGACAGTGCTGCACCACAGCGCGGTGGGTACGGCCCTGAGTGCTGGACTTGAAGGAGCGTTTAGACAACACTCCCAGACAAAGGCTCTATTTCTGGATGGCCCTATGTGGAGCCAGAGCCTGGACTCGATGATGATCCCTGTGTGCCCCTTCCACCTTGGGATACTCTACAATTCTACAATTCATTCACATGTAATGGTAGTTCCGAACGCCCAGAAGAGCCTTATTTCTTATACCTGGATTACCATTTCATGCATCCAGCCAACACTGCCAAATTTCAGGGTGCTGACAGACATTTCGCTACTCCCGCATGCACTGCAATGGTGCAAAGGGATTACAACGTCCACATGCAAGGAGCTTTCTAAATACTGCTCACTTACACGGCCCATTGCTCCTTCCTGTCTCCAGCTGTGTTCCCAGCTCAGCCAGAACTGTGTTATACCCATGGTCCTCTGTTTTGGTAACAAAGATGCTGCTCAGAAAACTTTGGATGCAGTAGAGAATGTGGACACAACTGTCTATGCCGAACACAAATATACATTAACATAGACTGAACAATTTGGCCCGTGAATAAATGCATGAGAATGAATGAACCCCTTCAACCAAAAACTAAAAATGTCTTTAGTAATTCCTAAGCAAGCATCGTGCTTATGCAAAAATACTGCACAGCAAGTGTTTAACTAGTACAATCCCATACATACATAAGTATCTGCATGCACAGGAAGCCACCATGCCTCTGTCCTGATCTAAATAAACACCAGCCATTGCTTAAAACCAACCAAACAAAAAATCCAATAAGGAGAAAAAGAAAAAAAGAAAGAAAAACACATATTCCTTGCATATCTAATCAATACGAAGTCCTTACCTGAACATGCCAAGTAGTTCAAGAACTCAGACAATAAAAACAAACACGTGGTTATTCCCTATTGCTCTATTACCCAGTCATGCAGCAATTGTACAGTGTAACAGCTAGAGGACTCACACCTGTCACAGTGTGCATCCACTGGCTGTACAGTACTCAGAGAAATACCTCACAGCAATACCACACTAGAATTTGAAGTACAACCTGTTACTTGCTATACACAAATTTCCCTCTCACAGTTCCATTCTGATATTCTCAATTCCAAAACGCACCACATTCAGGAATAAAAAAATACACTTTTGTAAAAATTCAGGACTACACTGAGTAAGGAATCTTTGCTAATAATTACTATTGCATCTAGTTACAAAATTTGCTCCAGAAACACATCTAAGAACCCCTGTTCACAGCAGTACAGAAAAATAATCAGCTATCTACAAATGTATGGCTCTTAGAGCAAAGACTACTACTCATTTTAATAATGCAACCTGACTGATAGAAAAGGTTCCCTGGTAAATCCTCCTCACCCACCCGTGTCATCATTTAGATAAATTACGTTAGCAATCTACACTAAATTCGGTGAGCTTGTTGCTCTTTACACAGCATCTGGTGAATTCCTAAAATGGCAAAGAACACAATAACATCAGAGAATCCTGCGCTCCTGCAGTTTACCATTACCAGTTGGAGAACAATTACATAACAGCGCTTTTCAGAGGACCATGTGATCACTGTCCAACTCTTTTCTATGCTTTATATGTTAAAGCATGAACATTTAACAATAGCAGCACATCCGTTATGACTAAGACATGTGGTTGTGCAGAGCACACAACTACAAATCACTCAGGCTTCTGTGGAAACCTTGCACAAACCTGCAAGGCACCATGAGGCTGATAGAGGATCAGGAGATGAGCTGACCAGAACACCAAACTCATCACAAAGACTGCTACATCCTTGGGGTGAAGTTGACAAAGAAATGCTACATTTTCTCTATAATAATTTAAGCTGTTTTGTATCTGATAGCTTAGGACAGTCAGGGTCTACATTCACAGAATCACAGAATTGTAGGGGTTGGAAGGGACCTCTAGAGACCATCGAGTCCAACCCCCTGCCAAAGCAGCTCCCTAGCCCAGGTTGCACAGGTAGGCGTCCAGGCGGGTCTGGAACGCCTCCAGAGAAGGAGACTCCACCGCCTCTCTGTGCAGCCTGTGACAGTACTCCGTCACCCTTACAACCTGCTCTGTCAGACAATAGCTGAAGCTGTTTTTCCCATCTGCTCCTTCCTCTCCTGCTACAACATTCAGTAGAGTAGCAAGGAAGTGATTGCACTCATCCTCCCTTCCCCAGCCCACTCAACCACTGCAAGAAACTGCAGTGCAAGGTGGTTGAGAGGAGGAGCTGCTTTCAGCTGTCAGATAACACAATCAGGCAACACTTGCACTTGGACTAAAGTATACTGTGAGCTTCATGGCAAAGTCTAAAAACAAAGCATATACTGAATTTAACTAAGCCACAGAATGCATCCAAGTCCATTTCTAGTAATTTTCATATTCGTAAAACATATGAATATTTTGGTAACTTTCACGTGAAACAATACCCTTAAATACTGGCAAACCATAGACATAAAGGGAATAAACTCCAACCTTTGATCCGTAGAGGTACTGGGGCTGAGCATTGGGCTGCTTATCTCTCTGGAACTCCTGAGAAAATGGTAGCACGGTCCGAACAAATCTACAATAACAAAACAAAGACATAACTGTTAATCCTTGGTTATCAGGTGTGTGTCTAATGCGCCTTATCCTGTACACTACTGTTGTCTATGTATAACAACAAAGCCAGACTGGCAGCCTTTCAGACCTGAGGATGGGGAAGCAAAGAGCCTGCAACACCCAAACACAACGAAAACTCAGTGGCCAAACAAGCGGCTTGATTGCTTCATCATACTCTACTGATGTTCTGATACATACGTAGCAACACAAACCATGCCAAACAAACACTGTTACTGCTGTGCATCATCAAAGGGGAAAAGATGCCCCAGGATATGGAATTCTGCAGAAGACATGAGCAAGCAGTCCACTCTGAACCGAGGGCTCCAAGAGCCTGAGAACCTGCAAGTCGGAATCCTCTGCTGAGCTGACAGCCCTCTGATAGTGCTGAAACCATGGAATTCATGTTACAGCGGTACAGTTTTAGTAGAGGAAGAGTTAGCCAACATCTACTACAACTCTAATTCTGCTTTACATTCAAATGAAGCAAAATGAGGGATGGGGTGGGGGTGCTTTTGGGTAAATGGCACAAAGATGTGCAGGCACAGGGAAGCTGCAAATGAGCCATTTAAGAATTGTACATCAAGTGTTTGCATGGAGTCAAGCTGTTTCAGCTGAGAGTGGCTAAAACAAACTGCATTTGGGAAAAGGTTTCAGAAAGGCCAGTTTGCAGCATGCTACAGCATTGAAAAATAACACTGTACCTGGATGTGGTTTTGTTTTAAATGTGTCTGAATTGAATTAAAACACAAGATACATGATTCATTGATCATTTCCCCTTGCAAATATGTAGGTATTCTATTTATGACAATTTTGTTCCTGAAAACAGGAGCAGCTACCCTAAACAAAATCTGTTTCACCCAAACAAGTACAAATCGTGCCATGTTGTTAAAAACATTACTTCCACTATATTTCATTTCCGAGTAATCAGAATCATTCTTCTGAGAACGTATAACTTCAAATAAACCTAGCTTGAATTAGATATGAGGTGGAAACTCTCTACTCAGAGGGCAGCGAGGCCCTGGCACAGGCTGCCCAGAGAGGCTGTGGTGCCCCATCCCTGGAGGTGCTCAAGGCCAGGTTGGATGGGGCCCTGAGCAGCCTGAGCTGGTGGGGGGTAGCCCTGCCCACAGCACGGGATTGGGGCTGGGTGGGCTGTGAGGCCCCTTCCAACCCAAACCATTCTGTGATTTCTTCCCACAACACTAAAAGATACACATAGAAAACATTACAGTTCAGCATCACTTGCACCCTTCAATCTTTTTCAATGAGCAGATATGTTTTCTTTTTGACATCCTGCAAGTTGCCTTCCTCCTGTTCCTCTTCCAAGAAGTTCAAGTACCACTCTCAAGGACTGAGGAATGAACTCTAAATACCGGTGATAAAGCAAGGCAGATTTTACTTTCTCTCCTGCACTGCTGGCTGCAGGTTTTGGCACATTACAGGATCATCAGTTCCTTTCATTTTTAATCACTACTGATGACCTCAGTAATTTATCCATTTTAATCAACACAGGTTATAAGCAGCCAAAGTAGATTAAGTGGATGAAAATCCCACTGGCTTAACAGAGCTTTGCAACAGTGATTGCTAAAGGATGACATGAGCCCCAAAGTAAGCGTTTTCAGGATTAAATCATCTTATGTCAGTGTCTCTGCGATATCTCCCAGAAAGGAGTTCATGATGAGCGCTTTACAACCAACTGCCATCATCTATTTAAGAACATAAGGAGAAATCTGAAAAGGAGCACAGAATCACAGAACTGTAGGGGTTGGAAGGGACCTCTAGAGATGATCAAGTCCAACCCCCCTGTCAAAGCAGCTCCCTAGCCCAGGTTGCACAGGTAGGTGTCCAGGTGGGTCTGGAACATCTTCCAGAGAAGGAGACTCCACCACCTCTCTGTGCAGCCTGTGCCAGTGCTCCGTCACTGCACTGTGTTTAATGAGTCTGCTTCCTTGCTACCACAGGCATCAGATCAGACAACCTGATTCGTAAGCTTTCTGAGCTTCAACTCACAGTGATCCCTCCCTCCCTCCTCACAAAGTGTTCTTCTGGACTTTCCTGTCTAATGGATAGGGACCTTTTCAACCTCCAGCCTACCAGATCAAAGCAGAGCCCCTACACCTCTTCTCTTCAGGAACACTAGATCCAATGTACCCTTCCTGAACATGAATGTCAAGAACACGTGCATGAAGCTATATGGCACACCACATCTTAAAAGCATTTGTGTGACCCCTTCTCCAAGCTGCCGAAAAATGCACAGCATGTTATGCTATTTAGCTTTAGACCTTGGATTGGTACAAAGATGCTATGTTTTAATCTTCTCAAACAGCAAATGCCTGAATATCACAAAGGAAATATCAGTGTTCTTTCAAAATTCACTGGTCCTGGGTTTGGTGTGGTTAAAATAACAGTTGGACTTAGCCCAAAAAGAAATCGATACAGAATTTCCGTTCCAAAATCAAGATCACATTAAAATCCTTCAGTAGTTCAAAGGGGCATAATCTGCTTACGTGAGAAAGTATTCCTACACATACTCTCATTACCCATCAAGACTTGAAACTGTCAGTTCACACAGAGCTTGTCGCTGGTACCCACGTATGTGATGCATGTAATTACCTGTGCCAAGTTCAGCACACAGACAACTCATCAATCCAAAGCTCATACTAACAGCAAGGCACTAACAGAAATAATGGCTGTGGTTGAGAATTGTAAAAGGGCTGCAAATTACCTGTTCCCTCTACTACCAAAAACACCACTGGGCACCTTATTGTGTGTCTAACATTCATTCTCATCGTACTCCTGTTTTGCCCTGAAACCAGAGCTATTCTGTGGTGAAAACAGATCTGCCCAAGCTCTGCCTCCTTTAAGTATCTCTTAAATTAACTATCCTGAATTAACGACCCAACCAGCCTGAGTATCAGCCTAACTCAATTTATGCACAGTTTTTAAATAGACAAGCATCTGTCCTATTGGTACCATGGTCTTTACAGCCAAAATGAACAGAGCATAACACACTCCAGGAGCTACTGAACATCCTATATTAAAGCTGCCACGTGAAATATCATCCTTTCACCAAGATTTTCTTTTAATATTATGCTTATGTGACTCTTAACACGTCACACTGAACATTCCAATACTGATCTCCAGACACATCAACATGCACAGCAGCTTCCCCAGAAATACATTCAACACCGCTGTGCAGATTCACGCAACAAAAGCTACTTGGCTAAAACTACAACACAAACTGACAGAATCCTGGCTTGAAACCACAACAGAACCATCAAGAAGAATATGTCAGGCAGAGAAAGCGCTCCAAGGGGAGTGAAAGAGGAGAACAGGCTTATTCTCCTCTCACAGCTCAGTATTCATATTGCTTTACTGACTCTTCGCAGTGCTTCAATCTGGTAGAACAAGAAAAGCTCACCATCAGAGAAGACAGACTTTTAAATGCAGCACTAACCACCTGAGAGAAGGAAACAGCAAGAAATGCAATTCACAGCTTCTCTGAATGACCTGAAAAGACACACACTGACTGCAAGACTTCCCTGGCTAATGAAGGCTCAGTAAGACACAACCACTGGACATGAAATAGCCACATGTTCCAGAAGCATGGAGGACAGCAAGGCAGATAAAACCTTATTCAGTGAGCACTGAACTCTTCCCTTTTTCTTCTTATCAACACGGAAACAGGGACTATAATTTTGCTCTCGTCACTGCACAGCAGAGGATCCTGTTTACCAAATGTCTTTCTGACACGCACGGAGCAGTATTTTTGGACACGCTTTATTTTCAGCATATCACAGCTAAGTCATAAAATGTCATAAAATGTAACCTCAGCAACCAAATTCTATTTCTACTGGGGACTAATAACAGTCTTTCATACATTTGACGCTACTTAGTAAAATGACTCATTCTACTTCTTTTCAAGTATAGCATTAGCAATGAAAAATACACAAAATGAGTGGAGATGGATTTTGTTAGCATTTGTTGTGAGAGAAGCTGCAGGAGAGCGAGAGAACTGCAGCCAAAAGGTCACCGTGCCAACCTGTTAGTGGATCCGTTGTAGCAGTAGTTTGGAAGGAAATCGTAATTGAGTTCCCAAAATACATGAAGAGTGATTCGTCCGTAAGGGGCTGACACGTTGTGATTGGCTTCCCTGAACATGGCGTCGAAGCTGTCCAAGGTCATGTACCTGCTCAGAAGTTTGTGAGTCATTTTGTTGATTTCTATCAAGCCGTCCAGCTCCTACAAAAATTAAAATAAGATCAAGAGGAAAGAAAGCAAGCAGTAAATTTAACAAAGTAGAGAACCTCAACAAAGTACACATATAACCTTGATCAAAAAATGGACAGCTGACTCCTTTCCTTTTCCATTACTCTTACTGTAATGATAAAGCTGGAAGAAATCTGTGCTCCCAAGACTGCTCTGTGGCTGTATCCCACCAAACCCTCTGAGGCACTGAGGGTATGATCTGTGTGCGCTGCTGCCAGGTGCCTCAACCACAAATCTGGGCATGGATTCAAACACTTAAAATGTCAGAAACAGGTCAAGAAACAGCTTCTGCATTTCCTACACTACAAACAACCACAAAGTTATTTCTGCTGAGTAGAGCAACTGGTGACTGAACTTTTGTAGTAGTACTGCTAGGGATAATACCAGATTTATCATAAATCCTTCCCGTGGTTTAGTCAGGTAAAGAGCTTCCTAAGGGGCAACGAAAGATGAGACAATTACAAATGGAGTGAAGGTATCTACAGAATCAATCACTAGCTGTGGACTGTAACTACACACGGGCACTGCCTTTCAGAATGTTTCTTCTCTTGACAAGAAAGTTCCAACTATGGTTTCTGACATTGTCTTCTACACAGAATACAATAAAAACAATCCACCTTTGACACCAGACACTGAAGCACTAGTATTTAGGGAGCAGGGCACTACACATACTGATGACCAGACCTGGTCTAGCAATTGCAAGGCAAGTCACAGCATGGACTTTAACCAGTATGTGCAAAAAAAAATAAAAAAAAATTAAAATAAATAAAATCAAAACAGAGAACACAACCACTCATTCCAAAAACCACCACCGCGCAATGCTTGAAGTTGTGTAATTACACATGAAGAAATAGCCAATGGAGATTGGACTTCTTTTGGCTGTGCAGTCGTGCTCCCATACAGTGCTATCTGATTCAATTGCTCCACTTTTCAAAACGTTTTGAAACTTGAGAATGACAGTTAACTGCAAACGGAACCACTATGATGGCTACAACAGCACTGAGTATGATCTGAGAGCAGAAATGCTCAATCTTTTAATTGCCTTCATTTAACTTATTTAGCTTGAAAAACAGCAGGAATTATTTACCAGTTAAGCTATTAGTACGAGTTTCTTGTGGAGGAAACCAAGCAGCTTTCAGCAGAAATGACTCTATGTAAAACCAAAGAAAGAGGGGGAAAAAACAGGAAGATTGCAAGGGGGAGTGAATGGCAACTTAACCCTGTCAATGTCTACCTTGAAGAGGAGTAGGAACCTACAACGTAAGAATCACCAGTGGTTTCTGTCTGTTCACTTAGCCAGTGAGGAAACTACATTTAAGTAATTCAAATGTTGTAACACTGTGCACCGAGAAGTCATGAAAAAGCTGACTCCTGCCCATCTCATGGCCCTAGAATTTTATTTATCCTCAGTAAAGAATGATGTGAAAATGGGTGAGTTAACTGCATGTCAAAATCTCACAGGTGAAAAAAACAAACACACTGTGATAAGATGGATGGCAAATTTTCTTGCACAACTTGGTTTTTTTTTCATTCCAGCAGAACAAAACATAGCTTATAGCTGGCATTTGTGACTGAATATTAACTTTTCAAATTCATGATGTATGGCAATAAAAATTGTTCATTAACATTTTCATCAGGAAACCAACTCAAAAAGACACCTGAGTATTGCTCAGATGCTCTCCTTCCACATGCCACATCTCATTCCTACACAAAAAAAGTTCACCTTGATTTTAGAAGACAAGCTGGTTGACTAAACAAACTCCCTTTGATTCTACTGGGCACAGTGCTGTCTTGTTTTGGTCTGCAGTTTATGTATAAGGACAAGCTGCTTCAATTCATTCCTTCTTACATATATTCAGCCAAGGTTTGGGATAAAACAAGTCTGCCCGTTCGTAATTCAGCCTCTTCCCCTCTTCTCCAGGAGTGACTGTGTAGTTAATCACTGAGCAAACACCTAGAGGGCTTCCAGCAAAATCTGAGAATTTTTGTCTATTTGCTTCCACCCTTAAAAAAGGAACACAAACTTTTACTGAGAAAAGGAAAAAAGAAAACTAAGATAAAAAGGTGGAACACTCACCACAATGGAAGTCAAATCCTCACTTTCAAATCGACCAATAGCCAGCTCCATTGATCTATACATAGCTGCTGAAATTCTCTGTGTGATCAATCGGTTCAGGTCTATTGACCTACCAAGAAGCTAAGGAAAAAATGCCATTAAGTTTTGAACTGAATGTCAAATCACACGACAAGCTGTACAAGGACTACAAGGTTCCACAGATTAACAGACTTTTAAACAGTGAATTCGCATTCCAAATGCACAGGAAAAAAGTATATGGATAGCATTTATAAACCCACGAATAAATGAGGTGCTATATTCTACATGTAATTTCTCACAAAAAGAAGTAATACCACATGCTGTATTTATATCTATCTATCTATCTATCTATCACTAATGCCTCCAATACATTGTGCCAGCAACACATTAGAAAAAAGATGGTGAAAGATGTTATCCGGAAGACAACATTACTACACACAACATTTCTCCTATTTGACTTGCATTTGCTTAACTGTAAGAGACACTTGCATTAAAACGGAATCTTCTAAGGTTTTTGTTAGTTTATTCCTCCTACAGACAAAAAAAGCTTATCTCAAATCACAGAATCATAGAATCGCTGAGGTTGGAAAAGACCTACAAAATCATCCAGTCCAACCATCTGCCTATCACCAATCATTCTCACTAAACCATGTCCCTCAACACTATGTCTAAACGTTCCTTCAGTACCTCCAGGGTCAGTGACTCTGCCACCTCTCTGGGCAGCCCATTCCAGTACGTGACCACTCTCTTGGAGAAGTAGTACTTCCTATTGTCCAACTTGAATCTCCCCGGTGCACCTTGAAGCCATTCCCTCTTGTCCTAACACTAGTTACACAAGAGAAGAGGGTGACCCCCAGCTCACTACAACCTTCCTTCAGGTAGTTATGTAAGGTCTCCCCTGTGCCTCCTCTTCTCCAGACTGAACAATCCCAGCTCCTTAGGTCACTCCTCAAATGTCACTTCTTCCACTTGCAAAGCAGTACAGAAAGCACAGAAATAGTTCTGCCTATCTACAGAAATCAACACCACTGGAAAATTGGCAAGCAATGCAAATACAAGAGCATGAGTTAACTCACTTGGACGTGTCTTTGTTTCAGCAGCGTCTCGTAGCGGTTGGACTGCAGCAACTGAATGGTTGCTCCCTGATTCTTACACTCTGAACGCAATCGTTTATCCAAAAGCAGACTATCAAGAAAAGAAGAAAGTGTTTAAAGTATAGCAGACAGCAAACCCGAGCAGAAATGCGTGAATAAAAGTTCTTGCTACTGAAATATCTACCTGCCAGCCATGGCCTTGTAGTATGCAAATATCTGGTCTGCCAGCTTGTAGACAAACTGGTCAAAACACAGGTTCACCTTAGGAAAAAGAAAAAAAAAGTGCATTTATGGCTACTTAGTATTAAAAGAGAGGAACTTAACCAAAACTTTCCACCACTTAGCAAATGTAAGTAAAAGAGTTAACATTTCTATAGTTCCTTGCACAAGAGAAGATAATATTCAGCCTTCAGCACTAATGTGAAGGGTTTCATAAAGATCTATACATTTCCTTGCAACATAATCAGCAAATCAGTCAACCATATTTTGTCTTCTCAACTTGTTCCTTATCTCCAACTGTTACGAATCTCTCGCAATCAGTCCCATCCTTTAACTTAGTTTCCACATTAACACACAGACTACTTTTCTCCTGTGGGAAAGGTTGCTTTACCTCTGCCTCAATCTCATCATAGAGGAACTGCTTCTTAAATTTAGTAAGCGCATAATGAGCACTGTCATTATAAAGGTCCAAAGAATACAGAACATACCTGAAAGAAAAAGTATTTAAAAAAAAAAGTTACATGTCTGCAGAGATATGGTTCCTCAAAATGTCAGCAAGTCAGCACACTTTAAGCCTGTGAATATTGTGATCTACAACAGCGTCACGTCAACATTTTTTGTTGATGGAGTTTATATAAAAGATTCATACTTGCTCATTTAAGAAAGTCTTTTGTTAGTTTAATAATTTTTACAGGTAAGACCACTGTCTGAAACTTGCTTTCCAGGTACAGTTTTTCTTCATATAATGAATTATTAAAACAGTCTACTGCAAAATAAGCCTGGGAGAATTGATCCAGGGAATGACATATTAATCTGCTGCAATTACTTTTACATGAAATTTTAATATTTTATTCAGTTCAAAAAAGAAAATTGTGACTTATGGAAGTAAGCAAAGAGAAGAGAAAAACTGTATGTTAGTTTAGAATACCTTCTCAGCGACTGCTTTTTAAAATCAATTAAAGCAGCAACATTATAGTACAGAGTGGTAATTGTTAAGAATAATCAAACAGTGGAAGAGAACAAGTAGGTCTTACTCCATCATCGATGCCTCTTTGGTCTCCAGAATATGGTCCGTCAGAATCCAAGGCATGGACATCTCAATGGGAAACTGGATTCTTCTTCCCATGGTCAGCTCTAAGAAGAATTCCCTGAACCACAGCTGGGACAGATCACAGCATTGCTGCAGGGTTTCTTTTGGGATAAACAAGGTAGAATTACACTTCTTACAGAAGTACATCAAGAACAATACAACTGTGATTCTGATGATGCAATGTGAAACAAGTAAAAGCAGGCACTGAGTCATACACAGGCCAAACGTGTAAACTCAATTAAAAATGCAGAGCTCATGACTTTTTGAAATAGTTCTGAACTCCATGTTGGCCCCCAAAGAGGTACCTCATTACAGAAAATACTGTGAAAGTGGATCAGACTACCAGTTAAATGTGGGGGGTGTTTCCAGTTTAATTTCACATTTAGAGCCTGCTCCTCAGCCGTGCACTGAACTTGGGAAGTAGCTGGTGAAGGGGACAATGCTACTGGGACCAGTAGTACGACCCATCCCCCTGGAGGACACATCTCTGTTGATCAGACGGGCAGGAAGTGACATACAGACGCATGATTAAAACAAAAAGTTTCTAAGGTCACTGTCAGGGACACAGATACACATTTTCCCACCTCTCCTGTAAACACTCAGCACAAGTCTTCACTTGCAGAAGGCTCGACAGCCAAAGCAAAAATGAATTTTTTACATTAAAATCTTCCACCGATGGAAGTACTACTCACCAGCAGCAGCATAACTGAAATTAACAGTCTCCCCCTTCTTTGAGGGTAAAGGAGTCCAGTAACAAAACAGAAATGGAAGACAACACAGCATGGTGATGACAAAGACTAAACACACTTAATGTCAGTAGGTGAATTCTTTAGGACAGCATGTTTCCGATTACAATTAACTGAATAGTAAGAGTGGTGAAATGACATCAAATTTACCACAACAGAGAATCTGTTTCCTCTGTGCACAGAAGAAAAAAAAATAAAGAACACCCCAAACAAAACACAAGAACAACTTCATTTTATAAAATTTCAATGTGCAAAGACTTATCTGTGCCTTGTTTGCATGAATACATTAAAAAAAACAAACAAAAAAACGAGGTAACAACGTGAAATTTGACCCATTAAAAATGAATGTGCAACAAGTCAAAATAAACCTAACACAATAGTGAATATCACATCTCAGAAAATGTTTGGACAGAGCAAGGTTTTTGATCAATAATGGTAAGTTGGCTTAGGCAATCGGAAACATTTCCCAGGTTGTGTTAGAGGTGTTAGGACATGCTAAGCTGGACACTGATCATCTCCATATCTTACCACTGAAATTTATCAAATGAGTGTAGAAGAAAGACTCGCGATGGAATTTTTCTATGTCCAATATGGTGGGCCCCTCAAGGCTACTTCTCAAGGTTTTCTTGGAACCACTTTTGTCAGCAATGAGGGACTCTAACATAGTTCTCACCATGTAAAGCTGTATCATTAAAGGAAACAATTGTGGTGGAAGGGGGGAAAAAAGGAAAATACACACGGCACATTAGTTGAGCAACACTGAGAAATACTATCAGTAAACGACTGCTCCACTTCAAATTGAATACTGGCACTGTGTGGGCAAACGTCTTCAGGCAAGAGGAAGGGATGCAGCACTAGCCTACCCAGCAGCACAATGCCTACTCATGTCAAGGGACCTCCACTGACACTGAGCAGCAGACCGTTTGCAGTGGAACAGATCACATCACCACAAAAGTAGAAGTAATAAGTAACGTCTTACCACCAAAGCTTAACAGAGGCGGATAGATGTAGGACTGCCTCAGAAACTTGTGAGTCATATGCAATAGCTTTTCCAGTCCCAGAGCCTTGAGCTGCTTCAACAGCTCAGCAGAGTTTAAGGACTCTGTCATAGTGCGAACCATGTAGAGCTAAAAACCAACAGACAGGGGCAGGCAGGGGAGAGAGAATCCGTTAATAAAAACACACGTGTAAATAAGGAAGGGGAAACAGAAGCACAGAAATCGTGTTAGTTTGTTAAAAACGAAAAAGCAGCGTAGTAAGCATGCGAAGGGAAGAAATACACTTCTAAAAAAGAATGGTTTCCTCCTTCAGAATAATCATTGCCATCTGACACTCCCTGAGGCAAATGGAAAAATCACCATTCACCTCAGCAGACCCGGAGCCAGGCCCTCAGCCACTGGCTTCTGGGAGTTATCTCACAAAGATTTCCAAGCACGTCCAATTCATAAATAACCATTTTAAAACTGTAGGAGATTGAGAGAGAAGTACTTTAAGTTGATAGGTTTGGCCTCCTCCCCTCAGCAGAAGACAAACAAGCGTGCCACCCCAAGAGCAGAAAAGACAACAGAACCACGTGCTCTAACAAGCCTGTAGTTGCCACTGAAACAAAGCCCTCAAGCACAGAGAAACACACTGGTGGAAATACATATATAGATATTTTCAAGTTGATTCTTTTTCCCTCAGAAAATTAGAAATCAGAACAAAATCTTCATTAGAATCATCTCAGTAAAACGTACACAATCTTTTATTACCCAAGATTGTTAACCACATGTGCTCTCTTCCCCACAGATGCATATAAAAATATTTGATTTAGAAACTATGGTGGCATTCAGTTTTTCACCCAAAGTGCTCAGTGTCCCTTTTTCTCAGTTGGGCTATGAACACCCATGCCACACACTCTCCAAACAGATTTACAAATAAAATAAAACAGGAAATCACATGGAGAAAACACAGCCAATGTCGGGGCATGGGATTTTGATGACTACCACAGAAAAAGCTCTTGAAATACCTCAAACAATAGCACAATATTATACGGATTTTAGGGAGCAGTTTCTTTATTCATTACTGAACAAGATGAGGGGTCTTGTCAAGATTCAAATACTCTCCCATATTTTATATTAAAATTCTAAAGATAATTTAAAACCGTAATTTAAAACAATGTTATTTTGTGCAATTTAACTGAAAGAAAAAATCTACCAGCCACATCAGAGGGAGTCTAAAATGGAAACAGTTAAGAAATAATTCAAATCATTCCAAAATATTATATTAAAGTATTAGGAGCCCAAGGCAAAAATACTTCTTTGAAGTGAGTCCGATTACAGAGAGGGAACACTTGGAAAAATCACACATCTGAATAAAAAGTGGCAGCAACCCAGAGTGACGATCTGGTTAAGTATATAAGCCATTTTGTAAATATAAATCTAAGCTAAGTAGATTTTGAATATTACCGAAGAAAACTGCACTTTAAAGTAGTTTAGGCCAGAGAGAAAATATGACATGCAATAATCATTGACAAATATCACAACCATTAGACAGGAAAATACCTGAGTACTGGAGGGTCCCACCGCACGCCTTGGGACTTTGATATCAAAGCCACTTTTGGGGTCTTTTTCTCCCCTTAGAGCCGGGTCATTGAATGGTTCATGACCTGCTTCCCAGTCACAGACCGTCTTCCTGATGGCCTGCAAAACACTGGACACAATTCACACTACTTCAGATTTGTATGCATCCAGAATCTCTGCAACAGCATTCTGGAGCTCTGGGTAACTCAGAGGAATCACAATCAACTTGGCCAGCAACTTCAAGAAGGCCAGATCCATGCAATAATAACTCGTCACTGTTCCCTCAAAAAGGATAGTCCAGAGCTCTCCTCCTTTGTCAGAGGAAAGCTGACCTCTGAAACTGGTTCGTCAGTGACAAAACTTGCCTTTGTGATCCTTAGTGAGTGCATCAAGCCATTTTGTACTCCTGTGCCATGAAACACAGGCAAGTTAATCACATAAAACCACACTAAAACAGGACAATTTGAGTTTGAATTGAAAAGGAAGAAAAGAATTCCTGTTTCCCTCAGAACTCCTGAATTCAGATGGATTTTATACACACATTATACTTTAACTAAACTGGGAGTAAACAAATGATAAAGAAGCTTAAAATCAAACAACTAGGGATACAAAAATAAAGTAAAAAGTCAGAGCAATCAGTGTGGGTAGACAGCACTTAGAAGAGAAGGCTATTCAGGCAGAAGCAGCAGAAGTGAAGAAACAAGGCAAGATGCCAAGAGTGCAGAGAAAGCCTACAGGATGTAAACATCAAACACCAGGAAACACTTGAATCATAAGAAAGGTGGACAGCAACACTTTTCTTTAAAATAAAAATACTAGTCTTTATTTAAATATTACAGTACTTATCTTGCCTTAAAATGAAAACAAACTACAGGCAATCCTATAAGAAGAAATCCTAAGGTAGTGCTGAGAAGCTCAAGACAACCCAGACCCCTACCTTACCCATACTGGCAGCCATTCATTTTTGACTACAGACTTGAAGTTTTCAGACTCCCAACTTACAATGAGCCAAGCTAACTCCAAATACCATACAAACAACAAAGGGAGCACAGATTCAAGAGACAAAATTATCAACTGTGCAACCTGCATCAAATTTAATAAGACTAGGAGAAAAGAATACAGGGAGAGATGAAAAGAAGAACTTTACCTCTGAATGACATTTTTCTTCTTTTTAATTGCTTGTCTTAATGGCTCCCTAAGTGTGACCTGGGCAAAGTCCTGCAGAGCTGCATAAATGGTATGGCGAATGGCATGATTGAAAACACTTTCCATTCTTCCCATCAGCACCTGAAGACCTTTGATCATGGCAATCACCTGGAAAAAAAATTGTTGTTTTTTTTTTTAATTTTGTTTGTACATTTGTTCAGAAAGTCTTTTTTTTTTTTTAAATATAGAAAAGAAAAGGAGGAGAATTAACAAGTTCAGAGAGGTAAAGGAGAAAGTCACTCTGAAGAGGTTAGTTTTCCTGTACCCCTTCTGCATTTGGAATGGAGCAAAACATGCACTTTCAGAGTCAACGCAGACATGCCATCTTTTTGCACTAGGCATAGAAAATGCTTACAGAGGATGTTCTCACTCTTGTATGGGATTAATCTTTGGAAAATCACTGTCTAAAAAGAAAAAGGAAAGTTTCTTACCTCAACCAAAGCAAACTTCTCCTCGCTAGTGTAATTGTATCTTGTTGCTCTTTCATACTCTTCTGCATTGTCAGGACAATCTTTATTAGAGTATTTGTCAGTTGGGTGTACCAGCTTCCATGAATACTGCAGTTCATGAAGTGGAATAGGGAGAAGAAAGACAGAAATAAATAAGGCCTGATAAACAGAACACATCTGAACACAAATAATATGCTTATAAAATACTCTGATGCTTTCAAGAGCACCTGAAAAATATTTGGTACTATCCTCAAAACCTGCATCAACTCTAAAACAGAAATGCCAACTCGATAATTTGTCTAACAGATTTTCTTCTTGAAAGACAGCTATCTTGTACTACCTCAACAATAAATTCACACTCAGCAAGGAATGCACTTTGAAGTATGTTTTAGTGAGAGCAGGAAAAATGGCTCTTGTCCACTTCAACCATGAGAAACAGAGGGAAATAAGAGCAGAATAATAAGAACATAATAATAAGAACATAAAAATCTATCACACACACAAAACACGGAGCTTCCAAGTTGGCCACATTAAAAATTGAAAAGACAACTGGAAAGATATGTAGGTTTTTCAGTATTTACGAGGCTTACAGGTGTGGAAACATCTCTGACAGTAATATCTGCACAGCATGCACTTTTTAAACACTACCTTTTCAACCACTGCCAACACAGCTCAGAATGTCCCTAAGCAGTGTAGGTTAACCTAATATCCACTAGTGTACATCTAGTTAAAAGTTCTGACTTCAACAAATACTTTGTTGTGGTTGATTTCTTTGCATGCGTGCTAGATTCCAGAGCAATATAAGTTCACCTAGTTTATTAGCAGAAATTTACCTGCAGTGAATGTGAGTATCACAGCCTGCAATCCAACAGTTGTAAAGAGGACATTGGCAAAACTCCCAAAGTACTTTGGAAACATTAAGTTCACTAGGTTCAGTTGGCCATCAAACATATGCTGAAACTTTTTGTCTGAACATGATGTATGTAACAAAGGTAATGGATACTGAGTGAATTCAGAAAACAGATCAGTAAGTGAGATACTCCACACCAGAAGAAAATCTCAGTAGGAGGGCAGATGAACTTATGTGACAAGCACTTAAGGGAATCCACACACATCAGAAAGACAAAGAAAAGCATGGATCCAAAATAGGCAGAAATAAGAGGTAATAAATAAATAAAAAAGATCAATAACAACCTCTGTGGACTGGGAGTATTAACACAGAGGTAAAAATGAGAGATTTCCACAGAGCTACAACAAAGCAGGATCAAATCTGTCTTCTCTCATACAATATATCCTGTTTCAACCCCTTCTAGGTTGTGCTTTGCTGTAGGTAAGACACACAAATTTTATTTAAGTAAGAGTCTGGAATATAAGAAGTATTCCCACAGTCTCCTCTTCAGTTTCTGCACTAAGCAGTTTCTGATTGAAAAAAAAAAAACACACAAATAACTACATTTCTAATTAGCACGTGCTTTTAAAGTCAATTATTAAGATACAAACAACACTGCAGGCTACTTCCTCTCCCTCATCTCTTCTCAAATTTTACATTTCCTGCATTTACCTTCCGAACACAACTAAAAGTCTTCCTTGTCTTCTCTCACTGGCTGATGGGAGCCTTTCCATCTTTCTGTGCACAGTTAAGACCTCCCAAATTTCAATTTACAAAGTGCCAACTTCTAACCATGGCCAACTGAACACACTGTATCACTTCTTACATGACTGCCTGTTGGTAAGCATATTTGTAACGGTATTATTTTAAACGACATATATGGGAAAATAAATGAAGTCTTAGCCTATAAAACACGTGCCAAGAGCAACATAAAAGCACCTGGTCAAGGGTCACAGGTGAACACATATCCACTAAATGTAAGAAATTAAATGTAGCACAAGAGAAGGTACATGCTAGTGGATATTCAAAGCAGCAAGATTACTCCTAGACTTTGAGAGCTGAGGTGTCACTTTCCTCTTGGAACAGCCTGAAGCAGAAGGAGGAGTGAAGGAAGAGAATTCAGGGAAGGGTACGTAACACGCATTCTTTTGTTCTGTTAAAGCAAAGCCTGTCCAACCTCTTTTTCATGTGCTTTCCTTCCTCAGAAAACATACCACTTCCATGACGTGTGCACTCCACTGGGAGAGAAGCTGCAAGCCTTGGAGAGAAAGATCAAAGAGCTTCCTATACTCCGCATCTGTTTTTTGAGCTTCCTGTCGGCCAGAACCAGTCACCACCTACAATGTTTTTAAACAAACAAACAAAAAATTAAAATACCTTGTACTGCACCTACAGTCCCATTTCTAAATATTTTGTTAAGCATTAAACAGCGCCGATATCAAGACTTGGGTACAATACATTAACATCAGCTTTTTCTTCTAGAGAATTATCCCGTTACACTTCACAGACTTTGGCCAAGAGACAGAAACCACCAGGACTCTGTATCACCACAACATCACTGCAGACAACCTCAAGACACCGACTGCATATTATATTCTCACGTGCACTTGATTTTACTGTGCAACTTAATCTCTTAAATTATCGCTTCATTTCAAGTGTTATGAGCACACATTTGGAGTAAAGGTTAGAAAACCTATTCCCAAAGAGACAAGCCAAAACTGCCTGGGATATGTAGATAAACAGAAGAAGACTGCAGTTTGTATGATGCATCAGAGGTTATTACTTAAAACTTAAATAGCACAAATATGGTGCAGAGAACGGGCAGTAGCCTAGCCTTGCAGCCAGCTTCTTTCAACTCAGGTCTTTATCCTGTACCTAGCCTGAGATTTGCCTGCTTCTTAGATGTTCTATAATAACTGCCAGCCGGAGATGTAAAATTTGTGCAAATAGCTCTAATCCCCCACACCTCACTGTTGCTGTAGCGAGCCAGCTCTGATATGAAACGCATATGGTCCTCTCTGATTTGGATCATCTGCTCACATATATTGTACTGGGGACTGCTGCTGGAAGACGTGCACGTCCATCTGTTGCAGAAGACAAAAAAAAAAACTTCAATCAGTTGCGGCAATAAAGAGTACAGCTGAAACTAAAAAAGAAAGAACACGTGACTTCTCATTTTCCTTATATCTTCCGTCTCATCCACCTGAGGCCCTTTCTTTCCTCTTTTTCTTTGCTGCTGCTGTGAAATACAAACTGCCATCTCTCTTTTAAAGCATACACATAGGGACAGGACCAAAAAGAACTGGAAAGCAGGGCAGAGGGGCAAGTATAGGCCATAAGACGTTCAGCTACTTTCAGCTTGTATTTCTTTACACGTTTAACTACCAAGAGCTTATAGTACACTCCAAAAATAAGGACAGTTATTACTAAAGACTATTAACATGTTATCAAGAGAGACACAAAATACATGCTATCAAATACTGTGTTAAACAGCCTCATACTTTTAGTAGCTCAGTAGGCTTGCTACTTGTTGATTTTCTCTTAGCAATTACATGCAAGTTACATATTTTCTTTTCTGCAGGAATTAAAATGCAAAGCACTACATTCTAAATTCACATAACTGCATGGAGGGAAGGTCTCAGAGGAGCACAGGGATGTTTACTAAAATAAAGCAATAACCATAAACCATGGAACCATTTATGAAAAACAGCTGCATTTTCCAGCCATTTTGCTGCTGGACTCCTAACAAAAAGAAGAGAGACACGAGCTAAGTTTCTGCTCCATGTACAATATACACATGCACTACTGCTCACCTTGCTTAGTACAATCCTTCATTTCTTTTAAAGAAAGTTTCGTATTTAAAGGAAAAAATAAAAATTACATTAGTGTGAGATAAATTTTATATCCTCCAACCCAGGTGAAAAGTAATGCCACTGATGCAAGAAATAGTTCAGCAGCGCAGAAAGACTTTTAAATAACCTGTCCTTTCCATTGCATCTACTGTGTGAAGTACATCAGTAGTGAAATACCCACACCGAAAAAATGGACCAAGGTGAAAAATCCTATTAAAGTAATTAGCACAGATTATCTGGTGATTATGAAATTAAACTTTACAGGTCTGTCTGACCTTCCCCAGCCCATATACTCCCCTCTCTGAATCCTTCTTCCCCTTACCTGGATTTATTTTCCTCATAATGGGCACTCGTCTTGATGTATCTTGCAAGTTCAATCTGCATATCACCAAAGAGAGGGACAACCTGCAGCTGCTGTACACAGGGAATAAATCAGATTAGATAAATGATGAAATATGCATCTTAGTGAAAGGAAACCACTATTTACCCAATGACAGACCAAAGTGATCTTTTTATTTAATTATATAAATCTAGGTTTATATTTAAAACGCAAGGGGAATTACCTTCTACATTACATATTAGGAAATGCTTCACTTAACCAACCTTAAAGAATTTGTCAATCTTGGCTAAGTTTATCCTCTTTTTTGCATCCAGCTTGTAGATGTTACTGACACTTCCATCCATCAGGTACAATCCAAAGCCCATAACCTGGAAAAAGAAAGAAAAAAACAAACCTCTCAGCAAAAAGACCTCAGGACTGAAAACATGCTGAAAATATTTGTCATGAGACAAACATTCAGTATTTACTCTGCACCTTTTCTTTCACAGCAAGATACACAGTAGGTAATATCAACCAACTTCACATTGCCTGTCAATCTTTTATTAAATGTACTTATTCCAAATCAATGTTTCCTGCATTTTGGTCACAACCACAGGCAACCCTACAGGCTTGAGAAGGAGTCGCTGGAAAGCTGCCAGACAGAAAGGGACCTTGGTGTGCTGACGGACAGTTGGTTGAACATGAGCCAGCAGTGTGCCCAGGTGGCCAAGAAGGCCAATGGTATCCTGGTCTGTATCAGGAATGGTGTGGTGAGCAGGACTAGGGAAGTAATCTTCCCCTGTACTCATCACTGGTGAGACCCCACTTCGAGTACTGTGTTCAGTTCTGGGCACCTCAGTACAGAAAGGACATTGAGGTGCTGGAGCAGGACGAAAGAAGGGTAACAAGGCTGTGAAGGGCCTGGAGAATATGCCCTATGAGGAGCGACTGAAGGAAGTGGGGCTGTTTAGTCTGGGGAAGAGGAGACTGAGGGGAGAGGGAGACCTTACTGCTCTCTTCATCTGAAAGGTAGACTGCAGTCAGAGTGGGGTTGGTCTCTTCTCATTGGTGACAGGACGAGGGGAAACGGCCTCAAGTTGTGCCAGGGGAGGGTTAGGTTGGATATTAGGAAAAACTTCTTTACAGCAAGTGTTGTTAAGCACTGGAATAGGCTCCCCAGGGAGGTGGCTGAGGCACCAACGCTGATAGGGTTTGAAATCCATTTGGATGTGGTGCTCAGGGACATGATTTAGCTGTGGGTTGTTAAGAGTTGGGGTAATATGGTTTGGTTATGTTTGGACTTGGTGATCTTGAAGGTCTTTTCCAACCTGAGCAATTCCATGATTCTATGATTCTGGTTACTAATCCTAATTTTAAGCTACTTGTTTCCTCAAAACTTTGATAAACAGTATCACCTCCAGAAGCCTTTTACATAAATTTGCCACCTATCTAGAACAAAAATTTCAGGGGTTTTTTTGCTGAAATACTTCATAGAAACACCTGTTTCACAGAATTAATTTCCTAACAAGGCTGCAGCTCAGTTAGACTTATTTCAGTTTCTGAAGAACAAAAATGGATTACAAATTTTCTTAACAGATTTAGTGTTTAAAATACAAGAAAGAGGGACACTGGAGAATAAAAAAGAAAGAGCAACATTTGAGTTAGTTGGTTCACATGGTCCTGGTAAAAGGAAACAAAAAACCAACAGGAATTCAAACATCTCTGTACTCCTTCAACCTTTCTTTAAGTTTGTACTGAGAAGAAACTTACTTTCAAAAGCATATGTTTCTCACTGGGGGTTAGATACATTTTGTTTTCATAGTAGTCCACACACAAATTTACAATGTCTGCAAGCAGCTCTTCATAGCCAACAATCACCTCCAACTGCTGCTGTAATGACTGAAAAAAAAGAAAAAAGGACATTAGTCAATAAGTTACAGTCCCACAGGATCAGCAGCTACCACCAGACAGAAAGGGTTTTCTTCTAAAGGTTTTTAAGCATTCGGTATTTTGGAAAAAGACAATTAAAGCTTACTTGTGTTATCTTGTTGTGGTTAGCAAGGAACATGGAGAGATTCTGGGACTCCTGTATGGACTGAGGATCTGCCATTTTCCGTAGGAACTGAGCAGCTCTTTGCAAATGGAAGAAAAAAACAACAACTGTATTTTCCTTTGATAGCATTGCCCCTATAACATAAACACACTTATCTCTGTATCTACGAGGTACTCAGCAGAGCTCTAAGACATCAGCAAACCTGTAACTGTCAGTATAATCAGTACAATGGCAACACCACTTGTTGCTTGTATAAGGTTGCTGACCTTAGTGCATCTCCAAGCTCCTGAATCAAGCAGAAAGAGAATTTGACACAAGGCCAGTGCTCTCTTGTCACAGCTTCACAAAAACATGTTAGCCAAACACAGGCAATGCAATCTACAAAGCATAGATCCTATATCTACAAATCTAGATCCTATTTTGGAAAAGAGAGAAGGCTTTTTAAGAAAACACCTGAAAAGAAAGGCCTAAGTTCTATATCTGTAAGAGATATAAAGGCATAATTTACCCTGAACAAACTTTTCCAATCCCAAATCTCCCACTGCACCTCAGCTAAAAGTCCAGCTGAAACCAGATTAAAAATTATTTGGTGTATTTCTCAACTGATGCAGCCTCTGTAGACCCAAGTCACCGTCTGAATGCTTTTCTGAATGAAAGACTGCAGATGCTAGAGCTGGCATGAAGGCTGCCCTCCCCTGCTGATCTATCACTGTGTCCAACAAAAGTTGCCTGCTACCACCTGGCTGTTCAAGCACAAAACTCAGCCATTAGTATCCCACTCTTTTTTTGACAACCTCTTAAGAGCAGTGCTGAAATATCGCAAGAACAGCTTGGAGCTACAAGTATCAAAACTGGATGCCAAAATCTGGAGTAGCACAAGAAGTCAGCTTTCTCTGAAACTTGAAAATAAAAGCAGTACTCAGCCATGCATATCAAACACATGTAGTGAACGTGAAGACAGAAGTACTTGCCAGTTTCGCCTTAAAAGACAGAAGAATCTTTTGTTGCTGGAAGAGCAGCATAAAGAAAGTTCAAGTAGTCAACAGTTTAGCTGCAGAAAATGCAGAAAAAGCCTCCCAAAAAGGAGCTACTGCTGCCATCTTGTGGGAGCTCTGTTTCCCCACAGCATACGTCCTGATTTGCCCTTAACACCTTACCTCTTGTAGGCTGAATGGTCATTCTTCACGCTGCATTTCATATTTTTCAGCTCATCCAGTACTGCAAACATGTTGATAAATTTGCCCAGTGTGATCAGATATGCTTCAGAGACAAAGTCTTTTCTCCTCTCCGCGTGGCACAAGCGTCTCACCTCCCCACAAAACCGTTCAATTGCATTTCTCTATCAGAAATCAAAAGGGAGAAGAGTCAGAGAGAAAAAGCTGTGCTGTTTCCAAGAAAGATTTATCACACAACTGGAGGTCTGACAGCTGTCCGTCTTCCCCTCTAAGCAAGCTCTACTACCGTCACAACAGTCCACTTTGGTGCACCTACAAGGCCTAATGAAAGTACCACCAAAGCAGAAAAACATTTAAGGCATGTGAGGCCAACAACACATGAGCAAAACCTTTCCAGCTTCACCTCTGTGCACTACATGTGTCACAAGCAATTTTATCCACAGAACCTGCCTGGCACAATCAGAAATACTATGTGCAATCTGAAGTCATAAAAACTCAAAATCCCTTTGAAACAAGTGCTTTTATATTCTTTAATGAGGAAGCATACATGCATTAAAAGGATGATTATATCTATGCTTTTTGTTTTCTTGAATAGTGATTAATGCCACCACATGCCGATTTGTAAAACCATTCTGACACATGGTTATTTGAGGGCTTATTTCCAAGTGTGCACCACACCATCTGAGATCAGAAGTACAAAGAGAAACTTTGACTATAAAGAGGAATCTGTTCTGAGTTTAGGGTAATAATCTTAAATGAAAGGAGAGTTTTACTGTCAGTAAGATCATCAGTTTAGGAAGATGACAACTGGGCTAGCTTGCCTCAGGTATGAATTCCTGCAGCAGAGTTGCACTGAGTGCTACAATGTTCAGGTTTGTAGAACACACAACCACCCAACAGTCTCTGCACCTTGATAGTCTTATGTATACACATGAAATGTGTTGTATTTCTATTTCCCTTCCTTCTACGGTGCCAGAACCGCCTCCACACGCTGTCCAGGGACCATGTGCAATTGCCTTTTATTTTATCCTCAGAGTCTTAATGGAGGAATATTTTTCTCAGTGGTGTGCAAGAGGCAATGGGCAGAAAGTGGAACACAAAAAGTTCCATAAAAGCACAAGGAAGAACTTATTTCCTGTGAGTGGTGAAGCAATGGAAGATGCTGCCCAGACAGGTTGTGGATCTCCTTCTCTGGAGATACTCAAGAACCACCTGGACGCCGTCCTCTGTGACCTGCCATAGGGAACTGCTTCAGCAGGATTCAACAATCACTAGAGGTGCCTTCCCAGCCCTACAATTTTCTGATTCTGTGAAACTCCTGAAGTTGTTAAGAATGCCCCCCATCTGAGAGACCTTTTCTTCTCCCGAAGTATAATGATTAGGTTGAATACCTGAGCATACAATATTAAGCATACAGAAAAAGCATAAAAACTTGCTAACAAATTTTTAATTTCTATTTCTTTTACCTGGAAATACATAAAATTCATCAGTTTTGTGACTTCTGGCTCCAGAACTTCCACAGTTTTCTCATAAATTTCTACTCTGTTAGGCTGCTCGTTGCACTTAACCTGAAGACAATTAGAGAGACCATTACACTTACAGCTTTTGCCCTGATAAGAAATTTCCCTCAGAAACTAAGATCCCAAATGACAAGCTGGCAAATGCACTGTCATCTTGATGATATAAATTTAAGACATCAATTGTTGGCTTTAATAAATTATGCCATTCTTCTATGATTCATATGAGTTTAAAAACATTTTTTTTCCACTATTATCTGTATTCTTTGCACTTCCACATAAAAATATTTGCAAGGTGTTGTGAATTGATAATTTTAATTTTGTTCAGTTTCCGGATGCATCTTAACATTCTTCCCATCCCATCCCTGTAACACCATTCCCAGACACATATTCACACACATTCAAAACAAACTTAATTTCAAAACTTGTTACTAAATCTGTAACCAGAACAAGACAGAAGTCCATGTGCTGCATGAGGGTTTAATTTTGACCCTTTACCTGGGGAATGGCTCTTGAGCAGCTCCTCCATGTATATAACATGACAGCATAATCCTGGCCCTCTTCTAACATTTCATTCTGCAAGAGAGACACTCAGTAATAACAAGGCACTGTAAAACAAAGGAGTTAAATTCACTTCTCTGCCATTATTCCAAAGAAAACTATTTTTCTTACCAGAAAGTATATGCGAAAATGTGTATTGCAAGCTAAATGATGCATCTTACTGCATGTATGTGAAGTAACATTACTGTAATGCATAGGTGCAGCTGACACTGCATGCATCAGTGCTGTTTGTACCATGAAAGAAACGTAACAGTTGAACTGATCAGTTACAGACGCCCAGCTTGGGCAACTGTTAAAATATTCTATCTATCCTCAATCATGTTTTAACATTCAACCTAATTCTGAAAAAATCTGTATCACCAGGGGACTGCAGGTAATCAAAACAATCAAAATAGATTAAGAATTTGCCAGGTAATTTTAAAAGCAGACTGATGTAAATTGAGGCAATCTTCAGTCGCATGCAATCTATGGATTCCACAGTTTGTGAAATGGCTCCAGAATAACAAGACGTATTACTTCTCATTTTTCAAAAACGCACACAAGTTCAGAATGGAACAGTGTTTGCAATCTGCAAGTTTCTTTGCATCCCAAAACAGCAATACCACCAGCAGAGACAGAGCGATGAGTAAGAAGTCTTATCTTCCACTGTATAACTTCAAAACCACAGAAGAGCTTACACAAAAGCATGCCACTGAACAACTAATGTATACATCGTACAGTGAGGAAGCCAACAAAACTCCCTCACCACCACTGGACTGACAGAGAAGTAGTGGTAATTTAGGAGGACAAAAGGTCATTTTCCATTCAAGTTACAGCAGAAAGCTGTCAAAAAACTAACTCATCTCTGAATACTGGAAAAAATGCACAGAGAAGGCAAGAAACTTTTGAACAATACTGGTTAATCAAGTAAAAAGGCAATTTTAAAACTACTAGAAATTATATGCAAAAAAAGAAATGCCACACACTTTCACATGTTACTGCCTCCTGGAAACATAGGTAACCTCTTTTCTGTGACCACAGTTCTTACAATGAAATGTAAAATGACACATTATTCTCCTTTTATTCCAGACAGCAGAGAAGTATCCACCTAACACCGACTTACCATGCTAGAGTGGACTGTAGCTTGCTCAATGTATCTTGCAATGCCAGTGACAAAGGCATTTCTGTCCTCAAAGTTAGTGTTGAAGTTCGGCTGCAGAGAAGACAAAATACACAATCAAATTCTTGGTAAGGAAAATAATTTCTGTATACTGTAAATAAGAACATTTTTGTTTTGTTTGCTTTTCAAGAGTACATATCCTTACAAAAGGACTGTACTATTTTTCTTCTAAAATGACAGCAGACCTGGTAAAGCAGAGATGATGGTGGGGGTTCAATACATGGTTGCTGATCTGGCAATGGTAACTCTTCCAGGAGATCCACATTGGACAAGGCATCCTCCAGTGTTACTTGAGCAGTCATTTTGCACCTGTGGTTAAAAAAGTACATACACACATATATATATACACACATACACGTACTTGTAATTGTTTTTTCTTTATATATATATATCTAACTACACAAACAGAAAACAAATACTACAAAGAGCACAGAACCATTTCTACTGTGGGAAACTCGCAGTTTCCCTTGGAGAAGGACATATCCTAGACACCATAATGGAAGGGGACACAGTCATACCAAAACCTAGTTGGTTTCAGGTGCAAGTTTAAAACGAATGTTAGGACTAAGAAGCTCCTCCTTACTTTATGACTTCAGAAATGCTTCTCTTCCTCCCTGTCACGCCAAAAACAGAGGGAACACTGACATCAAATTCACAGGAAAAAAGGACTGCCCTCAAATGTAACCACGAGGTCAGCAACATCAATCTGAAGTTAAAAATAAATAAATGAAGAAACCACCAAAGACAACAAAAAGTAAAAGCAAAACAAACCAAAGGGAAGGAAACACTCTGAACTGGTAAGTCACCTGCCCTCAGAGACCAACCAGCACACCAAACTGTCACTGCAAAACCAACAAACCACATACAGAGCGAGTTCACAAACGATTTCTAACAGCCACTGTCAGACAGGCCTGCAGGCCTTTTGCTTCTTGAAACCATGGCTCCAGCTTTGCTTGGAGCAGCCTGAGCAGGTAAGTTTTCATTAAAGTAAACAAATAAGCAGTGCACACCTTGTGCAACTTGCAACCCCTGTTGAAAAATGACGAAGGACAGGACTGACAGGAGTGCTCACTGGCAGAGCTGCCCCGGAACGCTTGCCCAACAGCTGCACACACTCAGCATAGCTCCTTCACAGCCAATGCAGTTATTCTTAAATGACAAGCAGGCATTCCCTTTGATAAATAAACAAATGCCACAAAAATTCCATATCTGGGCACAAGTACAGTGAGGAAGTTGAACTCTCAACAGTTTCAGCCTGGAGGAAACGAGAGAATTGCTAAGAAGTTAGAACACCGCAAGCAAACATTATTTTAACATTATTTTCTGAGTATCTATATATCAAGCTTCAGTTAAAATAAAAACCAACACGCTTTACCTGGGATATTTAACTGAGAGGCTTCTTCCAACTTGAAATTTCTCCTCCCCGTAGGTTCATGACCAAAATAAACCCCCACTCACACAGCTCCACTGGGCCTCACATCTGTGGGACAGATGTATGCACAGCCCCACCCTGTCACATTGGACAGGTGAATGGCCACAAAAACACTGCTCCACCCCACCTCCAAAAACCAGAGTGAAATAATGTTTGCCTATTACATGCTGAAAACTACTGCACTTATCCATGCAAAAAGGAGCTGTCATTTAATGGAATAGAAGTGGCAAGGTCTCCCCTCACCAGGACCACTGAAGCTGCACCTGAAACACCATGGTCGCAGCTGCAGCAACATTTCTGGGCCCTGTGGTACAAGAGTGACAAAGACATACTGAAAAGAGTCCAATCAGCCATTAAAATGCTGAAGGGACTGGAGCACTTCTCCTGTGAGGAAAGAGAGAGCTGGGATTGTTGAGTCTGGAGAAGTGGAAGCTCAGGGGAATCTCATCAATGCCCTTAAATAACTTAAAGGAAGGATGCACAGAGGTCAGGACCAGCCTCCTGTCAGTGGTGCCCAGTGCCAGGACAGGAGGCCATGGGCACAAACTGGCACGCAGGAGCTCCCTCTGAACAACACAAGCACTCCTGTGCTGTGCAGGTGATGGAGCAGTAGCACAGGCTGCACAGAGGCTGTGGGGTCTCCTCCTTGGGGATCTCCAGCAGCTGCCTGGATGTGGCCCTGGGCACCCTGCTCTGGGTGGCCCCTAAGGGCTCTGCCAGCCTCAGCCATCCTGTGATTCTCCTTCCCCTCCTCAAGAAGAACCAAGGATACAGATAATAGAAAAGTAATTTAAAAATATTAACCAAAGGATAATCAAAATTCAAACTCCTTCTCACTCACTGTCATTTATTTAACAGCATCAGTCTGACAAACTCTCCCTCAGCAGAATGGGTATGCAGGGCTACAAAAGAAAGACTGCTTCCCCTCAGACCGTGAGAAGAAACACAGGAGAGCATATTTTTTCCAAGTCCTTCAGCACGATTTCACAAAGATAGAATAGCATTCTGCAAATTGGGCGAATGTAAGCAAATGGGTGCAGGCTGTTACAAAAGCCCTCTTGTTCTAAGGTTGCTGACAGACTCCCTTGGTAATTGCCATCCACATAGTTGGTGTCCAGCTGGCCAAGCCACCATTTCAGCATACCGGTCCTCCACTTTTCCTATCCTATTATCTAGCAAGACGTGGAAGAAGAAGAAACTCCTTTCTGCCCAGTTTTGACATACTGGCATAGGTTGAGAGCAGCAGAGGAAGGGCAGCTGGGACTCACCCTTCTTTGCTGGTAACAGCCCCTGCAGCTACACAGGCGCCTGAGGCACCAGCCCTGCAACGTGGGCAGGAAAGATTTTCTTCAAGGCTGCTTCTTCTTCCCCCTTCTTAAGAATCAGGAAAAATCGTCTAAGGAAACTAAAACTCCAAGACACAAAACTAAATAGTTTTGCCTCTGAGACTGATCCGTATGAGTTCTTACAGGTGAAACTACCAGGCTGCAGCACTGGTATTTCAACAGACGCACTTTCGACAGAGAACATAAAAGACCTCCTTCAAAAAATCAAATCACAAACTACAGTCTGATTATGAGTTTACCTAAATGAGAAGAGATTAAAACATTGTAGTTACACTGATAATTGTAGCTACACTAGAAAATTTACTCAAGCAGCAAGGTTTACTTTCTTACTACGCTCCTGTGATGCTGTATCTTCAGCTGAGCACCTACCTGGGATTTTCCAGGACTGATTTTCTCAAGCTGAAGACACATATGGATTACTTCAAAGCAATCTTTTTTTTCCTCTTTTTTCTTTTTTTCTTTTTCTTTTTCTGCTGTCTTTGCATCACATCACAACCCATCATCACAACACTGAAGCCAAAACGCATTCCAGGAACATGCTTTCCTGGATATACACAACTTAATTAAAAGCCATTTGTTATCTTACATCCTCCCTCTAGGAGGATCACACACATCTGCATGCTGGTTAGCTAAATCTTAGTGTTTGATGAGCACACCCATTTTCCTAAGCAGGAGACCAGAAGTATCTGTGCTGATTCCCAGACTCTTCTTGAGACTGCAAAGCCAGCAGACAAGAAATCCCTGTCTCCTGCACAGACAAGCATCAGTCTTACCATGCAAATTTCCACCACATGCAAGGGACAGAGGTATCAATCATGGGGTGGTTTGTTGTTGTTTTTGTTTTTTTTTCCAGGGTAACACCACTAACGAGCTTGAGTTAAGATATTTTTCTTTCCGTTCATTTATGGAAGAGACAAGCACCACATGGGCCAGACCAGCTCAGAAAAGTTTGCACTGCAGAGAAGCTTACTGTGCCATCTCCATGACATTTTAACCAGATGAAAATCAGAAGAAAGGCACCTGACTCGAAGCTCCTGTAGTGTTATTTACATCTTGATCTAACTTCAGAGCTAGCTTAGTATTGAAATACATTCAAACAAAAGATCTGCCAATCTATTTTAAATGTTATAATTCTGTACCATTGTTAACAGCCACTGCATGACACATAACACCCATCTTAGCGTTGCTCTGGTATTTAGAGAAGGTGAGAGTCAGTCCTAACAGATACACCATTTCCACTTCTCTGTCTTTACTAAAAAATAATTCCAAGCATAGCAGAAAATGCTCAGCACGCAACTTTCAGCCTTATTCTTGAATGCCTCTTGATAGTTCAGACTATTTGAAAAAATACATATACAAACAGGAGCAAATTATGGGAAAAAGCCTTTCAAACAAACAAACAATCCACCTACAAGAGTGATCAGAAAAACATTAAGAAAAAATTGAAAGTAAGGACCTGAGAAAGCATTCCTGGGGCAAGGATGTAGCTCTCCTGGCAGGAAGACTTTGCTGGGAGTGGGCATGGTGGAAGCAGCAAGATTATCTTAGAGGTCTTTTCCAATCTGAACAGGTCTGTGAGACTATGAAAAAGGATTACTGTAATACTATTCCACTCTCAAGATTAACTTCTTTTTTTTTTTAATCTCCAACATTCTGGAGAATTAAGGTTTTGTTTTTGTTTTTTAATGAGAGGAAAAAAAAACCACAGAGTTTTTAAGATACCTTCTAGTGACAAAGTTATGCAGGTCCAATTATTTATCAAAGAAGAAATCAGAAGACAGCTCATGCACAGTCTATAATTACCTAAAACAGGAAAAAAAATCTAGATGTTTGGAGATAGTTCATAAGCACGTTCAAGAAACAGCACACAAAATCCTGCAGATGTAAGTGAATTTAGGTAAACGTATGCTTCCTGAGACCTCCTTGTAAGTACAGAAATCACCAAGCATTTCCTCTTTCACTTCTTCTCCCAGAACCAAGACTTCCACAGAAACAACCTCTAATGGCCTCAAGGATCTATCCAGCTGAACTTGAAAAAGACTTTGATTCTCAGTGCAAGGAGTTCAATCTCATAACTGGCCCTGATAATCTCTAGTTACAGATGAAAAATCAAGCCCTTCCCCACAAAAGGGATCTAACTGAAATTCTGTGCCTGCTCATTAAGATCAGAGGGGGTGATGAAAATGGTCAGCAGCCCTGAAGGCAACTGCATCATGCAGTCAGGGGACGCAGGCGATGTACAGCTGCACCCACAACCATGCAAGCTCTTAAAACCAGCATGAACCCAACCTATATGTCAGGGACAGTGTGAGAACACTGAGGAAAGCACAGGAGTCCAGGGATGTCCAGGAAATTGGTTTTGTTAAGGTCATGTTCTACATAAACCAAGATCTCAAGCACTGGACTCTGTAAGTGAAAAAAATATTTTTTACTCAAATTCTGAGACCTTTAAAGGATAGGTTTAAACAATTTATAGATAAAAACCTGCTGAATTATAGAAGCTCTAATATATTTTATGACTTAATAGATGAGAACACTGTTTAATTTGACTGAGAACAGGTGCCGGGAAGAGATTCTCTCAGTCTTTTTACAGGCCACTGGATGCATTTCTCAGTTTGTTTTTAAATAGATGCACAGCATTTCCAAGTGCTTCTGCACGTTCCCAGGCTCAAAATAAGACAAAAAGGAAGTCTGTCTGCTCTTTAAACTGTACTTCCTCTGACACTGGCTCTCTTCTTTCCCAAGTCTGCAGAAGTATCTTTGAATTTCAAATGAAATGAAGAACCTTAAATTAAGTCTAGCGTGGGTACTGACAATCACAATTGCATTGCAACTCAGGAATCTGAACATGTCTACATGAGTTTTTTGTTTGTTTGTTTGTTTTAATAAGCTTAAATAAATAAATGAAAAATAAACAAATCAAGGTTTATTCTACTTCATAGGGCAGGATACAACGATGAAAACAAGGAAAATTCTACATTCTCCATAAGTATGGCATTTAAGGAAAGGGAAAAGAAGTACATCCCTGGCCTGTATCAGAAATAGCGCTGCCAGCAGGAGCAGGGAAGTAATCATCCTCCCTGTGCTCTGCTCTGGTGAGGCCACACCCCAAGCATTGTGTTCAGGTTTGGGCCCCTCACTACAAGAAAGACATTGAGGCTCCGGAGTGTATCCAGAGAAGGGCAGCAAAGCCGTGAGGTGTCTGGAGCACAAGCTGACGTGGAGTGGCTGGCATCATTCTTCTATGTTACTGGCTTGCAGAAAACTAATTAAATCATTTTTCTGCGAAGACAAATTGATTCAATACTCCTTGCAATGTTTCTACTCTGGATAAACCACGAGGCTGATCACAAAAGGCCCCCAAAGGTAAGAGTTAACAAAAAGAACACATTTCCCCTTCCAAGAGCAGTACAGCCATGACCATGATGCTTTTGCTCTTTTTTTTTTTCCCCAAACTTCCAAGATACATTTAAAAATTTCACTTCCATTTTGTGCTAATTTACAGTCTGATTTTTGGGTGGTCCTGTGTGGAGCCAGGAGTTGAACTTACAATCCTTACAGGTCCTCTCCAACTCAGGATGTTCTACGATTCCATGAATTAAACCTCAGAAGCAGCAGCTGATCAACTGTGTATTCTGACTATGCAGAAACAGTGTTATTAAATTGATAAGTAAACTGCTTCAGAGATAAGCAATATGCCAGATCTGCTCTGTGTGAATGCTCTTTTTCAGTGCTGGCTTGACAGAATCTGCCTTTTTGTGAAAGGGATTAATGCAGAGTGGTATTTTTTTGCAGGAGTGGAGCTATTCTGTGTTCCTAAGCAACAGATTAGCATAAACTGAAGGAACAAATAAAAATGCTTTTCACATCATTTATTGACCCACCTTATTAAAATAAAAGATGGAAGGAAGCAGGCAGCAGCTGACAACGCTTTATGCAACAGATGTGACATACAGCTCAGCTTTCAAAGAGCAGCTTGAAAACAAACAAGGCCCAGTAAACGTAAAAGGGAAAATTAAGAATTCCAGAGCTGAATTATCCCAACCAGCAACACAGCAAATCCCAGAAGGAGGGCTGCATCAGGAAAACGGTTCACTTTAGAACAGGACTCCTGAGCACTGCCACACCCTGGTACTCCGAGGATGCAGAGGAAGAAGCAGAACTCTCCAAGTAGGCAAAACCTTCCTTATGAAGAAAGCCTACATTGCTACCTAGACATTTTCTGTTCCCTGCAGGCAAATACCACATAACATCGCCATTTACACTCCTGAATCCCTATTTCTTTAAACAACACCCACACTCTGACCATCTGACCAAGGTTCCCCTTTGCAGAAATCTCAAGTACAGTGTGACCTACTCACTTCAAAAATGAGAAACTGATTCCGACTGCTTTGTTTGAGAGTTTGTATCAATGACACAGCAGAAGTCTGGCTGTGTAACTCCTCACTACAAATGAATCCTACATGTGTGAACAAGGAGGAAGGGTATAATCACTGCAGCCTGGGCTGCAGCACCCAACTCCTCTGCAATGGCATTCACACTAGAAGAATTCACTGGGGCTTTCCTTGGTTTGTCTGTGTACGTAAGCCTCAAACCTGATACAAGTCCTCTCTATATGAAAAATGCATAAGTGTTATTGGTGGGGTTAGATGGCTGAGGGGCTTTGTGTGGATTTGCTTTTAAATTCTTACCTAGCTGAGTTAATACTCTGCATGAACATGAGATAAAAAATACATGACTCTTAAACTTACACACATATTAAAAACCCTTCTGCAATATTTTGTATCTCCTCTGGGTAGGAAGTTGAAGCTCTGACTCCAGTCTTATTCCAGGAGAGGTGTGCCGAGATCTGTTCTGCTACACTCATTTACCTCATCCCTTTAATGACCCCTGATGCTACTGCAGCAACCTATGTTTTGCTGTCCCTGAACTTTTGGGCTATTTTTTTCTTAAAACAACAGCACTGCTTTACTCTATATTGCATTCATTCATAAGAGCATTAAAGAGACTCAACACTAGTAATTATTTCTGAGAGACAGTCATCTAAAAAGCCTAAGTTCACCCTTTCTCTAAACTATTAACATGCCTTTGGGTGGAGGAATGGAAGAAGAAAAGACATTCTGTGTTCAAAATGAATAATTCTTGAGTTTAACATCTTTTTTGCTTATTCTATTACTTCTTGATCAACACTCTTGAAAGACAGACCTACAGAAAGCCGTCCTGTGCTGAGGGAGACACTACTGAACTGGAAAAATCTAACTCCCAGTAGCTGGTCTGAGCACAAAGTAATGGTGCAATTCCACTTGGGCCAGGCAGCTGTTCTGCAGTTTCAAGGACCATCACATTCACCTTTATTTCTCTATGAGAAGAAACACAAGTCACACCAGTGCATCTTACCTTCATTACATCAGATGTCAATTAGTGCAAGCATACTCACAGCAAGCACGCAGTACTCTGAGCTACTGGTACCACACAGCAAACTGTACCCCTGATCCCTGCAAACATAAGTCTCTAGGGACAAACGTATAGCACTGAAGTGCCCTAAGCTGATGTCTGCAGCTTAAAATACCATTACTTAAGCCTCAGTGAATTTTTGTGGATACACAGTCCTGTTTCACAATGTTGAAACCTTCTTCTTCCATGTTCCTGTGCCACAGCTGTGCACACACACAAGCCAAATATAAGTGAGTTTGTTACATAGTCAAGCAACAACACAGCCAAATTTCCAGGTTGGAATGGATGATCTTGGAGGTCTTTTCCAGCCTTGTGATTCAATGAATGAAAATCCAACAAAAAAAGAAGGAATGAGGTTATTCACTCTATCAGGGGCCAGCTGCAACAAGTTATATACTCTAAATACCAGGAGTTTCCAAATCTGTTACATTTACTACCTGCTCTCAAATTATAAAAAACTCAGAAGCGTTTAAATGAATCACATTCCCACACACACGCATGGATGGATTCAGCTGAACCACCTCACTGGTCCTTCATACTTCACCCTCTGTCAAGCTCCTGCAGTTTCCCTACACACACACCAAAAAAAAAAAGACTGAATTTGGTTCAGGAACAATTGCTTACTAAGTTGGGGTTTGCTGTAATAAGTACAGTTATTTAGGATCATATAAACAACAACAGCTCAGAAACCCACAGTCATTGTTAAAAGAGAAGCCAAGTCAATCATGTGGCTGACTTGTGCTGTGACATAACACCATGTCCAACTCTGAAGTTTGCTTTTACTTGTTGGCACAGCAAAGGAACCACAAGAAGAATTTGCAACAAGAATGCAGAGAGATGACTGTAAAATGAAACTCTCCTGACACAGATGTAAAATATATACGGAAATTATGCTAAAATTCATTTTCTCTTGTATAACAGTGCAGCTTCCAGGTCAACAGATGAATAAACCTTGAGTCTGAAGAGCTTTATGAGGGCTTTTTGTTCCACCTTATGTAACTTCATAGCTCCTGTACAACTCCTCTGAAGCTCTCATGCTTTCAACAAACCTCAGTCTGAGTACCTCAAACCTCTGAGAAGCAGAACAAAAAATAAAAGTCTGATGATCCTGAGAAGCAGGTTATGGAAAGATTCTGACAACCGCTCTCAGGAACCAGTCAGCTTCCAAGGCAGGTCTCTCTCACAGAGAACAAACAAAGCATTAACCAAAACCAAGGAGCACATCAGACTAACTTTTAACATAAATCATGCAGTTGGAACTGATACTCGTTAATTACATATTTACACTTTTAAGGTCTATGCAAGTCAAGAGAGCTTGTAGGTTCAAGTCCTGGGGCAGACTTCTTCCTAAAGCAAACTTAAAAACCAATAATTTTGTTAATGAATACTTGAAATACCATGTGTACATCATACACTAAAGAAATACAATTTTTTCCACATAAAACAAGCTCAGAGGAATCAAAAAAGGAAAAATCCAGCCTGTGAAACATCCTCATTCCACAACGAATAGGAAAGGATAATTTTTGTAACTCAGCTTCACTCAATCAACAACATTCTGTTCAGAGTTCACAGAATCATTTGAGTTGGAAGGGTCTTCTAAAGGTCACCTACTTGAAATCCCCTGCAATGAACAATCTCAGTCAGAAGCTTTAAGGTAAACCTGTTGGGCACAATTCAAACACCACTCCACTCCACGCGACCCTCGTCAGGACCTGACCAAACTCAGGCTCCATCCAGCACTAGGACAGGAGCTCTGTGCTGAAAAGCACGTGGTTTTTGAAGGGATGCAGTGAAAAGTGAGATAAGGACAAGAAGCAGAAGAGCGCTGGCGTGAGGACCAGCACCACACAGCTTACAAACCCTGTCTGAACATTAANTCCTGCGTGAGTCACCGCGCCGGGAGCCGCGCAGGGAAACACCCTTCCTGCGACCCAGCCCCTCCTCCCGCCGCCTGTCCCACGCCTGCCGCCCCTTCCCTTCCCTTCCTTCCCTTCCCGCCCGGGCCGGCCCCTNTCATGTGGCTGACTTGTGCTGTGACATAACACCATGTCCAACTCTGAAGTTTGCTTTTACTTGTTGGCACAGCAAAGGAACCACAAGAAGAATTTGCAACAAGAATGCAGAGAGATGACTGTAAAATGAAACTCTCCTGACACAGATGTAAAATATATACGGAAATTATGCTAAAATTCATTTTCTCTTGTATAACAGTGCAGCTTCCAGGTCAACAGATGAATAAACCTTGAGTCTGAAGAGCTTTATGAGGGCTTTTTGTTCCACCTTATGTAACTTCATAGCTCCTGTACAACTCCTCTGAAGCTCTCATGCTTTCAACAAACCTCAGTCTGAGTACCTCAAACCTCTGAGAAGCAGAACAAAAAATAAAAGTCTGATGATCCTGAGAAGCAGGTTATGGAAAGATTCTGACAACCGCTCTCAGGAACCAGTCAGCTTCCAAGGCAGGTCTCTCTCACAGAGAACAAACAAAGCATTAACCAAAACCAAGGAGCACATCAGACTAACTTTTAACATAAATCATGCAGTTGGAACTGATACTTGTTAATTACATATTTACACTTTTAAGGTCTATGCAAGTCAAGAGAGCTTGTAGGTTCAAGTCCTGGGGCAGACTTCTTCCTAAAGCAAACTTAAAAACCAATAATTTTGTTAATGAATACTTGAAATACCATGTGTACATCATACACTAAAGAAATACAATTTTTTCCACATAAAACAAGCTCAGAGGAATCAAAAAAGGAAAAATCCAGCCTGTGAAACATCCTCATTCCACAACGAATAGGAAAGGATAATTTTTGTAACTCAGCTTCACTCAATCAACAACATTCTGTTCAGAGTTCACAGAATCATTTGAGTTGGAAGGGTCTTCTAAAGGTCACCTACTTGAAATCCCCTGCAATGAACAATCGCAGTCAGAAGCTTTAAGGTAAACTTGTTGGGCACAATTCAAACACCACTCCACGCGACCCTCGTCAGGACCTGACCAAACTCAGGCTCCATCCAGCACTAGGACAGGAGCTCTGTGCTGAAAAGCACGTGGTTTTTGAAGGGATGCAGTGAAAAGTGAGATAAGGACAAGAAGCAGAAGAGCGCTGGCGTGAGGACCAGCACCACACAGCTTACAAACCCTGTCTGAACATTAAAAAGAAAACCTCTTTGTATAACGCAACTTTTCTGCACAATGCAGAAAACGGAAAGTTACCTCACGGTATTATCAGAAGCTCTAACTAGGGATGCCACACGGGTAAATTTTCAGAATAGGAATGATGACAAGCAAGCAGAACGCGACGAGGACCCGGGCTGCAATTAAGAGCCCAGGCGTTGTGTCCCCCACAATTACAGCACCGTGCTGGGTGACCTAAGGACAAACCCTCGCAGACAGCTTTCCTCCCCTCCAACGCACGCTCCGCAGCCTCAGAGCTCCCTATACTCCGCAGCCCGTCTCCCTGCTACACATAACGACGCACATACCCAAACTCTGCCCAGACCCTCCGCCAAACGGCGCGGGAATGCATCTCCCACCGAGTCAGCGGGGGCTCACGGCCCCCTCGACCAGCAGCCCAAACGGCCGCAACCCAACAGCCCCATGGGCGGCCACCGGGAGGAGTCGCGCTCCGGAGCGGGCAGGGGGCGAGGCCGCACCCGGAGCGCCGCGGNTTCCCTTCCCTTCCTTCCCTTCCCGCCCGGGCCGGCCCCTCCTCCCGGCCCTTGCTGTCGTTTCGTTGCTGCACAAAGCGCCCTGAACGCGTGAGGGAACGGCGGCCCAGGGACGTTCGTGTGTGTGGAGAACTAACGCGGTTTACTGGTTTTTTTTGTTTCCCCTCTTTGGCAGGACAGGGAGATCGGCAGTAAGGGTGGAGGAACTAACCTTCAGGAATATCAAAGGGAAACTGTCTACAAACATTTCCTCTAGGTGGTGCTCACGTACGTCTTATTCCGTAGCTGAAGTGCTGCTGTTAATTGAAAGCAAGCAAAACCGAGGGTGGCTATTTCCCCCCTTTGATTTTTCCATAAAACACAACAAACCCAGAAGTACTTCCTCCATTTAAAACTTGCTTACCTTTTTCACAGCGCTCTCCTATTTGCAGTTCCGCTTTCCTTCTATTTCTTCATCATCCATCAGATGAACGCGGAGACATTATCACAACGTGAAACTGCTTCTTCCTTAAAGTTTGTCACAGACACTGTGCATTAGGGTAGGCTGGATGAACAAACGTGCTTCGTGCGTAGGGGTTACTGGCAGCTCACAGCTTGCAAAGTCCCAAACCATCTTGCTATTTCCCCAAAGCCTGGTTGCTTCTAACTTGTCTGAGCTGCACCCAACATCTTTCACTCCTGTTGATCTGCACTCATTAGCAAACTACACAGTTTTGCTTGCTGTCTTTGCTGGGAACAGAACAATTATTCATGGATGTATTTTTTCCAAGTGAGTTCCCATTGTACTAAGCTTCCTTAAATAGCCTTCGGAAAGGGGGAATTAAGTTGCAAAGCTCATAATTCTCAGTACCTCAAATACTGTCTTATCAGATTATCCCACAACATTGAGAATTCCGACAGATTGTGGAGAAATGCTGCATCGTTTCTAAATGTTAGTGTTTCACCATGCTCCTGGCATAGCTGCAGTTATTTTTCCAGTGCTTCTCAACTCAGCTCAGTGAAAACCACGGATGACCAGAGCCAGATGCTTCTGTTGCTAGCTGGTGCTGCTCAGTGCAAGCTATCACACACTTTGCCATAAACCATCCCTAGGACAACAAGGCCGTCAAAGTAAAAAAATGATCCTTCATAGTGCAGGATTGGTTTCATTTCCTTGTCCTGAGTGAATGCAAAGTTGACAACAGCCCCATCTTAGTGCAGCACTTGGCCTACATCAGCATTGAGACCTTGGTTCCCAAGCCACAAGTGCAGCAAGGGAGACTTGAAATGTGCTCTGTCTGCAAGCACTGGACAGGAAACTTGCTCCCAAGCTAAAAGCTCCCACTGAGGTCACATCAACATTTTGCCCCCTGCTGGGTGATACTTCTCAGACTTCCCACAAGCGCAGCTCCCACCTCTGCCAAAAGTCACCTAGCACCAGGCGTGGCTGCTTCACCTTGCCCTAAGGGTTGGCCGATGTCCCAGGGTCTTCCCATGCTCTTTCCGAAGTGACTGAGTGATTATTTTCCCACTAGTGGAGCAATCTGCTCTTCAGTGACATTCCCATACTCAAATTTATACCAAGCCATAAAGTCGGGTTAAAAATATGGATAGCTGATGACATGCAGCTTTTTTGTCTATCTTCTCTACTTTTTTTTTTTTAAATATATATTGGAATTAGAGGACGATCCCATTTCACCATCCGGATGTCTACATTCTCATGTAACACGAAACACGCTTGTCAGTACTGAATTCTGGAATGCCCCCATGACTCTCTGCTTTCCATTTCTGTGCAATTTAAGTACTGCGATGACCGTACTTGGTGAAGGGTTTCAGTGGCTCTTCATGACCAGCTTCTCCTCATCTAAGGCCCTCATCTAATTCTCATATATTCTCCTCCTCTAATGCTGGACATTTCACTAGCTACCTAGACACCATGATCAGTGATCCCATACAGCTTTCCCAGCACCAAACCACAGCATGATCCAACAGCGATGTATTGTAGTGATGTGGGAATGTTTTCCTCTAAGTGAGCAAAAGAGTATAGGAGGAAAGCTGGCAACATGTAGATCTGTAGAGATGACAAGATTAAAATGCAGCTGGGAGGGGGGGGTTATGCTTTTTTATGAGCATGCAATTTGGAGATGGTATCTTTAATCCGTGCTACCAAGGAAACCATGCAATCAGCAACTGCTCGCTGCTTTTGCTATCAATAGTTTGACACTAGCAAGGGTCCTCAAGGACCTAGTTAATTAGGAGGTTATTAAACTGAACAACAAAAAGTGATAGAGAATTTCTGAAATCTGTTCACAGAGCCTGGATATGACAGAAGGTCACAAGAAAGAAGTTACTGAAGCTGACAGATAAGGGCCTCCACACTGTAACTTCTGACGGAGCGCACCCAGAAGTTAGAGAGGAAAAAATAAATCAATTTGTTTCCAGATTTAACTGTGACAGCATCCAGTAATAAAGTGTTTTTTTCCCAAAGGTTCTTAAGACATCAGATGTAACATCTTACCTCGAGTATTATAAGCTTTTCTAATACCATTTAGCCAGATCCTTTGAAGTATCTAAATCCATGCTTGCTGTTTCACCCACATTAGTGCTGCTTTATAAAATCATTCACTCCTCCACGTACATCATTTAAGTACTTATTTTTCAGGAACTCAAGCAGGCCTTCTTGTGGCTTAGCATAAAATTGGATAACTTGGCTGAGAGTAGCATATAACAGTACTTCAGCTTTGTAGTTTTAATTTCTCCAGGATGAGAACAATCAGGCTGCAACTATAAATCAGCTAGAAGATACCCTTTAGAAGCTTAAGAAGATCAGTTTTCACATAGATTCATAGATTCATAGATGCATTAGGTTGGAAAGGACCTACAAGATCATCTAGTCCAACCATCCTCCACATGCTCAAGATCCCAAAAATGCAGGTAAAGCACATACAAATGCTGCATCACCTTGCTGAAGAGAAGGATCCTGAATTTAAGATTCAAATCAGACCTAACTGATAGAAACTGGAATTTGCAAACAGTCAAAAACATCCCGAACAAATGGACATGAGGTGGAATCCAACTAACAGCACCGCTCTCTGAAGAGATCAGAAAATGTTGCACCTTTTTTTGATCTGAAATCTGAGCAAACAGCTGAAATACCCAAGACTTCACCAAAAACCTCTTTCCTGAGCTTAGCCACTGCCAAAGGGCCTGTGAAAGGTCTTGGTAGCACTGCAATGCATACAAACCAAAACCAAAGGTTTTATTCTTCCATGGTTCTAAATAAAGATGAAAGGGAGGTTGTAAGATAGGTACACTCAAGGTATTCGTCAGCTGAGTATTACTGCCACACAAAAAGCTAAGGATGCCAACACTGCCAGAGTCAGATTTTTCACTGAGTGGTTTTTAACCACTCACGTTAAAATGGAAGTACAAATTCCCTTTGCTAATAGCTGTCCACCTACCACTCAACACATCCTCTCGGAAAACTGTATCACAGGGTAGGAGAGAACAATACAAAATATTCTCTAAAGCAAAACCTCCACTCAGTCAAACAACAAAAGAAACAACAAAAAAAAAAAGCTGTAACTTTGCAGGAACCTTTAGAGATCTCCTGTTTATGCAAGACTCATGATATTTATATGTATGAAGCAATGCAGCAATTCACAGCTGCAAAAAACGATTCTAGAACATGAGCCACTGTTTCACAGCTAGCAGCAACATACACCATTTTTATAGCAGAAACACCTCTCCAATTTTAGTAAGTTACCAATTAGATTCCAGCACAAGCACACGCACAATGCAAAAATTCCAATTATTTATTTATTCAAATAAAAATGTACATGGCTGTGATTTTCCTTTTTTAAAATGTAGATGTATTTGTGTCAGAAAGAAAACTCCATGGAGAAGTAGCAGAGTTGGAGAACAAGCCTTACATCCACTTCTCTAAAAATGTACCCTTTCTATGTTACGATCTACCTCTTCACAAGAAATTAACTATTAGACCAATAGTTTGTTCACAAAAGACTTTGAAGGAGAATGATCAAGCTGTATCTGATAACCTCTGAAACATCTCAGCAATCCAACAGGTAAAACCAACATACTTCATACTGTAATCATCATCATGCTTAAACTGACAAGTTTACCACTAAAATTAGTATGCTTTCATCGTTTAACATCAAAAATATCAGTATTTTATGGCCTGCAATAATCCACTTGGTATTAAGTTGATGTTGTTGGTTTGTTTGTTTAGTACTGCTCCCAAAGAGTTCTTAAGAGCCATTAAGCAAATAAGACAAAGGCCTCTTAGCTTTTTTTTTTTTTCCAAAGGAAAGAAGGCCAAAATGAACTCAACCAACCCTTTGAATAACTGTAATAATTGAGTCACACCACTCCACAGTGCCCTGTGAGCTAGTCACAGCTGCAGAACTAATGGAAACAGTACATGAGCAATTATTCATCGTAGTAATAAAAAATAAGCATTCCTTTATACAGCACAAAATACACTTCATATATTTCAAACAAGATCATTCACGCAGCACATTTTTTGACGTTAAAGCATATACATTCAGAGAACAATACAGCCACCACCAATACACTTGAATACCTGTACATTATTTACATTTGAAAATACTTTACAGAACTCCAAACCATCAGTATAATTTAACTGTACACGTTCCCAAACGGAGTGTAAAATGCTCACAGTTAACAAAGGACATTCAACATAAATGCTGCTGTCAGCTGTTGTGCAGTTCAGCAGATTTGGGTGCTAGCTCTGTTCCATGCCAGCCATCAGTGACAGAGCTAAAGATTCCACTGTGAATCAAACCATAAAAAGAAGTGAGTATCTGCACGTACATCAGCCTACAAACATTCACTGTAATACTCAGTTCTGTAGTTTAAATGGAAAATACCACTTCATTTCTTAAATGTTAACACTTCAGAATTTTAGATGGTAAGACATTTTAAATGTTACGAATTTCTGACACTTCTTACTGGTAAGAACCGGCAAAAAATGAGCTCCTTTGTTTGAAATACTAATGGCTGCAAAAAGAAAGCTGAATAAAAGCTGGGGGGAATTATGTGCTGTCAGTCATTCTCACAGATACTTCTTGCTCTTGTTCACTGAAAAGCGGTGATAAGATATAACCTCTTTTAGAAGCCCTTCTCCTTTCCCTATTGGAAAGGACTGATCCCAAAGGAGAAACAGGTGAATGTGCATCTACAACCCAGCTAATTCCATCGTCCTAACTCTAACTAGAACTGACAACCCATTTAAGCTAGAATTAGGATCCAGGTAGAAGCACAAATGTCCTCTTCTGCTGTTCTCCAACCAACAAAGTCAAGAGCGTAAGGGCAGCTGCAGCTTAGGCATCAAAATACTGAAATTTTATTTGTTCAAGCTATTTCCCAGCTGCCACCCAGAAACATCAGAAATGCTTGAACATGCTCTTCATGTCTTTGTTTTAATTACTTATTTAGAAGACCACCTTGGCTGTATCAGTTTCTCCAAAAACTTCGTTTAGTATTTTCACAAATAAGATTCTTAAATCTGTGCTGACAAATAGATTAAAATGTAAATACATTTTGTGTGACAAGTGCAAGTATAAGAAAAGTATCGTGTACTTACAGTGAGGAAAAGAGCCTCGACAGACAGCTTTGTTGAGGACAGTTACAAGAAACATGTGGCAGTTTTTAAAATCAGATTCCATTTTCTGAATGGATTCCATCCTACAAAGAAGTTTAGGGAGGTACACTTAACAGTCAGTTAAGCAACTGTTACTTTCAAAATATAACCAAAACTTCACAGTGAATGACAAGCGTGCTCTTTGCACAGCATTCCATACATCTGAGTATACCAGTCTAGAAAACTGAGACCAATTTAGACTAGAGTGTCTGAACACTCACACAGTGGCACTGGATTTTGTCATCCCCTTGTTAAGTATTTGCAGTTACTAGGAGGAACTTTGTGGTTTCAGCTGATGAAAACTACTATTCTGAGGTATTCACAGGAACTTCAAGACAGCCATTCCTGGTCTCAATTGCTTTGGAGCTCTTTGGGATAAACTTACACTGCCAAACAAAACAGGGACATGGAGCAAGTTACACAGAACCAGAGGACAACACAGAAACACAGAGGCTGGAAAGGACCTCTGGAGATCACCTAGTCTCTACATTAAAATCTTCACCCCAAAGTCAACCTTCACTGACTTCAACAGTTCCACATTTTTTCCCTTGAAATTTTGACAACGGGTTTATAATGTGAACTGTCTAAATTAGAAAAGTAAGGTCATTCATGTATTAGATTTAGATTTACTTGGATTTATTTATCTTTGAGAAAGACAAAAAATGTACTGCCTTCTACAACAAAGGTTATGCTAAATAATTTCACTTATCGTGAACCAATTAATGAATATCAGCATCTGGCTGTCTATAAATTTAAATCATAGCTAGAAAACAAGATCATAAACCAAACCTGTGAACATCTCATTTTACCACTGCAATCAAATACGGATGAAAAGAAAACCTCTCTTTGTTGCTACGCTCCACCATCTTTTCAAATACTTTAAAGATACACAAGAACCATACTTGCAATTAGAAAATACTGAGCATACACTCACGCAATTCATCTATGAATCCATCTATGAATTCATAGATTCATCTATGAATCCATCTATGAATTCATAGATTCATCTATGAATCCATCTATGAATTCATAGATTCATCTATGAATCTATGACAAACGTGTGAAACTTGCTCTGTTCTATCTAAAATAAATTTCTCTTCAGCTAAGAAACAGTGATTAGCCTCTGACATCTACTGTTAAACATCTCAAAAGCACATCCTGAGCTGTGAATTCACAACTGTATAATTTCCAGTAGGTATACTTACTTCCAAGCCCCTAAACCCGCCTGCCAACGATCTGCAAACATCAGCACTAAGTTTAGAACTTTCATTATAGCTTCTTTCACAAAGCTCACCTAAAGTAACAAAAGGAATAACAATCAGAAATTGTTAATGAATTGCATAATCATTTTCATAATTATTAAGGACACAAAAATATCATATGCCATTTAACCTCATCGGTAAAAACGGTCACCAAGGTATAACACAAGTCTGCCCAGTTAAGATCTGCTTTGTTTTTGCTCTCTCCTTCATTTCATGATTATTTCAATGAGGATTAGTGCACAGTATATGAGACAGAAGGCTCCAACAACAGATGTGTCTCCATTTCCTACTACACCAGCACGTACAATCCTCACTATATTTCCAAGCCCGTCTCATCAAATTCCAGCATCTCTTAAAAACAACAGTATGTAAACTCCATTGTAAATAATTTGATTTTATTTTCTCTCCTTCACAGAAATAAAGCTGAGACTTGCAAGGGGAACAGTATCACTCAAGAGGATCTATTTATTACAGTGTATGTATGAAGTGCAAAATAGGCACAGCATCATTAGTACTAAACCATTTTCTTGTCCTGCTGAACTCAATACACCAAATATTTCATCTTTTACCCACCTTTTCTCTTAGTAAGCAGCGATCATGGATTGTAGATAGGTATCTGTAATGAATCTTTATTAACTGATCTAAGTCCTTGGCTTCTTCTACCTGGTGCTGAAATTCCAAGCCGGTACTGTGAAGAATCTTAAAGGGAGAACCACAGTTATTTAAATGCTGTGTTGCACACAAAAGTGCTTGTGACTCATTTCCAAGACTTCCTTTTTGAGAGCTAACAATTGCCTGACACATTCACTCTTCCCTTTCCAATCTCAACTTGGAGGTTCAGCCTCCCAGCTGCTATGAAGTAAAAACTCTGAGCTCTACGCATAACTCGGTGACATGCATACTTTGTGTAAGTAGGAACATTATCACTACACATAGGTATATACATTAGCTCTAGAAGAATCAACTTGGACTATATTATTTCACTAAAGGCCAAAAACTGATAATTGAGTAGATATGAACCTACTAGATGTTACCTTCATTTTTGAAATAATACTTCTTGATCTCCACAGCAGAGCTTTTTTAGAAGAATCTAATTACATAAAACATCTTTAGCAACACTTTTATGACCATAATAGCTCTTAAGAGATTAACAGTTTACAGAAACCTATTTGCCATCATCATGCATTACACACACAGCCCTGGTACAAACAGACAAAAAGAAAAATAAAGAAAAGAAATACTAATATCTCAAGATCCATCTGCACATAAAACTTCTAAAGTACTTTTAGAATTATTGATTGTAACCTGACAAGTGAAAGTTGAAACATTTTTAGCTTAAATTTTAGATCAAAATCACTTTGCAGAACGGACATTAGAAAAATATTTTGCTTTATTAACTTGTATCTCTTTGGTCTGGATGGTTTTAAATAAAAAGTAATACTGCATCTACAGTTAAAAGTTCTTAGTATAAATGAGATTTGATATGAGACAAACCCTAGTCATGATGTAGTTGTGCAGGCTGTTAACAAAGTGCATAAGTTTCACTCTCAAGAGGAACATGCGATGTATTTGTTGTTTTATACTTTCTGTTTGTGGTCCAAATAGAGGAAGTGTTCCGTGTTCTAATAATGTTCCCTCCTTAACCTGTGGGTTTTCTGCAGCACAGACTAATTCTAAAAATAAAACATATAAGTGTTAAGATAAAACATTTATGAAGACGAACTGTAGCTAAAACGTTGATTATTACAATGCACAATACACTAATAAAAGAATTTTCTTGCAAATCAGGTGTTTCATTAAAATCTAGCAGCAATATATTGTATTGTGAAAATACACATACGATATAATTTGATAAAAATCAGAATAGAAAATCGTGTTTATGAACTGATTATGTAAATTGATTAAAAAAATAATAAGAAATGAACATGTATACAATCTCCACAGAGGGGGAAATATTTAAAACACGAAGTTTCATGTGTACAGTTTGAACAACAGAAAACCACATACTTTCAGGAACATAATTATTTAGCTGATATACAAAACATAGATGAAGAACCAACTTTCTAATTTGTTTTTCCACGACACGAATTACACATCAGCTTCATATGGGAAAAGCAGAAACATTAATACAGATTAAGATTTCACCAACAGATCTCTTTCTACAATCATCAAATTATGAAACTGTAGGTTAAAGTAAGTATTCTTATCTAGCTTACTGTTTCAACCTCAATTACAGTATTTTTTCATCTTGTTTTCTAAACTTGCTTGCAAGACACAAAAACTTGGGCTACGAATAAGGGGTGTGGTGGACAGATCTTCCTACAGCAGCACGGTCTGAAGAAAGAAATACAAGCTCCCACAGAAACCAACTAGACCTGAACTAGAGGCAACAAGAATGCATGAACAGTGCTGTCTATGAGGCTGAAGAGATGTGAAAAACATGCCCGGCTTAATATATCTAATTTTGAAGCTAAAAGAGATTAATATTTTACAGATTTAATCAAACTACTCACTTCAGAAAACAGCAGAGTACCTATATCCTTAGACCACAGAAAAAGTTTTATCTCTCACTGAAACAGTTTCTTACCGTCAAATCTTAGAACATCTAGACTATATTTGGCCCACTTTATTTGTAATAAGAGCAGAAAAACTTGATTGTAAATTTTTTGGCACTCTAGGCTTATAACTATGTCCACAGGCCAAGGAACCTAAGAACAGCAGAGGGTAAGACAGAAAAGATAAGATAGAAAAGTTAAGTCACATTAACAAAATACTTCAGATCTGTTTTAGAATAAAAACCCGCAGCAGTATTAACTTACTATACCCTACCTTATAACTTAATGTCAAGCCATCTAAGGTGTGGACAGGCAGTTTCTTCTTTGCTGTATCAACACTTTCAAATGATATAGACAACCTTCACAAGGAAAGAAGTGATTTTATTGGTGGTGATCTAATTCTAAATTAGCATCTACCTGCATCAGAGATCTTTTTATTTTATTAAATATCACCTGTCTAATTTAATCTCATGGAGCTGTGTTGAAAAGGTGACAACAGCTCGAAGCTCCACTGAAACAGATTCTTGCAATGAATATGGAGTAATTAGTATGGCACTACGTAAGTGAAATGTAGTAAAATAGGCAGATGTGAAAGAAACCATAACTGAAGTATTCTTTCCAGGATTTTGCATTTACCTTGAACTGTCGTCGGGATAGCGTTGCCCTACTGCTTCTTGAAGCTGAACATTTAAGAAGGCAACATTCTGCCAAGTCTCTTTTTCTCTGATTTTGTCAAAAATGGATGTATAGAAATCATACATAGTATCTCCAGCTTCAAGTAAAAAAAAGTTTCTCATAGCTTGCAAATACTCTACAAGCCTAAAGAGGGAAAAAAAATATATAGAATATTACTTAAGTCTTTATCACGCAAGTGAAAGCAAACCTTAAGAACTCTTCATTATATTTACTGAACAGAAACATAATGAAATCCACTCAGAAAGCCTTCAAAACACATTCGAATAAAACAAAATTATCAACTCATTTTTTCCTGTAAGCTGTCTTCGATAGATGTGATCACAGCATTTAGCCTTCTTACAGGCCAGGTAGTTCTCAAAAATGGCTTAAGAGTTTGGCAATCCCATCCATTCTGAACAGAATGTAACAGAGTTTTGTATAAAAAAGGACTTCAAAACAGAGCTCCAGAAAGAGATGATACTCTTCAAAGATTCTTCAAAGGAAGAATCACTGAGAAGAACAGTACCTCTACATCTCTTGCAAAACACAACTGCAAAAATGCATGAAGCATTTAGGTAGCTTAAAAGCATGACCACTTTTGACCACCTGAAAGGAATAGGCCATTTTACTTTATGCTGTATAAATATATCGCATAGTACTGTTTCCTGTAGTATGAATTTTGTATTACTATAACCAAATCTCAAACTAAATAAAGACATTCTGGCCTCTCAAAATTCATCTTCCAGATTCAAATGACAACACTATCAAAAATACTGTATGAAACAATTTCCCTGTTGAACACCCACTGATGAAAACCAATGTATTTGCTGTTGGTTTCAAGTAGATAGACCAAAGTTTCACTCATGACCATGTTAGATCTTCACTTTTTGTGTAAGCATTTTCTTGATGATTCAGTTGGTACAGAAAGGCTTTTAAACCACGTTTTTTTAAAGAAAAATCCTGCCTTTACTTATATAGCATAACATTGGTAATTAGAAATGTTAAGCACATTTACTTTCTTACCTATAATCCTTCTTTAAAGTTTGCATTAGATTACCACAGCATTCCAAGTACTGTTTGTCTATGTGAGGATACAGGCAGGACCTCAATGTCAGTTCAAATGTCTGGCAGGTGACTGATTCTGAGGATCTATCCACACAAACATCCCCACCAGTAAACTTTTCATGAAAGTCACTCTGTTCCAAATATAATCTTTAAAATAAAATAAAAAATACTCAGAGAAGAATACACATAATTTGCACAATATATATAAGAAAAACATTATAGCTTAGAAAATTTTCATCAAAATTGGATCCTCTGCTCTAAAAAAAGGTTGCAGAATAAAAGCTGTTTGCAGTTATTAATTGTAACTGTTACATTAAAAGTTATATTATTACTATGTAACATAGAATTATATAATATTACGGTTTCTACTATTAATATATTAGTTATTAGTTTCACAGCATAGCAATTCTGAAAAACAATATCAACTTCAAACACTATACAACTTAATGAACCCTTTATCATTGGAACTTTTAAAACTATGTTACTGTTATGCACATAGAGAGGACAGATGAATTTCCCAGTGAGGAAAATCTTAAAACAAACAAACAAACAACAACAAAAAAAAACAGCACGATTTGGGGAATAGATTTTCTTTGAGGTACCTTAAATATAAGATACCGATATTATTTGCAGGTAGCCTACATTTAAGTTTAATTATTATCATCTCACAAAAGGTCAAATCATTATTAGAATGTTTGAAAAGCTGCTCAGTAGTTGAATCCATTATAAGAAGCCTCGCTCACTGCAGATATCATCTTGCTAGACCGGATCAGTCGGACATTGAATTAACCTGACTATCTAACAAATAGTATCAACAAATGAGAGAAGTCATCACTTTATCTACTAATAATAATGATTTCTTGAAAACAACCTTCTCCTACGTCTGAACTGAAAACATGAAATTTGCTAACTAGCATTTAGGAAAAACTTCAATAGCTACTTCTTATTTGAAATGACAAAAAAAACCCAGATTTTTAGAGTGTATATTGTACACAAATTCCAAGCAAGCACATTTAAAATTTAGATTTTACAACAGCATTCACTACTCAAACACTTATTTATGTGCAAAAAAGGTTATGACAAAGGCTGCACCTATTTTCTACGCTAATGGATGTAAGCAGACAATTCCTCACTGATTTGTTTTTTGGCAACTAAGCACAAGGGTAGTATTTTTTTAGATTCTGCCACTGATTGTTGGTGTTCCTCTTTATTCTGTTTGCTTGCTTTCTGCAGCAGCCATAACAATTTGCTTTACCAAATATCACTAAGCAGAACACTGCCCTCAACAACACAGCAGGAAGGCTATTCATTATAGTAGATATTTACTTACCTGGCAAAATTAATAGCCAGCAGTGGGTCATGGACATCATCTAGTTCCAAGTGCCTTTCTGCTATAGACTGCATCTTTATCAGGCTCTGCTTGGTGGCCTGCTGCTCTGTAATAATATCTGGAACAGACTCTTCCCCATGCCGCAGGCGAGACTGCACAGATTCCAGGAACAGAGTATACAAACTCTTTCTTTCAGCATCTAAACTGGGCAACACGTTTCATTGTGAGATTTTATGGTAAGAGAAAATATCACCTGAACTACAAGAACAACTGCAGAATCCAACATACACTTGATATATTTTAACAAACTAAATTTAGGTTGCTTCTCAAGTACATACTTAGAACTAAACATTGCTAATTCAGTGGGGCTGACCACTAGCTATAAAAACCACCTAGCTATAAGATACTCATTAAAATGTCAATATAAGTTTAATCTAATTATTAGTAAGCTTCTTTTGTCGAAGTTATGTACGCTATCTCAAAATTGTTCAATCACTTAATAATGAAAAACAACTATTAGTTAAACCAAAACAGTTTTACCATTAGAACACATCGACTGTGTTAGTCTAGTAAGAAATGGAATGTTTTGAAAGCATACGAAAACAAGTTTATGAAAATTTGAAGCAATAAGATCTGAAGTGAATACTGGATCACTGACGATTGCTTGCTTTGCTCGTCACTTGAGTGCATTGGAAGAATAACAGGTTTTGATTGGAAATGGAGTTACAAGCCATGATGCTGACATATAAGGAGGACAGTTAAATTGTTATATGATGGCATTTCCATGGTTATAGAAAATAATCCTATGCTGTTAGGTGCCCAGTGGCATGGTACTCCACCAACTGACAGCTCACCCCTGGATGCAGCCTGCTGTGGAGAGCCATCTTTGCATTGAAGATTCTTCAACAGCTGCATGGATTTTCCAGCCATGATGATTTGCTTGAGCACAGGTTTCAGAAAAGAGACCATAGTGTGTTGCCTGCTTGAAGGGGCCTGATCACTGCCAGAACTGGCACTGGCATTATCACTCATCTTCTCTTCATTCTCTGTCTTTTCTGACACACTGTATAATGTGTAGGTAGCATACCAAAAATCTCTGTGATTAACTGGAACATTTTTGTTCCTGAAGAAAAAAAAAAAAAAAGGTGTTGAATCTTTTCCTTTTTACAAGATGAAACTACCTTACAAGAAGATTTATCTTCATCTTTGGTCTAAACTTCGCCTTTCTTTCAGGACAGTCAAGAAGTACTTTCAAACTATGGGTGTCCACCATCAGCATCTCTACCTCTGAATGATGAACTCCTTTGCAGGATCAAACAAATTGCCATGGACAATCCACTCATCCACTGTCTGTAAGTACGGCCTCACAGTCTCAACCCAGAGAGAGAACAGAAGGGACACCTGAATTTAAAGAAAACAAAACAAACAGCTGAACATTTTTTCCAGTAAAAATTACAAGCAACATGGCAAAGTCTAATCTCTTGATTGTATGACAGTAAATTTATAACATACACTTAACTATACTTAAATATTTTTAAAGATTAAATATTGAACAAAAAAATTACAGGCATAGCAGTATTAATGGTGACGTGCATTGTGCATGTTTCCCCTTATTACTTTTGTCACTGCAATTAGACCCAAACAGCAACTTTCATTACTCTCACTCTGACACCCCTTAAACAATAACTGATAGCTGTAAGACACTGTGGTTTTATAACGGGGAGTGGGGGGGAAAGGCATACAGTGACATCTATTACATTTTCACCAATGCTCATCTCCTCACGAATCTTGTTTTATGTAGGCTGAGTGAACTCTTGCCAGAAAACAGTAATTCATTATGGCTACTCGATTTGTCCTCAGTTGCTGAAGGACAGGGTACTCAGCAGAATGAAATCTACATTACCAAATATTCTAGTGTCATTCCATTAAGGAAGAATGATTTTGCCTACCGTCTGCTCAGATGCTTCTCCAACACTGTCATATTCAAGAATAGCTTTGTAAAGAGTATTAAGCAGATGAGAGGCTCGTACAACATTTCTAGTGTCAGGTGGCACTTCTGCAACTCCTGTGCTAAAAACCTTGTGAAGTACCTTCAGCTGTGCCAGGCGGGGAGACAGTTTATCTATTACTATTGAAAGTGTGACTGTTTTGTCTGGGGAAAAAAAAAAAAGAGGGGAAAAAAAAGATATAGAAAAGTAACATGAGCAACATGCAACATAAAATCAAATGTTGGTATTGCTATTCATGAGGTTTCAAAATGCAGCATGACACCTTTCCCAGTTTCAAAATGCATTCATGTAATATTTTGCATGCTTCCCTTATAAAAATTTCCTTCTTTGCCTCCCTCTCATAAAATATCCCTTAACATTTCCCTTGCACTGTACCTTTGTTGATTATGCATTTTTCAATTTCAGTAAGTTCCTCTTTGAAGCTAATGAAGTATTTGTATAAGGCCCACATAAAAGCTTGGTATGTTCTGAATGGGGCTTCAGTGGTTTTCTTTGGAGTAGAAACGTTTTCTGGACTGTGCCCCATCACTTCATCAATAAACTTCTGCAGTCTAAACACAACTTGACCATACGCTGCTATCTGCTCCAACACAGACCTTAGGCAATTCTAGAAAAAAAATATGTTCTTCATATTCAGCTAATAAAAATGTGTATTTTATGAAAGCCTAACGATTAAATCACATTTATCTGAATTAACATACAAAGAAATTCTGCCATCTCTATTGCTTCATCACATTCCCACAGGTAGGAACAGCCCATTCCACTTTGACTAAATGAAGAACAGTTACAGAAACGTTACTTTTCCACAAGCAGTATAACTTCCTATTCCCAAAAATTACATTTTCTACTGGCACAGATTCAGCTGAGATTCAGAAATTACTTACATGGGTTAAGTGAGTTACAATAATATCATTCCGCACAACGACTTTTCCATCATTCAGCTGAAATATAAAGAGTTTTTTCACTCCTGAAAGTAACCTTCAAAAGAAACAAAAAGAGTAATGCTTCTTCTCCACCTTTATGGACTCATAACTACACAGTGAATAAAAGAATCAGCTGTGCCTTGCCTACATTTCTTGTTTTCAAATCAAAAGAGATTGAAGATCAACTATAATGCTACTCACACTGTTTTGTTGCTAGAACGAGAACAAAACACAAACACTAGGCAAACATCCTAAAGCTCCTTTCCAAATGAGATATCTTCCAGCTATGGGGTAAGTCAAAACCTACTTTGCAAAGTTCGACACTGTATTAAAAGACTCCAGGGCAGGATAAGAACAAGCTGGTTCTTAACAGTTAAGATTTGAGGAATCAATACATACAAGAAAAGGTTAACTATTTTCTTTGTAAAACTAAATGGATAAATATACACTTGCGGTAGCTTTGTTATCAGCAACACTGGAAGCTAAAAAGCTCAGTAATTCACAGTGAGGGTGATGGAGCAGTGGCACAGGCTGCACAGAGAGGTGGTGGAGTCTCCTTCTCTGGAGACATTCAAGCCCCACCTGGACGCCTACCTGTGCAACCTGGGCTAGGGAGCTGCTTTGGCGGGGGGTTGGACTCAAGGATCCCTAGTGGTCCCTTCTAACCCCTACAGTTCTGTGATTCTGTAATAATTCTCTCTTCAGATACAACTACAAAGATAAATCTCTTATTTCCTTGAACATACAAAGGATACAAAAACAAAGTTAAAACGCAAGCTTCTCGATATTGCTCTTACCAAAGAGTTTCCCTTATAACCTGAGTTTCTGTGACTAGCGTTTTCTCTTCCGGCACATATAAAGGATCACTGGTGTACAAGTGGTGGTCCCTAGTAAAACATGAGATGAAAATAATTTAAGGACTGAAATCAAAGATGAAGCAATAATCTTACGGTTCAGTTCTGCTCTACTTGCGTATGAGTAGATAAAATGCTCATGCAGACATTTTAAGTATACAAGCAATAGCAGATTTTGTTTTCACACTGTTAAGTAAAATACCATGGAAAACATTCAATGTCATCCAGTTGTACACAGCAAGGCAAACAATAAGGTAGGACATAAATAACGAATCTGAGATTTGTGTTCACTTTTTGATAAATTCAGTGCTATGAAAAGTTATGTAATTAATCTTTCCATTCAAAAAACTAAGCTAAAATGTAAAATTTTCATGTCCTTAACTCACAGCAGCAAATTCATACTTTATCTCAAAACTTTGCATGTGAAATTGAAACTTTCACAGGCAACTATGAACTTTTCCCTGCTGTATCACACAATTCTTTGCAATTCTTCCACAGTATTCTTCATATTTTAGTAAAGTACACAATGATTATTCATATTTGTAGTGTCTGACTCTTTATCAGAGGCAATAGTTACACAAGCAGTAACTACACTAGCTTTATACTTTTAACAGTAAAGATGCTTAATAAAGTTGTTATTCAGCTTTACACGCCAGCAAGGAAGATGTAAGTGACACTGTTTTCTCACCAGACTGCAGCTAGGTTGGAATGCAAGTGCAAACTATGTGAAAAGCGAGGAGCTCTTCCTGTCCAGTACTGAGGAACGACATGCTGCTCCAGCCAGCTGCGCGCATCAGGCTCACCAACTGTAAAAACACATGACTGTGGGTGAGGTATTTTTATTTGCTCAGGAAACGCTTACAAAAACACACGGAAAGGTTATTAATGAGCCTATCCGTTCAGCTGCAGAAGCAAAGATCTTTTCAAATAAATCAGTTTTCAACTACTTACATTTCACTTTGCTCATGTGACTTGTGCATCACACACAAATTAACTCACACAGAAATGTCTCACCTCCTATAACTTGCAGAAGTCTTAAAAAACAGACACAGAGATACATCTACCTTTCAACTTATTCCTAAGAATGCAATGCTATTTCCGGCAATTCTCATATGATATATATATAAAACAAAGCGGACTTCAAAAATAATCCACCAAATATCACCATCTTTGTCACTGTTCCTTTTTACTATGCATTCAGTACATTACACAAAAATGTTTTTTTCTTAAATGTGATTACCAAGAAAAATTTAACTAATCCCAGTAGATAACTACCACTTATACAAATTATGATTACTGACTTCTTAAACAAGATTTCATACATCCAACATTCTGAATTAAAATCTATTGCTATACTTAATATCCTGTGAAACTATTCAAGAATAAGCCACTAGTGTTTTAATGACATAAAATTAATTATTCAAAAATGTTCTATGCTTAGAACTGAGTCAGTCATTTCTGTTGCCAATTAACTATCAGAGTGCAAAAATAATATTTAACAATAAACATTTACCTTGTACCCATAAAGCTGCATGCAACGTTTACTGTGTAAGTTTTCATTTCTACCTTGGAATATTTATGCCTATTTCCACAAAAATAAACAGAAGCCTTCTCTGCTAGCATCAGCAGAAATTAAATCAAGCTTTTCACATTGAAAAACTAAACAAGTATAAGTAAACACTAAAGTGAATCTTGAAATTACAATTACAGGTCTAAAACGCAGACCCTCACTAAAGAATAATGAGGCAGTATTACTTCGCAAAATCCAAGTACATATGAATAGAATAATTAGAGCTTATTCTAACCTTTCCAGGAAACGTTAGGTACTGTTTTCTTGTTTGGATCTTGGTCTTCTAAAGGTGTCCTGTCTACCTGAATACCTGAGTCTTCCCTGCTCAAAGGTTGAGTATCTTCCTCCTCCTCACTTTCTCCAGACCAATCCTAACAAGGGAAACAAAACCCCATACGTTTCAGTACAACATAATGGATGGATCTATACTCAATTCCTATTGACTTGTGAAGCTGAACATAACAACTCTCTTTCCTTCAATATAGGACTAATTCAGGACATAAAGACTAACATAATCATCTCCCAGAGACTGGTTTAAATTATGTTAACATTAAAGCTGCAAGTTTAAGGTGAAAGAAGAACTTGTATTTATTTGAACAGAAACTGAACACAGTCGGTTTTAAGTGTAGAATAAAATACATGCTACTGATTTTTCCCAGCTATACTTCACATTCACAGAATCAAAAGAGAAGGTTCTGATGATGATATTACACTTTTCAAAGTTACCAATAGGATTTCTCCTTCTGAGACTCAAAAGGAATCATGACCCGAACTTTCTCTGCTTGTACTTACTGTATGGGAACTGTTGAGTCACAGCCTGAACCACTGAATGAGCACCTGAAGGAAAGATCCAGTCAGCCCTGGGAGCACAGGTGTAGACAATTCACCTGTGTGACCGGAAGGGGTGGAGATAGGCTCAGCCCCTCTTAGACCTTATTTAAGGGCTGACTGCCACTGAGGAAGGACCTCTTGTGGGTGATCCCTCCTTCTTGTAGTTTCTTCCTTGTCAGTCTAGTCTTCAGAGATGGGTGAGCATTCCCTTTCCTTCATTTTGTTAACACCTCCACATTTGCACTGGTCTTTTTGCCTTCACAACCCTTACCAGTAAGATTCTAACTTTCAGAAGCCCATGTTAGGACGACCTGGGAAATCCATACGTGTCATACTACTTCCAGTGTTTTGAAACTTGCTTGGAAATCCACTGTAGTCCTAACCTCCTCTTGCCATATACATCCTACTCTGATGCTAAAAATTTCACATATTCCTTTATACTACAGGCATTGTTTGGTTAAGGCTAGCAATCGTTTATATTAAATAGGAAAGATGTCAGAAGAGTAAAAAACAGTTGATATGTTTTCCTTTTACTTAAAGATATTACTTACTGGTGAATCAGTGCCTGGGCCAAAGTAAATTTCTTCTCCTTCCAACAAATACTTTCCCCAATCAAATTTTTCTTCCTTTTCTAGAAGAAGTATAAATAAAATATAATAAGTATCACTTAACTCTGACTTCCTTCAAAATTAAATTCCAAAGTTTAAATTACCTTTTTTATTCTAAATCTAAAACAAAGACAGTGCCATCCACTTAAGGTTACACTGTTTTTTTAACTAGGTTATACAATTTCAACATGACACACAAATAGTGATATCAACTATGTACATTCTTTATTTATTCTCAATTTTGTTGCTTATACACTCAAAATATGCAGCACAGTGTGCTAATCAGCATATTTGTTATGTTACACTACCCTATGCTTCAGTCCTGGAAGAACATGCAAGGATGCAACTTATTACTGACTGTGACTACACTATTTGCTCAGTGAAGACGTGTAATTTACATATGCACAAGCATAGTGGACTATAAACAACAATAAAGCAAGAATCATCATTCTCTCCTAAAGACACCACATATCCATGATGTGACGTGTCATATTTCAAAAGTAACAAATCACACTTAGAATATATTATCTTAAACATGAAGCTTACTCAACTGTAATTAGTGCTGTTTGAGATAACCTCTTCATATTCACATTCCTGGAATGGGCTGAAAGTGCATTCAAAACACCGCCGAGGGAATGTGCAGAGATCATTCAAAAAGGAATCTTAAGATGCAAGATTTTCTTTAGGTTAGTCTGAAATATTCTTCTTTCAGTCTATGATACAACACTGTAAACAAATGGGGGATGGTATCCACTCAAACTTAAGCACAAGCCTCATTTTAGGCACTGGGTGAAACAGTGAACTTCAGAACACAGCCAACTGGGGTCTCCCTCTGGAAACCTTCAAAGGTATTTACCTTTCCTTGACTACACTGGGAACACAGAAATTTATATTACCAAAGCTGTTTCAATACATATTCTATTAAGGTGCAAGACAGAGACTGAGGATAGAAACCAGTTGTCTGTCTTTGAGTGTGTAGGAGCTCTCAAGGTACTTTTGCTGGTTGGGAAAGCTCAGTTATGGAATGTAACATAAACGGGAGGTAGGAATGGCTATTTGCAGACTATCTGAAATATATACATAATAAAAAAAACCATCAATAATGCACCTTGATGTGATGGAGATAATAAAATGGAGAGGAAAAACAGCCTTCTTATCAGCTTGTATTAACTGAGTGCATCTTTTATTAGCAATGCAAACATCTTGTAAACTTACCTGCTTCTTTTTCTCTTGGCTTTTCCACATAGGTGGTGTTAGATGGAGAATCAGATAAACATAATAGAAGAGACAGTATTGAATAGTGTGTATCTGTCTTTAAAACACATAAGAAAAAAAGCTAATTAAAAAAAGATCAGAAGATTTTGGTTAAAAACAAATTCAGCCTATTATCTTTAAGAATACTCCTCACCTCAGTCCTAACTAAAAAAATAAGATCTGCAACACAATATCAAATGTTTTCTGTTCTCTTTTGTCTGCTGGCTTGCTGATCAATATGCAAATACTTTGAAAACACTCTCTGTTGTCTCTTACTGAGCAGTTAATCAGGCAGTATAGAAAAGAGGTAGGAGGAACACAGAGCTACTGTAAAAGTAATAAGTCACCTGAGGCAAGGGTTAGTGTACACAGATCTATCAACACAGACAAAAGAAACAGGCCTGCAGGTATCTAAGCCACTTTTCCCACACACATATGGTTTGTTATTTTCAACAGAGGACACAGTGAAGCTAGCTAAAAACATTTCACTAAACCTGCTACATTTAGGTATCACTTTTGCATCATCTTCCCTCATCTGAAAACCTACACAAAGTGTTAAGGATGCATTTTTAACTTTGATATTGTGCTAAAGCAGTTTTGAAAACAGGCCTTCGATCAAGCTAAATTATACCAACAGTGGCATTTAGCAGAGAGTGGCATTATGGTTCTAATTCCTAACCCTTGCTTAGAGGACAATCACTGTCATCAGAAGTAAGATTTTTCTTTCAGAAGCAGGATTTTTCTTTGGCCCCATTCTGACCTTCCAGAGTTCTTCAGCAGACCACTTCACATACATTCTGCTACCAAGTATAAAGTGCTTGCTTAAGAGAGTTGTTTTCATTCAACTCTCAAAACAAGTACAAGTTAAAGATATGTAATTAAAAAAAAATCTACAGAGTACAGTACAGTAACTCAAGATGTACAAGCTTCTAAGGGTTCCAGAGTTTTTTCCACAAAGTTGAGGAAAGCTAAAACAGTCCAAAGAAAGGTATATGTCAGCAGTTCAATGAGAAGGAGAATCAGCTACAACTACAGACACACCCTTGTATTAAAAAAATGGCATTACATGGAGCAACACCTCTCAAACTGCAAGCTCAAACCTCCTAATAGCAGGAACTTACAGTTTTCAAAGGTGGAATTCATAATAAACTACCACAATGGAAAACAGCCAAGTGAGACAACTTCTGCCTTTTCTATTCAGCCCACATCTTAAACTGGTTTGATACAAACCGAATCAAAGGCAAAAAACAAAAAAAAACAACCCACAAATGTGGTCTCAGTAAGGAAGCTACAGTCCAGCAGCACTCCACTGGGGAATAATAAAAGGTTCAGACTCATTACTTAGGGTAAAAATTTGGGCAAAGAATGAGAATTTCTGCTCAGTTAGCCATTGTTTTACAATGTCTAGACAAGGGCTCAGCTACAGCATTCGTACAATGTCGACCACAGAACATCTGCTCTGCAGTAAAAATATATGCACCCCGGAGCACTGGGAAGACAATACTTCTAAAACAAATAGGGAAACTACAGAATACAACTCTGAAAATCCATGATCTGAACAGCAACCACAAACTCTACCGCTAAGTCATCTGAAATTTCCAACATGACATTACAACAGAAGCCCACCGCATCAAGAAGACTAAAAGGAGAAGTAAACTGAAACATACATACTTTTGTTTCTTCAGTACTTGGGAGTGGTGAATTCAGAAATTTTTCTGTTAATCTTTTCCAGCTTGCTGCTTTTCCCAGGTCAGAATGAACTACCAATTTTTCATGTATTCTATTTTAATTAAAAAAAGAAAAGAGTACAAATAATGCTTCAAAAAAAGTTAACTAATTCATTATTAATCCATAAATGTATAACTCACCCTTCTATAGTCCTCTCTATTTTATGACTGTTCACATCAAGAAAACGGTGAAATCTGTGTAAGAAATCTGCATTAGAATACGCTTGATACAGCAACTTACGTAACAAATAAAATAAAGTCAATTTAGATGATGGCAAAATTTTAATCTTATTTTCTGTTTAACAAAGCCTGCTTAATTTGGCAACATCATTAAACATCAACAAAATTTAATCTCTGTGCCTCTTATCTCAAGAAGGATTAACAGCAATCAACCTTAAAGACATGAAAATGGAATGCAGCTTAAATTTAACCAGCAATTTCAGATGAATGGAAAATTACTGCAGTAGCAGCAAAGTAAGTAATTAAAGTATGTCATCAGTTAAGCCAAGCAGAGCAAGGAGATCAAAAAAATTACTAAGTCATCTGTGTCAAACACACATTATCCGGGAACTGTACCACAAGCACAGGCAAAACACCCACATGGGAAAGCCTGCAAACCCAAATTAAACTCCTTTGTAGATGGCAAAGGACAATGACAAAAAAGAGAACCTATAATCCAAACAAATAAATAAAGAAAAAAAGATAAACCACCAAAAATTGCATGTGTAAGGAGAAAAAAAAAACCAAACCCTTGTGAAAGGTACAACAGACTTTGCAAAGACCTTGGAACAGGAATAAGGTTCTTCATCTACATGCAGAGGGAGAAAAAACAGGAAATTGGATGCAACAGCACTGAGCACACAAGCAAGATTCAAGATACCAAGAACACAGGCCTGAAAGCTAGCCTAAACTCAGAAGACTGCAGACAGAAACGAAAACCACTCCCTCTCAATCAGATGCAAAAGCCAGGTTTAACAAACCAAATTTGGATAAACAATCTAACATCACTTCAGTGTCAAACAAATGAGCAAGCAAATGAAACTGCAAGCCTAATAAGCAAGGCTTTTTAATAACAGCATTGGAGGATAAAGTCATGCCTGTATTTAAGACACGAAAGATAACTTTTTTGTTAATCAGTAGACTGATTTCAGCTGCACCTACAGATTTGGAATAAATCAGATTTGAAACAACTAGAAATGACTGTAAAGAGTGACGAGCACAAGAACTGCAAGAATTAGGAATAAAGTTAAAAAAAAAGAGAGAGAGACTGGAAAGAAAAACTTTAAAATCCCATCCAAGGAAAAAGTAAGTTGTTACAGTGAAGGCAGTCATCAGTGAGAATGATCCTAAGTTTTGAGAAATCCTGGGGCTATTTACTCAGTATGACCCTGTTACAAGCATTATTAAGTGCAGCACTGTGATATATAACACAAAATATTTCTGGTAAATAAAAAAAAAAATCACAAAGAGGCAGCAGTTTCAACACCATACTCCCGCATTCCCAAAGCACACAAGTGACCTCCTTAAAATCTATCCAGGCTGAACTTACCAAAACTCCACAGTGTGGCTCACAATTATTTATTCTACATAGAATAGCCTTATTTGAGACTATGAGTAGCTCAGATTCCCTGCCTTACTCAATGCACTAATGTAACTGTTTACCTAAAAACTGGATACAAACAGCATAAAAACATGCACTCAGTGCTTGCTACATTAAGTTCAGCAAGCACATATGGCAGTGGAAGCAGCCAACTGGTGGTGAGGGAAACTGGTAATGGGTCACACATCAGGAGTGCCAACAGTGAAACGGTAGTCGTGATAACTGAAAAAGGCAGGACGGGGAAGCTCAGTAGGAACGTTTGGGATGGCAGTGTAATAAAATGAAAGGGATGCAGCCAATGCACCACGTTTATGACAATCTCGGACAACACTCGGCATCAGCAGCACTCGCTTCAGAGGCCAGCGGCTTAACCTCGACGTGGCAGCTCGCTGCCCCGCTCGCCACTCGCAGCCATTACTCTTCATCTCCCTCCCAACCACACACACGCTGCCCGGTGAGGCAAGGCAGCGGCTCAGCCATCCTCCGCAGCCGGCCCGCAGCGCAGCCCCACGCACGAGCCGGCTCTCCTCAGGCCGCGGGCGCTGACCTGAAGTTAGACCAGGCGAAATTCAACGCCGTCTGGAACCGGCCGCCGCCCGGCTCCTCCTCCTGCTCCTCCTCCTCGGGGAGGCCGGTGACGCTGCGGATGAGGGCTCGGACGGCCCGGTCCTGCTCCTGCTCGAAGCGGCTCCGGCGACCCGGAGACGCGAGCAGCGGGGCCGCCATCACCGCGGCGCGGGGAGGAGACCTCCGGGCGGCGCCACAGAGCCTCTTGCCGCACCTCTCGCGAGATTTCGCAGCGACTTCTCACGAGAGCACCCCCACCCCCCCCGCCAGCGGTGTGGGGAGGTGGGAGTGAGGCGGGAAGGGAGCGTGCGCATGCGCGGGGCGGGAAGGGAGAATGGTAGTGGAGGTGTTGTGTGGTCACGTGGTGGTGGGGCTCCAGGGGTGTGAGGGGCTGCAGGCGTTGTTGCTAAAGGGTTGCTCTACCTCTCAGAGTTTTTCCCTGGGGTTTTGTGTGCAGGGTCACGTCATCTACTCTGTTTTCATGAGGAGTAAACTGGATTTGAGGCTTTTTATAACCTCCCCATCCCCAGCAGGTCCAGCTGTCAGAGCTGTCCTGAAGCAACTGCACCTCCTGGACCAAGTGCTGCTTTGCATAGGTGGAGAAATCTGCTGTCTGTATTCTGTAATAGGATATGGCTATATGGGAGGAGTGGAGTGATAAACCAGCTTCAGTTTTGCCCTCATTCTGTGTTGTGTTCATAATTATGGCACTAAGCAGCCTGAAGCATTTTTGTCCTTCAGTGTAGCTTTGTAGCGCAGCAACAGCATCCTGAGCATGAGCTTCCTTCTGGAAAGCAGTTATCTGAATCAGAGGGAAATGATTACTGACCTTTTACTGCAAGTCCTTCCTTTACTGTAGTTGTCATACTCCATATCCTTTACTGTTAGGCTTTGTTGCACTTGATTTCGCCAGCTAATGCTGGGTGTAACCCTTCCTCCCTAACTCATTGTGGTGAAGAGGATTGACCTCCTTCTTTACCATCACAACACTGATATTGGCACAACCACAAGACCAGCACTGGATCACAGCAGTAAAAAAGGGGCCTTGGGCAGAAGTGTCCTTTTTTTAAAATATACGAAATATATCAACAGAGCAGTACAGCTTTTACAATTTGTTGTACATTTAAAAATACATAAATATATATTAATAAAGGCATGTAATGTATTTTTAAAAGGACATTTCTTTCTGGTGCCTTTTTCCTTTTCCTGAGGAAATACAGTAGTCAGTGTAATTTTAAAATTACACTGAATAATTAAATAATATTGAAATTCATATCAGTTATATTAAGGAGCACTGGTGCATTTTCATGTGGACAGGTGAAATGTTAAGTTTCAGAGTACGCTTGCAAGGAAGTGATGCTCTCAGTGCACTTGCAGGCAGGAAATTTGACACGAGCCTAAGCTCCAAGGGACTCCAGGGCCTTTCCTGTAAAGCCTTACAAAATACTCAGAGGAAGATCTATAAAACTTAGTTGGTGTTCCGCTTTCTCCTCTGATACTACATTTCTTAATTTAGGTTAGAAGCAGCATTTTCAATTTTTAGCTGAACAGTATTAGCCAAGTAGTGTGCCGAGCCACCATTGTTTGTCGCTAGCTGTTAACTAAAGGTCTATGCAATCAGTAGACACTGCAGTGGTATATATATCATAGCAATTAATGGTTGGACGGCTATGAGCGGCATTTAAAGAAAGTTATTAGACATTAAATCTTCAACTGTTCTTTATAAAGCACTGCTGTGGTTTTTAGCCTATTGCCTGCCCTGGATTGACTTAAGCATATCTGTGCCATCACTTTAACTGTTGAGATGGGAAGTTCCAGGCATTGCAGTGACTGTAACATGCATGTGTCTTCTCTGCCCTTTGTGGTATGATATGCTTGGCCACCACCCATCTCAATACACCATCTGAATAAAAGGGATTTTCACAGGGTGGGTTCCAAATCTTATTAGGTGCCTCATGACAAGCTGAGTCCCACAAAACACAGGCTTTAATAACAACACTGTCTGAGAGATTTCCTGCTTCCCAGCTGCCCTGTACGAGTCCTTTTCCCTCACACCACACCCTCAATTGCACTGTTTTTGGAGCTTCACAGTGAGCTGCATCAGGGAATTGGTCCCACTTAAAAAATAATCTTGTTTCTGTTTTGCAAGGAGTTTCAACCCAGATCAAATTGCCAATCCCTTCCTTTGGAGGAGTCAAGAAGGGAGGGAAGAACCACATACCCTAAAGCCTCCAGGCAGTAAAACTAAACCTTCAGTAGCTGGTGAATCAGAAATCTGTTGCTGGCTTTCAAAACAGGATACAAGGGCTGGGACGAATGTATAACGGCTGTGCTCCCTCAGTCATAAAAGGTTTTAATGCTACTTTTTTCTTTTTTTTTTTTTTTTTTTTTTTTCCTCACCATAAGCCTCATTTTCTGTTTTAGTTTTGACAATTTACAGTAGCAAGGCTTGGTTTCTGTTTTCAACTTGAGGAGGAAGCATCATGCAGAGAGAGGGCACGATGACCCTCTCTAAAAGAGGTTTCAACTTTCTTTTTAGTAGGATTTAATGCTAGGAAACTTAAGAGCTGTCTGTCCAGATCACACTGCTATGAACTAGCTGTATTTCTACTAGCACCTTCCTTGGTCATAGAACTAGATCATATCTGTGAGGCATGTTTGTCCATATAAAGTGATATAAACATATGTGTCCAGTTACGTGTTGGAGGAGGAATTACAAAACAAATTTTGTTGAAGTGTTTCTTTTAGTGAGATTGTTGTGAGCTCTCTTGCTTCTCAACTACAGCTGACAAGCTAATTTGTCAAGTAGGATTTATAAGCAGAAGAATTGTATGACATGAACCATAACAGGTGAAATCCTGACTGTAGTGGATCATTCATCATATCAGCTATGTGAGGTACTCAGTTCATCTAGTTCCAAGCCCCTGCCGTGGGTAGGTCTCCCACCCACTGGACCGGGCTGCCCAAATCCCCATGCAGCCTGGCCTTGAACAATTCCCAGGATGGGGCACCCACAGCTTCCCTGGGCAGCCTGTGCCAGTACCTCACCACCCTCTGAGTAAAGAATTTCTTCCTAATGTGTAATCTAAACCTTCTCTCTTTCAGTTCAAAACCATTACTTCTTGTTCTATCACTGCACTCCTCGATAGATAGATACCCCTCCAGCTTTCCTGTAAGCCGCCTTTAGGTACTGAAAGGGTGCTGTATGGTCTCCTTGGAGCCTTCTCTTCACCAGACTGAGCAACCCCAGCTCTCTCAGCCTGTCTTCACAGGAGAGGTTCTCCGATCATCTTTTTGTCCCTACATGTCCTTCTTGTGCTGGAGGCCCTGGACTCCTGCAGTACTCCTACTGGGGTCTCACAAGAGCAGAGTAGAGGCTGACAGTAACTTCCCTCACCTTGCTGGCTGCTATCAGCAAAATGTATGATGAATTCCACAGAGCTGAAGGAGAGTATGCTTAAAATACCATGTTTAGAGAAGTATTTAATATTTTAAGGGTTGTTTTTTTTTTTTTCATTGTCAATGCATCTGTAGAAATAATTATTTAATAACTAGTTGGAGGAAGTTAGAGAAAATAGATATTTGTTATAAAAAAGTTGTGGCTATACTTTCCTTTAATAATAAGTATAGGATGAGTGAGACTAATCTGAGTGCTGAACTACTATAGAATAAGGCCTGCCTTTATGGTCTTGCAAAAATCAGTCTGGGTGACTGAATATCAGTGGAGGCTCTAAGCTCTTGGAATTTAGCTAATGATTTGCACCAGAAGCTGCACAAAAAATACCTCAGAAAAGCAACAGGAAGATGGTGTACCTGATCTTTATCCTTAACAGGAAGGAGGTCATCTGATAACTTTCTACTGCAATAGTTTTTTTAAGCACGCCATAACATCTTACTCTGAATTCTTCCTCTAGTGGAGTTTTGCAACTGAGTAAAATTTAGGACAGATTTTAAACACTGCTGGAACTGACTTTAGCTCTGTGATTTACAATTGCTTGAATTTCCTGTTTAAATAGACATTCCAGGACATCAGTTAAACTATCATTAACCACAGATCCAGAAGACTTCTATGCTAGACTGATAAAGATTTGGAGCAAGTCTTAAAGGAAAAAAAATAGTTTTGTAATTTTCTTTTTTAATTTTTTTTGTAATTTAATCATAAAAAGATGTAGGAATACATATAAAGAAAGGGTGCTGAACTTATGAACTGGTAAAAAGAGTGGGGTATTAGGGCTGTGATGTGATGAATTTCACATCGTGTGAAAGTCTTGCTAATCTTATGAATCAGTATTTCATACGCAGGTTAAATTTCTACTTGTCTGTTATTCAAGTTATTCATATTGGAACAGAATGCATGCTGCAAGGCTTCTAATTACACTATTACCACCAGCTTCAACAAACGTTGTATAGTTCTGATGCACCTAAAGCATCCGTTCAACCACACAGTGGAATAATAGATAAAATTCTGACTTTGTGTCATTTTTTCTTAAAGGTCTTGCAGGACGGTGTGGGCAAACAGTCTCCCTTCAGCTAGGCATGTTGTTGAAACCAAATCAGACTCATACACTTTTCTTCATGAGTTAACCAAAGCACACAAACATATGTAACACAGGAGGTGAAGGAGGAGTGAGAAGGCTGATACTGTGACTTCAGGCTGGAGACCTCTGTTCCTGTGTTCACTGGTATTGCAACTTAGTGGACCAGCTTAGTACGGTTGCTCAGTATTGTCTGCTGCAGTGATGTGAAACTTTTTAAGAAAACAAGGCAAGACTGGGATAACAGCTTCTTCCCTTGTACAGGAAAAATACATCTGAACTTTCAAGTTCATCTAAGCATCAGTCTATAGATTTCACTTAAAAACACAGGCGTGAAGGGACATACAAGGAAAACAAGCCAAATGAAGAAAAAAGCAGCATACAGTATCTTCTCTTCATAACACACAGTAGTCTCCTTAAATTTCTTGATGACTTCTGAAATTTAGACTACCTTTCCAAGGAAAGCACCTCCTCGTGCCTCTCTGGAAAACCCTACACAGTTTTCAGTTATTGCCAGACATATCGCTTAGGTGAATCTGTTACTAGTCCTTGGATGTACAAGTATTCAGCAAATCTGAAATCACTTTATGCTGGAATGAAAAATGCCTGATCTAATCCAAAAATACTTCCCATTGCAAGCTGTGAGAACGTCAGCATTTTTAAGGGTATTCAGCTGAGAAATATAACTGCAGTGTGTAGCTGAGGCTTCTGTGGTGATGGCTTTGAAGCTGACTTCCAGGCATAGGATGGAAGACACTGAAAAATTAAGTTAAGTGTTGGAGAGCTGTATGCTGGGGAGAATGTCTATTCAGTTATTTATACGCTTTGCCATATGATTTTTACCCACGACAACTTCTCACAGCATTGCCAAAAAGACACAGTCAAGGAGGCATGATTTGGAATAGTGGTGCTTTTTAGCCAGTTATTCACAACTGATAAATTCCAGGTAACTCAGTAGGCAGCCTCTAATATTTTCTTCCTCACTTAGTGCCTTAGAGGATTTCCCATTGCATTTATGCATTTCCCATTGCATAAAACAAGTCTTACTGCTAGATTACACACTGGCCTCAACAAGAGAACAGTTTAATCTGAAGAATGTGAAGGACTTCTGCCAAAACACAGAAGAAAGCCAGGCCCCCAGAAACCCTGTAGCCCGAACCAGTAATAAAAATTTCATTTAAGAATGTGAGATTAATGAGGGGCACTGATAAAATGGCAGGTAAAATAGAGAGCTTTTAACATTCTTAAAACTACTATGGGTAGGTGGCCCGGTTCAAGGAAATTACATATCAGGACACTTCCATAGTCCACTTCCAGGATCTGGCAGAACTATCTCGGTGCTCTTGGAAGCAGAACAGGCACAGAGTCAGGGAGAACCACTCGGTGAAAGAACTACTAATGTTTACTGCTAGATACATATATATAGCAATGACACAGTATTATATGTTTATTAAAAAAGTTAAAACCAGAGAAGATTCTTGATTCTTGTCATAACTTGCTACAGGAGGCCTTCATTGGGATCACGTCTAATGCTTAGGTAGTGATTTTATTGCAAAATAACAATGATCATTTGTTGTAAATCTTGGGCATGTTCTGACTGGTTTTAACTCTAACCAAAACACTGAATGATTATGTTGAATTTAGCTCTGTGAACATACTGTTGATTCATGAAAATCTACTTATAAATACATAAAATGCAATGAAACTCCCCAGCAGATGCTGCAAAAAGATAGAAGTTCGCACTTCTGGAAAATTTAACATTTATAGGCAAACTTGCATGAGGTATAGGCTAGCAAGCGTTGTCATTACACAAGTGGAAACTAATTTAAATGGAGAGAGTGAGTAGACACGTCTGCATTGGTCCATAAGTAAAAGACAAACACTCAGAGAATGTTTCAGCTGTAACTGAGGAGCCAGTGCAACTGCAAAAAGCCAGGCTCTGTAGAAAACATGAGAGGAACTCTCACAACATGGGGAGCATATAAGCGCAGTAGTAAAACAGCTTAACAGGAAGCAGGAGAAGAAAGAATACCGAAACAAACCTTACGAACACAAAGGCAGATGACACCAAAAATATATCCTGAGCTCTGTACAGGGCTGCTAAATAGACTCTAAGAAATGTCTGGAAGGTGTAGAGTCACCAGCAGCTGCCATTGAGAGCCTTCCCAGTGTCGAAGTTTAATTACTTTGAGTGCCTTGATCCATCAGAAGTATGGAAATCACATCTGTTCTTCAGTAAAAAGTCACAGTATATTGCTATACACATTCAAAAATGTCTGAATATATAAAGTATTACAGAAAGAAAATAGTGTTTTTGGTCCACGTAGGCAACAAGCAATGAGTATCTAAACAATAAATAACCTCCATAAATTAAGAATGTCCCAGAAAAATACGTTTTCGGTGCAGACATCATACTTTTTGGGTGTGGGGACATGGAAAACTGATAGATTTATTCCAAAGGACATACAGGATATCCTCAGAGAAGGATCTTCTTACAGCACCAAGAATTATAACTAGGACAAGCACACATCAGCATCAAGGATAGCAGGACGATGTTGACAGACACATTTAGGACACCATCAACATGACTTTCATAAGAAGTGGTTATTTGGATGCCATCTGGAAATCACAGAGAGGGAGGTGGGTAAGATTCTGTCAAAGTTGCTGTCTATTTTTCCTGATTGTTTTTTTTTTTTTTTTGTGCAAGTTCCTGGCTGTGATTATTTTTATATAATAAAAATTCTCTTAGCCATACATGGTCTTATCACACGTATAGGTGGAGAAGTTCTGAAAGTGAAGGGCTTTGGGGGAGCACATGTTTAGTTCTGCAGGGCTCTGGGGAAGGACTTTGCCACCATTTGTTGTGATGGATCTTAACAGTTCTGAGCCACCTTTTTTGCGGCCATGAACAGTAGAAAAGCTGTAGAAAGGTTGTGGGCTCCAGAGTATATTGTAGTTTGTTCTAATGGTCAAATATGTCTTATTAATTTGCACTGCTTTAGGTCCCACAAACCATACAACTGATTTACTGGTATTATGGCAAGCCACTCCTGTCCTTTCTAGTCATATATGTGAACCTGGAACACCTGCATATTTTCATTGCTGAGTGGTCTCACATTTTCTTTTATGACGCTGAGATGAGAATCTAACCCTTTTAAAGAAGAGCATTCTGCTTATCCCCCCAAATTTCTACACTCCCCTTCAAATTTGTCATCTGTCAGTAAACATGGATCCTTAAAGCAGTAATCAGAACGATCCCCAGGTTACCGTATTTAGTCTCCATCTGAGGCTGTATTCCTTGATAGGACTGAAATGGCTGTCAAATAAGTAGCTGTTGAGGTCTGCACTGCAGAAAATTTATATGCTTGGAGCCTCATAAATCTAGCTCTTAATTACCCTGTTTGTCAAAAGGGATATGTTTGCACTAGGTAAGTGAACTGCCTATTGACAATTGGTCAGTAACAGAACTCAGGCCATGTGGTTCCATCTGACATCTTAGAAGTGCCGCAGCAGATCAAAAACTAATTCTGGCCAAGCCTGTGCTTCACCAACTGAGGAGCCATAAATTAATGCCCTATTTAAAGGAAGTGGCCATAGCATACTGGATGTCTCGAGAAGTGCATTTATATTCAGCAGTTGGCGGCACGTAGAAAAATTCATGAGAAGAGCTTTGCTGTAAACAAGTTTCTAGCACCAGGGGATAGTGCCAAGGCATACAGCTTGTCAAGGGAGCCAGCTCCATGCTCCAACAAGCTGCAGACATGTCCTGTCAGCTCCCAGCTGAACGAAACCCAGAGAGGACTTTGGGAATCAGACCAGAGACAGACAGCCAGTAAAGTTTGTTGTTGCTTGCTTGCTTTCTATTTGTTTTCTGAATCTACTTCCTAGTTTCTTAATTCGTTTTACTTTTCATCTGGTCATCTGGCAAATGTTGTCTGGTCTGGAAAATACTTTCAGCATTTGTTGGTAGTAGCTCAAGGTAGCCTGTCTTCAGGGCTGAGGAATAGAACAAAAGCCTGCTAAAATTGCACCTTTGTATTAATTTGTATTAAGGCAAATTATGCTTCAATTGTCCTAACTTTCCTGGAAGAAAGTAGTGAAGCAGGAACTGTGAAAAGAGAGGAAGAGCTGCCTTCTAAGCAAATCAAAGTAGGACAGAAGCCAGCCTAATCCTGGCTAAATAAAACATGAAACAACCACAAAAAGAGAGAGAAGAGACAGAAAGTGAAAAACTGCAACCAAGAGCTAGAAAATCAATCAACAATGCCATGAAGCTGTTGACAAAGCAAAAGGCAATGCATTGAGGCAGCTTCCAAGAACTGTGAAACCTAGATAAAGATGCCAAACATCAAGAAATGAGGTGATCTGACATTTGAAGGCAGAAATTACTTTTTTCAGGTTACTAGAAACTTGGAGTTCTTATCGCAGAAGGGTAACCTGGTCACTTCAGGTTTTAACAAAATACGCAAACTATTGCATCCAACACAGAGATGCTAATAGTAGGATAACAGGAAAAAGAAAAGAGTGAGGAGAGGCTGAGGAGTGATTCTCTTTCCCTAAGGTGAGTCTCCACGTAAATCAGCAGGAGTCCAGCTCAGTAGTACACAGGCTGAGATGTCCATCTCTCATCTCACACCTGCTCTCTGTGTACAGGAGAGTCAGAGAGAGACTGTCTGGGGGCAAAAGAGGCATCTTGCATCTTTCAGCCAGTGGCCATCAACCCAGTGTGAGTCAAAAGCAAGGGAAACTTCCTCACATGCACAGGAGATATGCAGAAAGACACTTGAGAAAGAGAAAGCAGACTTTTAGAGAAGGCTCTTAGAAAATAGTGAAGTGCACAATCTGTGTCTAGGTGTATTTAGTAAAGCAGGTTTTTTCAAGGAAATACAGGTTGAAACAGATGGCTCTTAATTAAAGGCTACTGAAAGGAGTAGAAACACTGGGCTCTGTTCCTTATCGCTAGATGAAAAAATAACTTAGCTGGAAGAAGCAAGTGAATTATTGAAAGTTCTCTTGAATTTAAGTAGGAAATGACATACTGGATAGGTGATAGGATCTTTCTTCTTTGCCTACCAAGAGGTCTCTTGGTGTCAGCTGGACTTGTCTTCCTTAACCTGTATGTGGGCAGTACACAGGACCTGATTTTGCTGGCACCCCTGCTTGTGTCAGGGGTTAAACTAGATGATCTTTAAGGTCCCTTCAAATCCAAGCCACTCTGTGATTCTATCATTCTGCGATTCAGTGACCTTTTGATTTCTTTAAGGACTCCTCGTAAGTGAACACTGGATCTGAAGATGCATGGGAAAAAGTCTGCCATCATCCCTCGGAAGGGATTTTAAAATACTTAACGTGAACTGATTCCATTTGTAATAATATACATTAATAATAAGGACTATTCAGATTCAGACCAATCCTTGTGGATGAAATTTTAAAGTTCAGCAGCAAGTAGGAAGAGCACAAAGAGTGCATAGAGACATGTCAGAAGTTTTTAAAAGACAAATGCAATGGACAGATGGCTAAACGTGCTCAGATTAGATGTTTCCAGCGCGGGCATCAGCTTCAGTGTTAGTCACCTTGGGTTCTCCTTGTAGCAAATGGAGAACAACAGGTGTTTCTGGGCATGAGTCATCCTATTTGAAAGCTGATATTTGAACTAGATAAAACAAACAGCACCTTGATATTGCCACTTTCTCTCTTTTGACTGTAAAGGGTGGATAAGGTGATCAGCTCAGCTGTATGTGCTTCCAACACGGATGAATAAAAACAAGTCAGAAGAAGTGGTCCAGAGGACTTCTGGAGGTCTCTTACGGTTTCCATTATCCTGAGATGCTGTGAAGCCCCAGCAAAAGTGTCTACATGTAAAACTGGAGCAGTCAAAGGCAGCCCCCCCAAGGCCTGTACCCACACCAGCTGCAAATGCATTCTTTTGCAGCATTTGAAATGATACAGGACAGTCGTGAAAGGGTCAGTGATAATACTGCTCCATTTACTCACCTAAGTAAAAAAAATGCAGGTTTTGACAAAATAGTAATTGCATATGCTCCTTAACAGATTGTCAGAAAAGCAAAGGAAAACTTACTGAAGGGACTGAGATATGGATCTGTGTGCCGTCTGCCACCTTGATGAATAGATAGGCATGAAACTGCATCCCTTTTGAACTGAAGAAAGAAGATTTTACATGATGAGAGTTAGCCAGTTACTGAGAAATCGTTTATTATCCCTGTGTGGACAGAGCAATAGATGCTCAACTGCTGTCAGATCTTCTGAGGGATGCAAAGCGCCTGGGGCTGAGCTGCATAGGAAAAGGGAAGGATGGAGGCCTACAACCAAAATGGCCAATTTCTGAGAGAACTGTGATGGCCTAAGAAGCAACTAGCATGGAAAATGCCACCTTTTTTGCCAGAAAGTCTCATTCTGCCATTAATTACTGAAAATAGATTAGCTTGATCGTCATCTCTGTGCTGTTTATGAGTCAGAGATTACAGTGGGCCGGGAGGGTGTGAAGAAGTATGGAGGTGTGAGGAAAAGTGCTCCTCTGCGACTGCTGTCAAATACAGCCCATAGCTGCCACACAGATTGCTTGCATGGCAGAGGGAAATAAACTCCATTTGTAATCATCACACAATTTGTTTTTCAGTACTTTTTAGGTTTAGAAGTGCCTTGAGCTATGGTTACCATAATTCCCACAAAAAATAAAATAAGATAAAATAAAAAATAAAAATAAATTAAAAAACCTTAGGATGTCATCCACACCTTTCCAAAACAGCACTAAGTACAAGCAAGTAACCTGGACTGAAGGACATCCATGGCAGCATTCATGGCCATAGCATCCATAACATCCTTTGGCTAATGGCTGCACAGATCCATTTACCCAAGTAATTGATGCCATGAGCATCGCTTCTCAGTAATGGGAAGTGAGAGAGGATAGAAGGAAAGCTGGAGGCACCCCATTGGAATAAAAGAATACTGCATAACAAGCAGGGAGATGATCACAACTCTGTAGCTCAAACCAGTGTGACTGGGAGCTTTCCCTCTGAAGGGCATATAGCTGAAGAAGGGTTTACACACAGCAAGGTGCAGGGATGAAAGAAGAGTTCATAGAATCACAGAATCATAGAATAGCTTGAGTTGGAAGGGACCTTAAACATCATCCAGTTCCAACACTCTGCCTTGGGTGGGGTTGCCACCCTTCGCCTATTCAGCACTTTCAGCTGAAAGAATTTAATCAGTAAAGATGAGGAAAGTGTTCAGGAGTAAAGAGAGAGTACAGAATTTGGCTCCCTAACTCCCTCCCCCCATCAAACTTACATACCACACTCAAGAGCTGTGTCTCTCTCTGGGCTGTGAGGTATACATTCGTCTTCACAACACAGGTTTTATCTCTATTGAGGTTTCAGAAGGATTCAGAAACATACACACAGCGTCAGCAAGGACGTGAGGTGGACAGCAGTGATTGTGAAACACACTGTCATGTGTGCTGCAGTGCCTCTGGAATACCTGCCACTACACTGAACGAGCACAGCTTGTTATGAACGAGCACAGCTTGTTATGTAGCTAGTTTTCCATCTCGTCCAGAAACACACCCCTAGCCATGCTCACTGATTTCTTTCCCTCTGGGATTTACTGTGCTGCTGTCAGCAGTTCCATGGTTTGCAGGTGCCAGATCGCATTCAAGCATTCTTGGCATTCCAGCTCTTTTCAGCTGAAAGTGAGGCCTGACCCCTTCTCTCCAGGAGTCCATATGTGCTCCCCTCCAGCAGAGCCACTGCCTCCCATCCTCTTGGCTGAGCTCAGATTTACCACTACATCCCCTTACTTCCAAGCATGGATTTATTATTATTCTCTCCTTCTGTGCTGGATGAAGTAGCTTTGGGCTACAGACCCTCATTACTTGTTAAAAAGAAAGTGCTGTTAGATGCCTGAATGGCACTCCCCTGCCATTCCCCATCCCCTGACACCACGGTGAGTTCTGCAGAGGTTACCCTGTGTGGCTGTGGCAGATCAGCAGCAGTGGCAGGAGCCGTACAGGCCAGTCTTGTTGCCCTGTGACCCATTTTAAACACATGATCACTGATTCATGGCAGCAATCTCATTATGGACTTCTATTTTTCTGAGGAACTGCTGAGCAGCGGATAACAACATATCTTCAGGTTAAATCCAGTTCAATAAATAGTGCAAAATTAAATCATTCAATGCCTGTTGTGCCTTGAGATGTACTTAAACCCAGTGCATGATTAACAGATTAGAAAGAGAAAAAAAAGAAGCTTAATCTGTCTGCTGCAGGGACGCCTCTACTCCCCTGTGCTGCAGATTGCTGCAGCTCTGGATGCTGCGCCAGCCGACGTCTGCCCTTAGGTCTCAGCAGATGGTGTGACCAGAGGAGCACAGCATTTCCAATCTAGCCTAAGACCTGAGTGTTTGTGTTGTGTCTTTTTAATGAGGCAGTGACACGTGTCCTTTTCAATTCTTCTGAAGAGGTACATCTGACTGTGCTGATTATATTTATTACAACAGCGTTCCTGGTGAAGACCAACACAAACACTGAGAGGCTCAGACATGGAAAATAACCTATCCCTGGCCATACACTAATTCAGTTCAAGGGGAGTGGCATCCAGATGTCCTAAATCCTACTTGAATGCCTTCCCTGTAACAACACAATGCCCACAATGTGACTGTAGGTTATCCTTTGAGTTAGTGCTCTGTACTGGGATGTTTACAAAGCTGGCATTCACTACATTTATTTTCTTAAATTGAGGCTTTTGAAAAAGGCTTCATATCTGTATGAGTACACCCCTGCACATAAAATCTAAGTGCCTTTATCAGATTAACAGAAGGCCCAATCCAATTGTTCTTAATTTTTCTGGAGGGAATACATTTTACTTCAGCAGCAGCAGAGAGTGGAGAGTGCTCGGTGTTTTAGAGAAAGAAGCTGTTACATACTTGAAATATTACATGCATTGATATGACACTGATGGCTGAGACCAGTCACACATTGAGACCATACTCAGAGGTCTGGAATAGCACCACATAATCTTCGGCACCTGAATAACCAGCACATCACTGTCTCCTTTTGCATTTCCTAGCAGTAGCTCACAAAAATACAGGGACATAGCTGACAAACAAGGGAACTTGCTGGCTTATGCACATATTTTTAAACACGGAGAAAATAAAATACTGTTGTTCAAGGTGGTGTTTTGCAGTCTGCTGTGATACAGAGCTGGTGGGTAGGGAGCAGCTCCAGTTGTCTGTGCCTATGGGCACCTTCCAGCTGCCTGTAGGACCGTGATGTGGTACTGAGCTGTGGGTGATGCAGACCTCCCGTTACCCAGATCTGCAGGCACCGTGCAGTCCTGTGTAGGTACAGATAAGATGGGTGATGTGCAGTTTACGTTTTCCACATCTGTGAGCACCTTCCAAATGTTTGTTGAACCAAGACATGGTACAGGCTAGGACTCTGCGTTCTCTTTATTCTTTGATAACTGTCGTTGTAGAAAGTTGCAACACTCTTCAGCTGAGTGATGAGGAGGACAGGAGCATGTCATACATGTGGATGCCACATCACTAGGGCTGGTGCCAGGAGCTGTGTGGGGCTGAGCCTTTGGAAATCTGGGGAGAAGGATGTGGATCACAAAATGATAGAACCATAGAATGGCATGGGTTGGAAGAGACCTAAAAGATCAACAACCCTCTGTCATGGGCAGAGTTGCCAACCACTAAATCAGGCACTAGATCAGGTTGCCCAGGGCCCTGTCCAACCTGGCCTTAATCTCTCTTTTGCCCATGGCTATGGTACGCTTGTAGCTCCCCACCAGACAAGGGTGGGGTACAAGCAGGCTCATCTTTCCTGTAGAGTGCTGACAACTCCACAGCTTAGTGGCGAGGGGAAAGAGGAACAGAACAAGGAAGAGTACCTTGCAGTAGTCTACCAGTAACAACCAGAAGAAGCAGCAAAAGAGGAGCAGCCCCCCTCCATCACTGTAGGCAGCCCCTTCCTCCCTGCCCTCAGCCCATGCTCATATGGCAGCAGTAAGACTTACATCCTTCTTTCCCTGGAATTAACCAAAGGCTTTGTGGGCTGTCCTGTACTGCACACATCAGTTGGACACTAGCACAAAACAGAAATTATCTGCCACCTGCTTCACTCATTGCCATCTCTTGCATACTCATTAATTGACAGGATAGGAGGCCATGGGCACACACTGGCAAGCAGGAGTTCCCCTCACAGCAAAAACTGAAGGGATTTCTGTAATTGGTCCTGAGTTTCTGGTGCAAAAAAAAAGAATAGTTCTGCTTTTCTGTTCAGCTGCATCTTATCAACTCACTAAAATTCTTCAGTCCTAGCCTAGGTTTCTTGATCAAACTCAGAGCTGTGTTTAGAGTTTATATAAGGAAATGTAATCTTGGTATTAATTGGTTGTTTTTTATATTGAATTTGCTGGGGATAGTATCAAAATACTAAAAGAAACAATATGAGACCTGACTTCAATTTTAATGTTTGTTTTGTTTTGTTTTGTTTTGTTTTGTTTTCAACTTAGTTTTCATTATATGAAATAGCATAGCTTTGGTGACATCTTTTCGTGATTTAATTTTATTGTATTTCAGCCTCTACGTACAGTTTTCTACATCAGAAATACAAAATAATTCACATTTCTCGCAGCAGGTGATGTGTTACATGAGTACAGAAAGGCTGAAGGACAGAGAGACAGCAAAGCCATGTAGCTTGGTGTTGATGCCAGTTACTTTCACCATGAGACAGACGGAGGCATCACTAATTATATTAGGAAAGATGTTACATGCTTTGTGGAACAGAAGAAACTGTGGTTAAGGCAGCAAGACTCAGTCCTGTAAAACACAAGGTTGGCACTCAGGTCACAGGGAGCTCTTGTTTGGGTTACATAGGGGTGGAAAACGGGTTTCCTAACACAAACACAGATAATATTAATTAATTGCTTTTTTTCAGGGGCTATTTAAAGAGAGACTCCATTTTTTTCAGATCTCCCTTAGGATAAATATAAGTTAACCAAGTAAATAGACTCAGGGCATCTTAGATCCCAGACAGAACATTTAAACAAACTGATTCATTTGACTTCCCTGCAGAGTAAATATCAGGCTCCTGTGAAGGACAGAAACTGTTTTTTACTTTTGTTGTCTCAAAGCTTGCTTCACGAGGCCTTTCTGGTTATAAGACTCTAATTAACAACTGCAAATCATCTAGATGGTTGTCGTGGTGCCTCAATGTCTCTGTTTGTGGTTGTAAAGATAAGCAGAAATAGGAGCAAGTAGTCTTTTTTGGGGTACGGCTTGGAGAAGCTGATCACCACAAAGGACGATAATACTTGTGCATGGCACCGAAGGTGCTACTCCCTGTTATCTGTTGGGCCAGATGTGTTACACAAACAGAGAACAAAACTTAGAAATGGGGGTGGGCATAAATCATACTAATGCCAGAACCTGGAGGCAGCTAAACTTGTTGATAAGAAAGCAGGACAGACTTCCTGTTGTCCCAACAAGATAACCAAACAGATGTCTCTTTTAAAACAAAAACACCCACAGGAATGGTGAGGAGCTCTCCCCCTCCAAGGTTTGAAAATTTATAGCAAAATTGACCTGTAGGTTTAATCCCCTCGATAACCAGAGTTTGGAACGTGATGAATATGCATGTGCTATACCTTTAAATACGTATTTGTTTCTTTCTTTGGTGTGCATGTTTGGTGGAGCGATTCCCCATGTAACATGTAACAGGGGGTAATAGCTGCTCGACATAACTCATTAGTGTGTCGAGTTGCTCGGTCGGTTTTCTTGGCATCACTAAACCAAAGACTTTGAAGAAGAGACTTCCCTGAGGGAGAAACCTCTTTGGAAGACCACCCCCCCCTGCACGGTGCCTACTTGCTGCAAAGCTTTCCCGGCTTTCTCCCTGCTGTGGCTGAGTTACTCAAGAGGTGAGGCAACATTATAGCGAAGAAACTCCTTTATTTTAAGTTACTTTGACTAAGGTAAAGTAGATAAAAGCCCTGAACAGGCACAGTGGTCAGACTGGTCAGCTATTCAGATTTGCTCAGTTCAGAATTCAGCATAACTATTCGTGGCAGAGGAGTTACTGAAGGCAGTCCCAGTAACCAAGAAGACACCTTGCCTTCGTTTAACATAAAATGTTCGTACACCAAAGACGCCAAGAGCAGGTGATGCTGGTGTTATGCTTACTTTGGGAATAAGAACAGAATATACACATACGCCAAGTGTGTACTAACCCCAACAGTAATTCAGATGGATCCTGCTGTGGCAAAGATTTCAAATACTTGAAATATTTGAAAATTTTGTTACATTTTTAGCTTTAGCAGTGGTCTTACTATGTTTTGAGAAGCATTTCTTAGCACACTGAAGGGAAAATGAGAAAAGAAAAAAGAAAAACCAACATACAAACAAACAGTAAAGCCACAAAGTATGGCACTTTGTCAAAACAAGATGTAAAATAGGGGCTTCCTTCCATTTCACCCCAGTATGAAAACAGATGTGGAAAGCCTGCTGTTGCTCTTTGCCTTGGCAGCTGCTTCAGCCTTAGGTGGAACATGGCTTTTCTCTGGGGCTGGGGACTGCACCCTCCCTCTAGTTGAGCTGAACAGATCCAGTTATCTTGCACGGGAGCTCTGCAACCACATGCAACTTTTCTGTTGTTGTTCAGCTAGAACATTAGTTATATCTAATTTGTCAAACAGCTACTATATCCTGTAATTATGTAATGACCTTTAACTTTGTGGTTTTCTTCTGCTCACCCAGTTGTTTAATGAGTTCAGTTTGTGGGTTTGCTCTTTGTTTTTCTGATAGGTATGATATGAGGGAAGATAATGTGAGAGCAAAAGAGCAGATGACACCTGTACTAAAGCTTCAGTAAAATCTGTAAGACAATTCTTAGTGTTGTGCGCAGCCTAAAATTACACTAAACTGTCTATAGCACTAAAGCAGCGTAGAACCTGACAATTAAAGTTTGCATACAAAGAACTTCCCTGAGCAAATTTTAAAAGCCCACCCTTCACAGAAAATGAACTGTAAGCATTTTGTCCTCATCAGTCATTTTCTGCCAAGGTGCTGATGCCTACTGCAGCCTTTACTTCGTACTCCCACTTCAGTTCTGACTACGCAAAGTGCGGTTACCAAATGCCTGGTATATGTCATACTCTGTGCACAAAAGTGTTGAGTTACAAAGCACAGAAGACCTGCATGCATTTTGTAGCAATAGCTGTCAGAAGAATTTCTGGGGGAAAAAAAAAAAAAAATCCCCTGTTAAAAATAGTCTCAATTTTTCACTTGACTGAACTGCAAAAGATTTGGTTCCCTAATTATACAGACACAATGGTTTAACTTGAGTTGCAAAAGCTTGCTGCTATTCTTCATCAGCATCTCTAAGTCAGCAATAGCATTTCTGCAACACTGAGAGAAAACAAAAAGACTTGTGGCTTCTGCCATTATCAGTTATGGTCTCAGATCCATTTTAGTGCTGAGGTGCTACTTGTTCTTGGAGCAGGGAGACCTCAAACACGTTCCTGTTAGAATAACTCTTGTTCAGCGGCGACTGCAAACTGTCAGGCATGGAGAGGCTTTCAGGAGGTGCTGGCTAATCACACAGCAGATGCCCACTGCCAGGCTGTGAGGTTACTGTCACTGTTAATGGGATAATAGGGCATACTCTGCTATGAAGAACCATAAATTAGACTCATTCACGGAAATACTCAAGTTGTATTAGCATTGAGTTTGAGCACGGAATGCATGCTCATTCTTGTTTAATTACTACTTAACTGTTTTTTCTGAATTTCCACTGTAAGAAATGATAGATTTCTCCATTGACCTTCCTGTTGAACCTCCATCAACATACACACTTACTTTGCTTTCTTTCTACCTCCTACATTTTCTTGTTGTATTTCCTAGTAGCGTCTTCTGTCACTTTCAATGAGGGCATTATCTTCCTTCCTTTCTTAAAGGAAGTTAGAGGAGCTCACAAGATCATTGATGTCAGAAAAGGAAACATCATTTTTCTTTTTTAAAAGCTCTGTGACTCTGCCAGCTCTCAGCCAGTACTGTAGCCTTTGGCTACAGTCTCCTTACCTTTCTGCTACTCCTTTTCTCTGGCTTTCTGCTTTCAGCATCTCCTCTAGTTCTCCACGCAGTCTCCCAAATGCCCTGCAGTATGTCAGGCCTCCTGCAGGTTCTATCTCTATTCTGCCTCAGGGAAATTCCACTGAACCAAACCCCATGCTGACCCACCTTGTCCTCACGCCACCAGGTATCCTGCTATTCTCTACGCACTCCTTCCTAACCGTGACCTATTAGGACTGGTCTTGTATGCAAAGCATGCACTGCCTCACACAGCGAAACCTATGATGACAAAGAACCTTCAAAAAAGTGAAAAACAATTACATGAAAAAGTTGTCCTAGCTTGTCGGCTTCTTTAAGCTTTGAAAGCTGTCATTAATCACAGGTTTCCTTTTGGCTGAAGTCTGTAAGTGACAATGTTTGCAAGCACGGTGCTCATTAGCAGCCAGGATGTGTGAGGCCAATGCTCCTCTTGCAAAGCACGTTTAATTTTATCAGATAATCAAGCTATTTTTAATCACAAAGTGCTCTCTGAAAATGACAAGAGCATGCATGATCCAAAAAATGAACAGAGGCAACCAGTTCTATTTTAAAACCTCTGCTGAGAAGATAAAAATGATTCTGGGGCTGAAGCGCTACGTTCCAACATTTACAGGCTTTCTTGTCAGTTGAAGAGCTGTGGGAGATGGAAGAGCAACAATCAAGTTAGAAAGATAATACACAGGAAGCCAATGTTACATCAGCTTAAAAACAGTCGGTGCTTTCAGTGACAAGCTTGGAAACCAGAATGGAAATACTGCTACACTAAATTATGTGGAAAATGTCTATTTTGTCCCTCTTTATACAATAGAATGAAGCAAAGAATTATCACCAAGGAATGGCAGAAGTCAAATGCCAGCTAGGCTGCTTCATGTATGAACAAAGAATCTGACTGCCTTTCTCACGCACTGACTTATCATGCCCTTAGAAGGAAATAAAGATCATCTATTTAAATAGTGTCTTTATGAATCATAGGAGAAAAAAAGGTAAATGGGAGAAGATCATCCCCCTTATCACTACTGTTAGTGTTGAAATCAGAACAAATTCAAATCGAACTGAAAGCCAAAACAAGCCAGGGGTGATGTCTTCCCAGCATTCTGAGGTTCTCAAGCTCTTTCAGAATCCTAATGGTGGTCAGGAACTGGAACAGGCTCTCCAGGGCACTGGATACTGCGCCAAGCTTGCTGGAGTTCAAGAAGCATCTGGACAGTGTTCTCAGACAGATGGTCTGATTTTTGGGTTGGCCTGTGTGGAGGCAGGAGTTGGACTCCATGATCCTTAAAGACCCCTTGCAACATGGGATACTCTACGGATGCTAGCTGTGATGGGATTTCTGCTCTCTCTCCACTCCAAAAAAACCCAAACCCAAAAGAACCCAAAGTGAACATTTTCAGGCTGATCTTGCTTCAACACGGGAACTGTACTATGAAGGTGTTCATTGTGATTCTTTTTTGGCTTGATAGTCTTTCAAGAACTTCCTTTTTTTTACGTTAGTGAAAACACAGCCTGTGGTAAAGTAATTTGTGTCTTCTGTTTTTCAGAACAGGTGCCACTGAAGTTTGTAGCTCCATTGTCCAAAAAAGTTCAATACAACGTGTGTATTTTTATTTCTATGGTCTCTCACTGGTCTGGCAGGCTGACTTACTCTAACATGTCTTACAAAGGCACGGTCCCAGTAGCTCACATTTATCCATCCTCATCTGCATCTTGCTAAGTTGGTAAATCCTTGAAAATTTTTATCATGCCACACAAGTCAAATGTGCTAGAACTCCTTGAAATACTAGGTCGGGGTTTTTTTCTTTTCTCAAGTCCATAGCCTAGTATTGACAAATATGTTTTTATTCTGTCATCCTCCTCAAGTTAAGAGTTTCTAAAATAAATTCTGTCTGTAACACAGCAGGAACTGAAGTTCAGACTGATTTATCTTGCTGTTTAAAAAGCCCAAAGCCACAATGAACCTAAGCAGGGAAATATAAGTTGGGGCAGAATTTCCTTTCAGATTTTTGTACATTACTGTGCTTTGAAACCCAGGAGCCTTGTTTGGCTCCATCTCCTCACTCAGCACACCATTAACTGCAGGAAGCCGAGTCTTTAATACTTATTTAGCAGAGGTCAAGGAGAGTGTATGCAGGCAGGTGGCTGGCTCCCCACCTGGCCACAGCAGACATGCTTTTTCTCCTGCATCACTTTACATCCCTCTTACGTTACCCAATAAATCTGAAAGATTATTATTTAATACCTACACATTCAGGCAGACAAACGCACAGCAGTTGCAAGCTCTGCATCTATACACTGTCACTGTACAGAGAGCATTCTTACGACGACTATGGCTAGTGTGTCATTTTTGCCCAGGTATGTGTGACATTGGTGAGTAATGCTATGCCATGTGCCTCACCACAGGTGAACTTGCAGTGCACAACTATCTTATGAGGAAAGGCTGAGACCTGGGTCTGTTCAGCCTTGAGAAAAGAAGACTCAGAAGGGATCTGATCCATGTCTGTAAAAGTCTAAGGAGCAAAGGGATGAGGGCTTCTCTGCAGTGTGTGGCGAAAGGACAAGGTGAAATGGTCACAAACTGAAGCATAGGAAGTTCTGCACAAATGTATGTGGGAACTTCTTCACAGTGCAGTGACGGAGCACTGGCACAGGCTGCACAGAGAGGTGGTGGAGTCTCCTTCTCTGGAGACGTTCAAGACCCACCTGAATGCCTACCTGTGCAACCTGGGCTAGGGAGCTGCTCTGGCAGGGAGGTGGACTTGATGATCTCTAGAGGTCCCTACCAACCCCTACAGTTCTGTGATTCTGTGTATGTAAGTGAGAGCTGTGTCACTTTGGCTGAATTTCACTGTGTGCCATGCTTCAATATTGTTATCTTCTTGGGACACCATCCAGTGCCACACAGTTGGCAGGATGGGGATGCCACTTTCCTGCCAGATGGTCACTTTAACCAGGAACACGGGATCGGTGTCCACCTGCGAGCACCTGCAGGTGAGCTGTGCATTTTGAGGACAAGCGTTGGAATTTAAGCACTTGAATCACAGAACTGCAGGAACCTTTGGAGATCATCTGCCGTGGGTTATACCCGAAGTCAACATCTGGTCGACGTCCATCTCGAATCCGTTCTTAGAAGCCTAAAAGAGGCGAAACCCTAAGCCTGGGGAGGCAGCGCTGCGTCCGCAGGTAGCTAACCACGGCTCGGTACGCGGGCACACCGCGAGCGCCGGACGTCCCGCCTCTAAACAGGCGTCCGCACTCTTCCGTCGCCGCGGCGCGTTCTCTCTCCGCCACGGCTAACGGAGCCCACAAGACCCAGCCCGCCTTCTCCGCTCGGGCGGACGCTGCGGGCATTGAGGTCGCAGCAGAGCATCACCCCGCTCGGCGGGGGCAGTTGCGGCGGTTCCGCGCGGCGCCGTGAGGCGGCGGCCGAGGCCGGCGTGCCCGTGGGCGTGCACCCGGCGGGAGGGCCGCCCCGAGCGCACACCCCCGCCGCCGAGCGCTCGCCTCCTTCCCGGAGAGCCGGCGCGGCTGCGGCCGCTCGCGCTCGGGCCGATTCTTCCTCCCCCCCCCGCCTCCCCGGCCATGAAGGGACGTCGGCGGTGGTGCTGGCGGGGGGAGCACCGGCGCTTGGCGCTACTGCTGGCGCTCTACACGCTGCTGCTGCTGCTGCTCGTGCCCTACGCGCTGGACTACGGAGCCCGGCGGGCGCGG
>VXAB01006964.1:396395-474742 GCA_013399175.1 Odontophorus gujanensis | reverse complement strand
CTGGGGCTGCCGGGCGCCGGGCGGGGCCCCGCGCAGCACCGCGCCGAGTTCTTCCTCGGCGGAGCGCTGGAGGTGATCTGTCAGGCGTGGCTCCGCGACCTGCTGCTGGCCCGCCGCGACCCCGCCGCGCTGCGCCGCCGCTACACGCAGCTGCGCTACGAGGACCTGGTGAGGGAGCCCCGCGCGCAGCTCCGCCGCCTGCTGCGCTTCGCCGGCCTGCCCGTGCCGCCCGCCATGGAGGCGTTCGTGGTCAACATGACCCGCGGGGACGCCTACTCCTCCGAGCGGCCCTTCCTCATCTCCGCCCGCGACGCGCGGGAGGCCGTGCACGCCTGGCGGGAGCGTCTCAGCCGCCAGCAGGTGCGGCAGGTGGAGGCGGCGTGCGGAGAGGCCATGAGCCTGCTCGCCTACCCGCTCAGCGCCGGGGAGCGGCGGTAGGGGATGCGCGGGGACCCTCCGGACCACCGGGGCCGAGGTGGCCGTGCTCCGCTCTGAAGGGGCGCTGGGGACGGCCGCTGCCCGTCGAGGGGAACAGCGGCCGTGCGCTTCTCAGGTGCTTGCTAGGACGGGTCCTCGCAGGACGGCGTCGAGCTCCGAGGACGCAAAACTGACACACCGAGAGTTTTAAGTTCCTAAAGCTTGTCTTAAATTGATAAAAGCAAAGACTCCAAGCGAAGAATCAGAGGACTCGTGTGAGAGCAGCACCCCTTCCGGAGCATAAAATGCGTCTGGTTCCGTTGTGCCGCTCTCGATGGTGGAACTCCCTGTGGGATCTGGCTGCCCATGCCTGGAGAAGCCGCCGTGCCCATGTCCTGGTCACCCTGCACTGCCCACTCCTCCCTCAGCCCCCACCTGCAGCCCTGCCCTTGGAGCACTGGTAGGAGTGACGTGAGCACGTCTGCTTCCATGTCTTGAGGACATTTGTTCCAGAAGTCCATACTTTTTCTAAAGTAGACTGTAATCCTTTTTTAAAGTGGGGTATTCTGACAGACTGATGCATGTGATACCGGTGGCAAATGTGTTTTTTGCAGATTCCCATATAAATGACATTATTTGGAAGGTGAATACTTGACATTTCCTTTTTTGTTTTCTCAACCAGCTGAGAGAATGCCTTTCTGTCCCGGCTTCCTGGCTGACACAATGATCTGTGTGGGCTCCCATACTCACATCCCCTCCCAGCAATAACATCCTCTCAGCTGTAGCTCCTGTGTGTGGACAAGGCAAACACTGCCACACAAGGCCTGGCAAGTCCATCCTGGCAAAAGAAGTCCCCAAGTAAAACTCTGTATTTAAGGAAAAACAAAACAAAACTACAACACATCCTTAAGTTTCAGTTTGGATTTTCAGGTGCTGTTTTCCTGCAGACTTTCCGGGGTTTCTATGAGGAGGGTGTGCATGCGCATGTGTGCAAGTATCTTTTTTTCTGTTGCTTACTTTGAGGACAGGAGGTTGAACAGTGATTTGTAGGCACTCACTGTAACTTTTTCGGAACTGCTCTTGGGTTTGTTCCAATCTGTCAGCAGCTAAATGGCACCTTGGGGGTATGTAGGGTTGTGGAGATGTTGACATGCAATCCTCAAGCACAAAGTGAGAACATGAGCTTCAGATGGAGGATAATCCAGGCTCAGAACAAAGCCGTGTTTATATAAGCGTTGGAAATGAAGGCAGCTCAAAGAAGTTGCATTATCTTAAGAGAAACATTTGCAATGCGTTGTAGTTTTTCATGCTTTGGGTATTGGGCTGTAAAACATGTCAGCGTGTTAGGGTCAGCACTAATTTATTGTAGCTCTTTTCCTTCCTTGCCCTTCCCACCCAAGAGCAGTGCCATTAGCACTGACATCATTGCTGGGAACAAATGCGGTCATAATCATACTTTTTGTGCTGGTCTGTGTCTAGCAAGTTGCAGTCTCAGGGCTACACAGTGCAGCTGTTAAGCACTCACCTTGGCAGAGAATCTTATCGTGCCAGCCCAGGATGCAATGATCTGTCACAAGGAGCCATGGAGAATGCACCCTTAGGTTCACTTGTACTGATGCGTTGTGAGAAGTGTTGTCATCCAGCCTAATTTCATGCTTATTGCTGGAAAAATCCACTAATTGTAAACTATTCTGTGTTTTCTGAAACAGTTTCCACACTTAACAGATGCATTTTCTGTATCAAGATTTATTTTTTTTCTCCGCAGAAGCTGTTTCCTGATGCAATTTCTCTTTGTTAGTGGTTCATTGAGTTCTTTTTCCTCACCCCAAGCTGTTCTGCTAAGACCCAATCTACTTTTTATTTTTATTATTATTATTTTTTTTTTTTTGCATGTACCGTGAGAAGGTCTATGTTCTGCAAAGTGTATAAAAATACTGCAAGTGCAATTTCTGCTTTGTGTTCAGGGCGTGTGAATTTATTAGAAGACCCTGTAAAACGATCAGCAGGGAACAAACAAAACTGAAAAATGAAGAAGTAGCATCGAGGGAGGTGTTAGAGCAGGATGTGCAAGAGCACTGAGGGTTAGACAACGATTGCTCAATGACAGATGTTATGACTGCCACATGTCAGCCTGCACAGGACCTGCTGAAATGCCCGCATCTCAGGAGAACAGCTAAGGCTCACCACTTACTTTGCTCCTAAGGCATTGCGATGGATGTTTACAGCACATCCTTGTTGGCCTGGTAACCTGCACTTGAAGGAAAAACATTATCATGTCAAACAACAGCATCGGTCTGTCCCTGAAAGGACAGAAAAGATGTGTGGGATTGGGGTGGGTGCTGGAGCTTTGTGGGAAGGGCTCTCTGGACATTTGCCCAGATTGCTGGGTGCAGGACAGCCAGGGTTAGGCTGCATTTGGGGAGTGGCTGCTCTTCTGCGGCTTGGTAACAAGCTCTGCTGCTGTTCTGGGCATCTTCCACAACACGGGGGACTGGTAAGCACACTGCAGCTGAGCTGAACTCAGCAGGCTGGGAATCAGTCGATGCTGGGCCACAGAGCTTTAGTCATTTAGACTGAGAGTTGGGAACAGTCTATCTTGTGTCACATTACATGTAATGAATTAACAGGCTTAATATATTGTCATAGTTGGAAGTGGGAACAAAACTGACAAATGCTTACACCATTATTTCTGTCATCTGGTTTTACTTAGCTTTTGATGATGGTATGTTTGCCTTAAGGGAGGTAGAAACTTGAGACCTCTAATTGTATGTAAAGTGTTGTGCTCTGAGTGCAGTATTTCCATGCTGGAATTGCTAATTGCTCTGTTACCACCTTATATCTGTACTTGGTGGTGGTTTTCTGTAGGTGTGGGACCAGAGGACCGCCTGCCATCAGGGCTGTACTCACGCCATCTTGGTATTTGGCACCAGGCAACTCTGGCTTCCAGCACTGAGCTGTTGAGCCCTGTTGATGACCTACGCACCGTTTCTTGGTGTTAATTAACAGGAACGTGGGCTTTCCCCAGTGCCTGCAAGTTTTTCTCCCCATTTCTAGCTGTCTAACTCTGACAAGCTTTAACTGTATTTAGGCTGAATCTTTTCTTGTTGGGTTCAAGGTTTAATTCTCTTTGGGGAACTTAATTCAGTTGAGTGCGTCTTCTTTGAAACTGGGGTTGGGATGGTGCACCCATGTCCAAAACACTGTCAAAGATGGCTCTGTGAAATTATTTTGTCATTGTTGCCATTTGGGACAAGAACTCCAGTTTGGGCAGGAGGACTGAGTTCCGTATAAGAGATGCACGTTTGGTTTTTACTGTTGCTGCTCCCAGTTGCCCAAATGTTTGCAAAACACTGTTAGCATGTGGTAGTAAAAGTGTTTTTTGTATGCTTATGTTTCTTTATTTTACACCAGAAAACATTTGCACTGGTCTTACATTCAGCAAACGCGCTCACAGCTTTGTGCTCCCATGAAAAAGGCACACACACGATGGCAGTATCATGCTCTTGTGTCTTTATTACCCGTGCTCAGGGTGAATTAATTCAGACTTACAGTAGATACAGAGAAATATCAAGTGCAGTAGGAGCCCTCTACCTTGGAGAAGACAGAGCTATTCACTCTGTTCAGCCTGAAAGGAAAGGAGGAAGGACAGAAGCACACAGCAGAATGGATAGAAATGAGGAGGAAGAGGTAATCATGCAACAGACAACTTTGGCACAGGAACAGGAATTTATACATGAGCAGTGATTCACTTTAGCCTGGAAGCTTTAAGAACTGTGTGGTTCCAGAGCAGGCTTCCAAATGGAGCAGGAAAGGAGGGAGAAAAGACAGCTCATTTTAAGAGAGCTCTTCCTTGTAATAGGAAGGAATTGATACCACAGATAGCTGTGTTACAACATGAAGTGAGACTGTGGGCTCCAGGAGCCCCATGGGCTGTGGGAAGCTGTCATCAGAATGCTGAAGTCTTCCAAAAAGCCAGCTGTAATGTTACAGAAGAGCCAGGCCCATGGGTAACGGATACTTCATGCACTTTGAGCTCTGTCAGAAGGAGGAAATGCTGCTCTTCACAGAAATATTATAAAATAGTTTGTTCTGGAATATTCCTGTAAATTCCTGTGAAGGAACCAGCACAAACAAGCAGATGTAACGAAGGAAAAATGAATGCTCACCTCTGTCCAAGGATCTACGCTCATAGAGAAAGAACTCCAAAGAAAAGATCTCCCACAAGAAATTCTTCCTCAGTGTCAGTCAGCCCTTAAATGAAGTCGAAGAGGGGCTGAGCCTGGCTCCACCCCTTCCGGTCACACAGGTGAATTGTCTACAACTGTGCTCCCAGGGCTGACCGGGTCTTTCCTTCACATGCTCAATCAGTGGTTCAGGCTGTGGCTCAGCAGTCCCCATACAACTCCTCAACAAGTTAATGTCATTTAAACATTCTAGTCATTTTGTCTTTGCCAGATTTGAGTAAAATGTACCAGAGCTGTACCATAAATAAGCACAAGAACAAAAGCCACATCATTAACTCAGTAATTTTTGCCCTGTTTTCTGAGAAGACGGGAACAGTCCCCAGTAGTCAGGATGCTTGCTGATAAAAGTGCTTTCTGCCATCAGTTACAATTGTTTCTTGCTTTAAGTCTTTTATTTCTCTCTGTGTGTGCAGAAAACAGCCTGCCTCCACTTCCTTCTGGAAGCTTTGTAACTTTGCCTTAGCAGAAACACATAATTATATGATTGTTTATTACACAACAGCAGCAACAACCACAAAAAAATGCACCACGTTAATCAGCTTTCAAGCTAATTAGCTTCCAGTTCAGGCTTCAGTTATACAATTCTTGTTCTGAAAGAGGACTCTGGGGTTCATTCATCCTTTTACATTGAGCAACTTCCATGCTCCACGTGACTCAAGCCACAGAACTTCTCCAAGTGCTGCTTTTTGTGCCAGCATATCAGATAACCGGATAAGTATTTGTTAATACAACATCAAATTCTTGCATGGAGAGAGGCGTTCTCACCTACCTGTCATGCCTGTTCCGAGTGCTTTTTGTTGTTGTTGTTTTCATGTAAGATGTGGAAACTGACAGCAAACAGGACCCAGCCTTGAGTTGCTTCTTTCTGATCTAGTGACTGCAGTCATACTCCTGAGGAATTTAACATAAATCTCATTTTCCACCATAAACTGTAAATTGGAGCCATAGCTTGTAGTGATTCTCAGTAAATCCCTAAAGGAATAATTGTGTGGGTTGGCTCTTCTTACAGTCAAAGCTGCTACAATCACACTGGAAGTATGAAGCTGATATTACTCAAACATTGTTCCTAGATTGAAAAGGAGTTATCCTTTATCTTCTGACAAGATTTAATGTGTAGTTGAATTAATACTTCCATGGAGAATAAACCTCTTGCTGCTTTTGGCTCCCTGCTCTAGGTTAATGCATTGCCTGTAGACTGGTCGTGGTAACCTTGAAGGAAACTGCCAGGAAGCAGCTTTAAAACCAAACAAACTCAGCTCATTTTTAAACTGATTATAGGTCGCTTGCTTGTGGAAGTACAGCAGCTGGCTGGAAAACTGTGGAGTCTGGGAGTGGTAGTTGACAGCCTTGTGAACCTGAGCCAGCAACATGTCCGGGTGGCCAAGAGCATCCTGGCTTGTATCCGAAATAGTGTAGCCAGCAGAAGCAGGGAGGTGATCATCCCCCTGTACTCACTGCTGCTGAGGCTGCACCTCAAGTGCTGTGTTCAGTTTTGGGCCCCTCACTGTAAGAAAGACATCAAGGCCCTGGAGCGTGTTCAGAGAAGGGCAACAAAGCTGGGGAGGGATCAGGGGAGACTTTATCACTCACTACAGACTGAAGTCACCATCCCTGAAGGTGTCCAAGAATCCTATGGATGTGGCACGTAGGGACATGGTTAGCATGTGTGATGGTGGCAGTGGGTTGATGGTTGGACTAGTTGATTTCAGAGGTCTTTTCCAACCTTAATGATTCTACTGTGTTGTGATAGGTTAAGTAGCAGATAAGTCTCCCATGATGCTGTGAACTTGACAGAATAATTTTGAGGTAGGCATTTAATTAATAGAACTTTTCCCTCTTCCTAATGATGCTTTGATGTGGTGAATGCAGAAGCAGTGAGAGGTCCCACAGAGTAATTCCCAAGGTCGATTCTTGAATGCCTGCAGGCTTTTATCTACCTACGAAATGGTAATTTTGCATTTGATGGCTTTAAACCAGGGAGGGTAAAAAAGACTTATGGGGAAGTGGATAGTTTAACGCAGCTGCAGCACTGTAAGCATCTTTAGATCTGAGCAGCAGTTTGAACACTACTTTGTAATGTCATGGCTGCAACTGGTAAGATGACAGCTTATTATGCTTCCATTGCTCAGAGTCATCGTGTAGCATTTAAATACAATTTCTTGTCCCACAAGAAGAGAGCAGGCTTGGTTTGAACATTTTTAATAGACATGGACGTGATAGTTTTATTTCATTAATCAGATGGTTCAGAACACATAAACAGTGTACTTGGAAAAAGTTACATTTTTAAGCATTACACTGCACAAAACTGAATGTGAACTTCGTTTATGACAAACAAACAAAACCAAAAAACCTCTTTGCTCCTAACTTGAAAAGCACGCATGGCTTCTGGTACTGCATGTGTGTTGCTGAAGTCACTGGGTCTTATGTGTGTGGGTTAGTCTAGCAGGAATAATAGCTTTCACTTAGTGATCCCACTCCTGGTTAGGGAAAATAGGAGGTAAATGGATGAACAACATTCAGTTTCTTTGCAAACACTGAACTCAGTCTAAACACCTACAATATCTTGCAACGGAAGTGATATTAGGTTGACAAAGACAAACATCTTTATTGGCTATAGCAGGGAATACTCAGAATGCCCATGGGAAGGAGAGACAGTGCTGAACTTCCACAGTTTGTCAGGCACAGTTCAGTTGTTACCCCATCTCATACCACTATTTCCACTCCTCCCCTGTTTGATCTATTTCTAATATCCAGCCGGTGTTTGCACACTGAGAAGTTACTGAGAACCCTTAAAAAGATTAACTAGTCTCAGCTTGAGAAGGACATTCCCAACCATCTGAGAAAAATGTAATGCAAAAGCAAAAGAACATCAGGTTATTTGGATTAAAACAAACAAACAACAACAAAACAGAAAATTTGAAAACAAGTAGCATTAAAAGCATCAGTGTCCTGAACAAAGCAGCCCTGTGGTTGAAGGCAGGAAAAAGCTGCAATCTTAGGGCTTTGCTTTCCAAGAGAACACTTGGTGATGTTGAAGAAGAGTTCCTTTCTCATTAAATATCAGATCTGAACTTCATCCCTTACCTGACTGCACTTTTGCAATACTGCTTTTGCATATTCACGTTTCAAATGCCCAATCATACTTAACCACAGCAAACCATGATAAGCTTTTCACTTTCAGACTCACTGCAGAGCTTCCTTCCCTGACTGCTGGCAAACAGGAGCGAGGGCAGCTTACCCTCACTCAAAGCAGGTTGTGCTCAGATTTGCTCCTTTACCAAAACTGCAACAACACACGTGTTTACTCATCACGGGAAAATTACACTAGAGTTCTGGCTGCTTTTTGCCTTGCTCTGCCTTTTTCCTTTTAGGTCCTTTCAAAAAAAGCCAAAGCTGCAGGGGATGCTGGTGGCAAGGACACAGTGACATAAGGATTTTGACTCCAGTTCCCGGCACCATTCACCTTTTCAATAATTCCTGCTGCTTTCTGAACACTACCACCCAGAATGATTCTGAGCTCACTCATAAAGAGTGAGCTATTTTACAGGTCACTACACTCGTACAATCAGAGGTGATTTTCACTAAGTGTTGCTCCACATTGCAGATACAGAAAGTTGCTGTCCCCTCTATCACACCCATATTGATGTACATCTACGTTTTACTCCTGCTTATAATAATATTTACTGTCAGCTGTCGTTTGTGGCCCTTTCTAAAATAAGAGGATATCTGAGCAAGTGTTGGATCCCCCTGTCTGGGAATCATTAATCATGTTTAACGATGGGAACTCCAGTTCTGTGTTGTGAAGACACAGCTTAGCAGCTGACCTTAACCTCGGGGAACAATCTGCCCTCCCAGTTTCTGAGCTGAAATAGAGAATGTACACCCATGTGCCAAGCTGCCCCCATTACCAAGCAAATCAGAGGTTTGAATGATGACTTGATTCCAGATGACATGGCTGTGGGTTCTCCTGGTGCAGCTCATGGTAACTCCACGTAACTCCAGTGACTTCTACAGAAGCTGTAGGAGCACATACGTATCTGCTACTCAGCAACTCCAAGGTCTACATCAAGTTGTGAACATGGTAAGAAATGTAAAGACAAAGCACTTGGCCAACCTACAACAGGTGTCTGTGTCTGCACTGAACCTGAAACTCATTAACAAAAAGAAGGAGCTCCACACAACATGAAGACCTCTCATCCTTGGAAGGGAGCGCACGGATGAGGCCATGTGTACAAACCTTGTTGCTAACCTTGTGTGCAAACAGACAAAAGTACCAGCTGTGGGATTCTCCTGGAAAGGCACGCTGAAGAGAGGGAAAGGCATAATTGGGTGAGAAGTGGAAAACAGGACCAGGTGAAGGTGTGGTTGTGTTTTTTGGCCTAGTCATCTCATTTATTTTTTGATGCATAGCTGTAGCAATTAAGTCACACCAATAAACCTGATTCTGCCCCCATAGTTCCACAATAACCTGTTGCTATTTAACATCATCAGAATACTGTGACCCCTCATGCTGGGAGCTGCTATTTCACAATGGCAATTATCCATCTCATGGCATTCTGCTTTCTGCCATTAGTCTGTGCCAACACCGACACATTAGGTCAGGCAATCCAGGACCAACATTTGGAATCACTGGATTCCTTTGGCCTCCTTGATTAAACTGAAGAAATAAACTTCATGAATATGCTGTAACATGGAGCTGCACAGCCTCTTCTCCCTGCCCCTGCAACAGCAACATCAGAGACTTAAAAATACAGTCCATCTTTTATATTATAGGCTAAAATCAAAATAGTTTAACAGTGCAGTGAAACCCTTTTAAGTCAAGCACTCACTTTCTCTGAGGGAACACATTCTTTTTCCACCAAATAACCACATCAAAGTGGGCTGCGAGTGCAGTATTTCCAATTACTGCTATCTAATTGACCAGATTTCCACAAGCACAGCACAGCTCTGACATTGTGCTCAAGCATAAAAATGAAGCCTGAGTATTTCCACCATTTTTAATTTAATTTTATTTTTTTTACTGGCACATCAAATGTTCTTATATAGGATGCCTTCAAGTTCAGAAACACTTAAGAAATGCAGGAAACCAAGAGCATATGAAAATTAAACAAGAAGTATTATGTTCTCAAATGCTACAGCTAACCCAAATGTTTGTTTCCCCATAAATATGACTGCTGCCCATTCACAGGCACCTCTCTGGCTCTGCACTGCAGAATATGGGCCTGGGAGGGGCACTGCCTTTATCCATACCACTGCAACAGGGTTCCCTCCCACTGACACCTATCATAGAATCACCAAGATCATCCAGTCCAACCATCCACCTTCCACCAGTACCTCTCCACTAAACCACATACAACACGTAATGGTTAACACCTCCAGGGGCAGCGGGCAGCCCATTCCAGCACCTGACCACTCCTAGGGAGTAGAATTTTTTCCTAATATCCAAGCTGATACTCCCCTGGTGGAACTTGAGGCCATTTCCTCTCATCCTACTGCTAGTTACACAGGAGAAGAGGCTGACCCCCACATCACCACAACCTCCTTTCAGATCGTTGTAGAGAACAATAAAGTCTTCCCTGAGCCTCCTCTTCTGCACACTGAACAATCTCAGTCCCTTCAGCTGCTCCCCATAAGACTCGTGCTCCAGATCCTTCAGAGCTTCACTGCCCTTCCCTGGACACGCTCCAGAGCCTCAGTGTCTTTCTTGCAGTGAGGGTCACAAAACTGAACACAGGACTCAAGGTGTGGTCTCACCAGTGCTGAGTACAGAAGGATGATCACTTCCCTGTTCCTGTTGGCAACACTATTACACTGATACAAGCCAGGATGCCATTGGCCTTCTTGGCCACCTGGGCACACTGCTGGCTCACGTTCAGCCGAACATCAACCAATACCCCAGGTCCATTTCTTCCACACAGTCTTCCAGCCACTCTGCACAAAGCCTTTAACAATGCATGGGGCTTTTGTGACCAAATTGCAAGACCCNAGTCCAACCATCCACCTTCCACCAGTACCTCTCCACTAAACCACATACAACACGTAATGGTTAACACCTCCAGGGGCAGCGGGCAGCCCATTCCAGCACCTGACCACTCCTAGGGAGTAGAATTTTTTCCTAATATCCAAGCTGAAACTCCCCTGGTGGAACTTGAGGCCATTTCCTCTCATCCTACTGCTAGTTACACAGGAGAAGAGGCTGACCCCCACATCACCACAACCTCCTTTCAGATCGTTGTAGAGAACAATAAAGTCTTCCCTGAGCCTCCTCTTCTGCACACTGAACAATCTCAGTCCCTTCAGCTGCTCCCCATAAGACTCGTGCTCCAGATCCTTCAGAGCTTCACTGCCCTTCCCTGGACACGCTCCAGAGCCTCAGTGTCTTTCTTGCAGTGAGGGTCACAAAACTGAACACAGGACTCAAGGTGTGGTCTCACCAGTGCTGAGTACAGAAGGATGATCACTTCCCTGTTCCNATAACCACATCAAAGTGGGCTGCGAGTGCAGTATTTCCAATTACTGCTATCTAATTGACCAGATTTCCACAAGCACAGCACAGCTCTGACATTGTGCTCAAGCATAAAAATGAAGCCTGAGTATTTCCACCATTTTTAATTTAATTTTATTTTTTTTACTGGCACATCAAATGTTCTTATATAGGATGCCTTCAAGTTCAGAAACACTTAAGAAATGCAGGAAACCAAGAGCATATGAAAATTAAACAAGAAGTATTATGTTCTCAAATGCTACAGCTAACCCAAATGTTTGTTTCCCCATAAATATGACTGCTGCCCATTCACAGGCACCTCTCTGGCTCTGCACTGCAGAATATGGGCCTGGGAGGGGCACTGCCTTTATCCATACCACTGCAACAGGGTTCCCTCCCACTGACACCTATCATAGAATCACCAAGATCATCCAGTCCAACCATCCACCTTCCACCAGTACCTCTCCACTAAACCACATACAACACGTAATGGTTAACACCTCCAGGGGCAGCGGGCAGCCCATTCCAGCACCTGACCACTCCTAGGGAGTAGAATTTTTTCCTAATATCCAAGCTGATACTCCCCTGGTGGAACTTGAGGCCATTTCCTCTCATCCTACTGCTAGTTACACAGGAGAAGAGGCTGACCCCCACATCACCACAACCTCCTTTCAGATCGTTGTAGAGAACAATAAAGTCTTCCCTGAGCCTCCTCTTCTGCACACTGAACAATCTCAGTCCCTTCAGCTGCTCCCCATAAGACTCGTGCTCCAGATCCTTCAGAGCTTCACTGCCCTTCCCTGGACACGCTCCAGAGCCTCAGTGTCTTTCTTGCAGTGAGGGTCACAAAACTGAACACAGGACTCAAGGTGTGGTCTCACCAGTGCTGAGTACAGAAGGATGATCACTTCCCTGTTCCTGTTGGCAACACTATTACACTGATACAAGCCAGGATGCCATTGGCCTTCTTGGCCACCTGGGCACACTGCTGGCTCACGTTCAGCCGAACATCAACCAATACCCCAGGTCCATTTCTTCCACACAGTCTTCCAGCCACTCTGCACAAAGCCTTTAACAATGCATGGGGCTTTTGTGACCAAATTGCAAGACCCAGTGCTTGGTCTTGTTGAACTTCATCCTGCTGGCCTCAGCCCAGTGATCCAACCTGTCCAGATCCCTCTGTAGGGTCTTTCTACGCCCAGGCAGACTGACACTTCATCCCAACATGGTGACATCTGCAGACTTACTGATGGCACACTCACTGCCCTCATCCAGGTCATCAGTAAAGATACTGAAAAGGACAGGCCCCAGTACCAACCCTTAGTGAACACCACCTGTGCCTGGTCACCAGCTGGATTTCACTCCTTTACCAGCACTCCTTGGGACCAGTCTTCCAGCCAGTTCCTTACCCAGCACAGAGTGTACCTGTCCAAGCCATGTGCTGCCAGCTTCTCCAGGAGAATACTGTGAGAGACAGCACCAAAGGCTTTGCTGAAGTATAGGTAGACTACATCAACAGCCTTTNCGTACCAACCCTTAGTGAACACCACCTGTGCCTGGTCACCAGCTGGATTTCACTCCTTTACCAGCACTCCATGGGACCAGTCTTCCAGCCAGTTCCTTACCCAGCACAGAGTGTACCTGTCCAAGCCATGTGCTGCCAGCTTCTCCAGGAGAATACTGTGAGAGACAGCACCAAAGGCTTTGCTGAAGTATAGGTAGACTACATCAACAGCCTTTTCTTCATCCACCAGACAGGTCACTAGGTCATAGAAGGAGATCAGGTTGGTCAAGCAGGATCTGCCTTTTGTGGACTCATGCTGGTTGGCCCTGATCCCCTGGTTGTCCCACACATGCAGCGCTGAGCTCCCCAGCACAGTGTGGGAAAAAAATGGAAAGTCCTTTACTCCAGTATACGTTGTTATGAACTGCTTATTAAGTTTCAGTCCCCAGATAAAGCTTCAGACCCAATGGTAGTTTGAAAGTCTGCAAGCCCACCCAGATAGGGTGATGTGTAACAGACCATGATTAAGGAAGTAGCACAGAATAAAGGTGTACTGGATAGTGTCCAAACCAGATAGATCATTAATTAACTGAAAATCTGGACTGATCCCAGTACTTAATCACTTTGCCTGTCACAAGTACCAAAGTTCCATAGCAAAAGCCTGTATAAATAATGTAACAAATCAAGATACAGAATTTCAATGGAGTCTGCAATGCAGACAAATACGATTGGCCCACACTTACATCTTGTTTGTGTCTATGCATGATTAAGGCACTTTCACATTCATCAGACTAATGTTTTCCTAAGAGCTAGTTCCAAACTTACTGAAGACTTTTTAGATTCAAGAAAGCAGAGTGAAATTATTAAAAAAAATAAAATCATTCAACATTCCTTTCCTTGTCCTAGATTAGAAGCAAATCGGGCTTTCCTTGTAAAAGCCTTCAAATCTGTGATGAATTAGGATAAGGGACAGTTGAATTACTGCTGTGTTATCCCATATCCCTTATTTTAGGGTAAGTTATGCAGAAATTCCCCAAACCCAACATTTGGAACTGCAAGATTAACAGCAACAATTGTTTACAGTGCTGTTCCCACAGTAAAGCTGCCTGTTAAAGCCATTTCCTGGCTCTGAAATTCACTGTTTCCTCCCGTCTTTCCTCCTCTTTCACTTTGTGGGCGCATTTTCTGTGAAAGTTATTTTTCAGAAGGGCACTCCCAACACTGCAGGAATCTGTGGTTTCTCACCACACAACGTGCAAAATCTCCTCTCCAAATTTGGGACATATGACCCTGCTAACTCCACACATAAGGTTTGTGTCAGCTGCTTCTTGCAAAGAACAGGTTTCATTGTAGGGATATCTGAAATTGTTACTCATTGTTTTTTCTCTTAGGAACACGTTTATGCTACCAAGCAGCTCCATCCTTCTTGCTGCAACGGAGGCTGTGTGGGGTATTTACTGCCTTCTTTCCTGCATGATGTCCTCTGTCTCCCAGTCATCTCTTATCCTCTCTTGCTTATAAGTCCCAGTCAGTCACAAGTTCCATATTTTGGAGTGGAATAGCCCCTGCTGCTGATGTATCTGTGAGTTCACTGGTATGATTAAGGCACTTTTCTCCCCAAAATGTTTCTCCCCTTGCCCCCATCTTAAAGAAATGCATACCAAGTTGAAACTACTGAGTACTCAAATTCCATTCCCACACTTGTGCAGAAGCAGAGAGCGTGTCTGCCAAGCCCAAGGTCAGGCAAGTTATTCCTGTGAGCTACTTCAAATGGAGTAAAAGAAACACTGCACCTCTCCTTAAAAGGCATGCAAAACATATTAGCATTAGGAGTTTTGCTGTTCAGAGTTAAGTTTGATTAATACTGTTGGAAGATAGATTGCAAGTCAAGTTCAACTGAAGTTACACAGGACAGAGCATCCTTTCCACACCAACCTACAAATGGTTCCACTGAATGATTAAAATCACAGGATGCGACCTCCTAGTTATTATAAATTGCTTGAGCTGTCTATTAAGGCTGCTACACTTCCTACTACGAGGTCCTTCCACCTGCCAGGAGTAGCACATGGTGGCTATCATACTGGTGACAGGCACCAGAACCCTTGATACATACTCACCTCAGAGCAGGGCACTGGAAGTTCAGCCAGGAACATCAGGTTTTTTTCCTCTGCTTGCTGTTTCTGCAGTCCTTTCCCCAAAGGAAGTTTCTTCACTGTGAAAAAAATTTTTGGTAGGCCGAGAAATTCATATCCTTGGAACAGGGCCAGACTTGGTCAATTTCTGACTATTTAACACTTGGTTCTTAGAATAATTGAATTGTTAAGGTTGGAAAGACCAATAAGATCATCTAATCCAACCATCAGTCCATGCCTGTGACTTCTCTAGACCACATCACTCAAGTGCCACATGCATGCCTTTCTTAAAAGCATCCAGGGATGATGACTCCAGCACCTCACCAGGCAGCCTGTTCCAATACATTATTACCTCTCCAGGGATGAAATCCAACTTGAACCAACTCTGGCACAACATAAGGTTGTTACCACTCATCATATCGCTGTTACTTGGAAGAAGAGGCCGACTCCAACCTCATTACAACCTCCTTTCAGGTTGTTGTAGAGAGCAATAAGGTCTCCCTTGAGCCTCCTCTTCTCCAGACTGATCAATCCCAGCTCCCTCAGCTGCTCCCCATAAGACCTGACTCCTCACAGCTTCATTGCCATTCTCTGGACACACTCAAAGGCCTCGATGTCTTTCTTGTAGTGAGGGGCCCAAAACTGAACGCAGCACTCAAGGTGCGGCCTCAGCAGCAGTGAGTTCAGGGGGAAGATCACCTCCCTGCTCCTGCTAACAGCACTATTTCTGATCCCTTTTCAGTCTTTATTTTCTTTAAATCTGAGAAGGTAGCTTACATTGCTCCTTTCCTCAACTTAAGTCAGGTATATGTACATCAGACATGGAGCCCATGGCAAGAACACACTTGCCCAAGTCTCCCTACTTTCTGAGGGCTTCACTTAAAGTTGGAGCTTCTGCTGAAGCCCACAGAAACACTTAAACACCTCTCACAAAAAAAAAAAAGCACCTTGCAAATCCACTGTTAGCCCCACATTTGTAACAGGATCACTCCTGTACTGTTCCTTGTACTTACAAAACCCAGTATCAGCTCCTCACCTGTAACTGATAAGCTGCCTACAATCCCACAGAAGGTACAAGAATTGGCTCCTTTGTGCAAACACATGCAATGTGGCTGACTCAAAACATTTGTTTCTCACTCACCCCAACCAGCAAGCTGAACACAAAGATGCCAGTTTTCTGCCTACTTCAGTGTTCTTTTTAATTCTGTAAATGAATGTCTAATTCCTCTCCCAAACACTGCAGATGAACATACAGAAAACGTAACGTCTCAGTCTGTTGAAACATGATCTTAGCGTTATGCTTGTGTACTGTTGTAGATTTGAATACAAGTAAATCAAAGGCTTCTTTGCATAAGAAACAGAACACCTGCAGACCACTCTCATTTTACAGTCAGCATTTCCTTCTATGAAGTATCTAAAGAAGTTCAGGGATTTTACTTTGTCTGCGTGGAGGGATTCAAATCAGCAGACTCCTTGGCAAAGATTTTCAATCTGACTGATGATGCAGGAAGAAAAGTCTGAAGGGAGAAATCCCACAGTCCTCAGTACAAGGACAGTGACATTAGCTGCAACATCGCGTGCTATAGCAACACCTCATTTTGCAAGGACCACACATCACACATCTTTTCACATTTGAAGCACGTCAGTATGTATCAATTGCTGAGCACTGCCATCTTCAGCTTTGTTTTCTATTCAAAACCTCACACCAAAGTTGAAAGAAATTACATGTGCTGTATGAACAGGTCAAGCTCTTGCCAGCTTGTCATCTTAATGGGAAGGAACTGAGATGATCTTTTAGAGGACAGCAGTTGGTGAAATATGCTGTTTTTCCAGGACAAAGAGTTGGTTTTTAATCTGCATTTTGTGGTTCCTTGTTTTTCTTCCCCTACTTCCTTAGTAAAGGAAATTTGGGAGTTTTGAACAAGGAGCAATGAGGTAAGAAGCAGTCAGATGTTTAGCTTACCGTTGGCTGACAGTGAACTCCAACTGTGGAAGATTTAAATTGAAAAGAAGAATAAATCAGGAGTGCAGGAGTGTTTCAAGCAATTTGGGAAAATGGAAGTTAGACTATTTCATTCATCACTCAGTTTTGGTTGCCCTTCCACAGTCACATTTTGGGCAGACTAGCAAACTTTGTTTAACCATATATCTTTGCACTGGAACTGTAAACATGGACAGAAAGGAATCTGTACTGGGACAGTTCACTACTGCTTTCAGAGGCTTAGTCTTCCTAAGAAAGCTAACAAAACTTCCAGAACTTGTACATGATCTTTCTCCTAAAGAAAAGATCTCTGTAGAAGGCTCTGCTTTTCACTTAAAGTGATTTGAGGCTCCTCAGCTTATCATCATTTGAGTTGGAAGGGACCTTTAAAAGCTACCTTGTCCAACTCCCCTGCAATGAGCAGGGACACCTACAGCTCCATCAGGTTGCTCAGAGTTCTGTCCAGCCTGACCTTCAGTGTCCCCAGGGATGGGGCAACCACAGTCTCTCTGGATAAGTGTCAAGATGCCTATAAAGTTTACTTCACTGTGTTAAGTCCATTTACTTTGGATAAATTGTTTTGGTAATCTTGTAACTGCTTTTTTCTGTTGCCAGCACTTCCTAAAAATAAAAACAAAACACCAAACGAACCACAAAGCAAAACCCCCTGAAAGCCACACTACAAAGAGTACAGAGTACGGATCATTGCCATCTTTGTCTTTCTTGAAACTAGAGAACTCAGATTTGTTCTGCTCAGAGATCTTTCTTTATCAGGGTTTGTCACTTTTCATCCTTTAAGAACAGAACTCAGTTTTCCCACCCCCCAGAAAAAGTTTCCTGTTTTCTTGTTCCCTCTTTTTAATTTTTTTTAATGTCAGGGAGTCAATAAAGATCAGTGCCCTTTAAAGACATATATTGGAGGGGCACATACAGGAGGTAGTTCACTCATTAGCAAACAGCTGAAAGACTTGACCATAGGATTGCAGTGTTTCTCTGCAGCAGTACACTGTCATCATTAGCCCAGCCATTAAGTTTAATAGTTAAGGAGAAACAGAGTGGGTGTTTACTCACGCACAATTTTATGAGGAACAACCGAAATGGCAGCAAGAAAGAAATCACACTTTTTAGACAAACTGCTATCACATCACATTAGTGGGCCACAGAATTGATTTAAAAAAATAAACCTTCTGAGACATGAAGATGACACAATAGTTGAGCGTGCTCTGAAGAGCTGAGCTGCTCTTCAAGGCGCGACAGTTTTCAGCTATCAGCAAAGACAATGATACCGCCTCACCTGGAAAGTAAGAAGCATTAAGCAACACGTTAAAGCCAGCCTACGTGTGAGTGGGCTAAACACTAGGCAAAGATTTTCCCTTTTCACACTTAAGATGATGCTACAGGTGGTCACTTCTGTAGCTTGTACATTATTGTGCAATGCCCCGTTGAAGTTTCACATCTACTCTGCAAAAGAGAATAGCAGTAAACACCTTGCTTTTAGGATAGACACAAATGGTAAAGCCAGTGTATTTGTCTGCCCTTTTAATTAAATGTTTGCTGTTTATCACACACAAGAACTGTAAGCAGATACCATGGACTGTTCTGAGAAATATGAAACCCCAGTGCAGGTTCAATACTGCTTTTTTTCTTTCCCCCTCTTTTTTCTCCACTCCTCTTTATCAGCTGTTTCCCCCAGGCTGAGACATATTCCCATCTATCCTCACGTGATTTTTAGCAGCCTTAAGGGAGAGAAAGTTTCACCTCCTGACCTCTACCCGAGCGCTTGGCTCCAGGCTTGGGTCAGGTCAGCCATGTCTCAGACCACAGGAAGTTGGGTGTTATTCTTCTGAGGCAAGAGGAGTTCGGCTATTGGTAGCAGTCAAGGTGACCAAAACTAAAGGGACAAACAGCTCTCAGTGTCATCCTATTTAAACACAGTGGCCAGTAACAAAATCTTATTCTCCCCTTTTTTCCCTGAAATTCATTAAGTACAGATATGTAGTAACAGACTTGCCAGTGTTGCATCTGTAGTCCTAAGGCATACTGTCCCATTTTACCTCTGGATTTCTCAACATCACTAGAGAAGTAAATGGATCTCTCCACATTCAGATACATACACATTCCTCTTGATTGCCATGATCATCACGTTTGTATTTCTTCTTCCACATTCACAAGCTAAGCCAAGACAAGCTCAGTTTTACAACAATGTTGTCAGATGCCTCTTCTCATCTCACAGAGAGCTGCTGCAGCTGAACAAGACAATTGCAGCATGCTAGTTATGCTTAGATTCAATGTGTGGTGTAAAATGAGAGAATGACCAGTTCTCATTTGTCTGTTTTCAGACATCTAGAAAATCCCCACTGTCAGCATCTTGAGTAAAAAATAGGCGACGTCTTCAGACCTTAGTAAAACCACTTACACACATTCACTTGCTTAAGCAAACACCCCCACCTCAAGTGACACAGTGGCCAGCAGTCTTCCTTGATCCATCTGCAGAGCGAGAGCTGTCTTTACTGAGTCAGTCATCACGCGTTGTCTTCCAGAGGAAATACTAGTCGGGTACCCCTGCTTGCAACTTCATGCTCTGCTGCTCCTAAGTCACGTTCCAGTGCTTCCTCTGAACTACTCTTTGTTCTCCTGCCATCGAGGCTGGTGGTGGCTGTGTGGGGGCCAGAAGAACCGTTTGCAGTTATTGTGGTATCGCCGTATGTCACAGTGAGGTCACTGTCATTGAGAATAAAATCAGAATCCTCTTCTCTAAGTTGTTCTTGATTCTGCAAAAAAGGAGGAAAGCTTTTGTACAGCGCACAGCATTAGGTCCTTGCCAGAAAGGTTACCTACATGTTAATACAGAAACAACAGGAGGTAAAATCCCATCATAAGGAGCATGAAAAATAACCCTGAACCCAGCGTTTGCAAATCAGCTTGCTGTTCTCTGAGTAACTACAGCTGTGGACAGACAAGGGGAGAATGAACCCAAGAACTAGATCTTCAAACAAGTCATTCGTGATTTTGTGGTGCTGGAAGAGTACAACAAGTACAGGAGAGAGAAGATGTCTACCCTATTTTTTATAAGACAAATTTGAAGGCCGTTCAGGAAAAAGAGAACCTGAGATTGAGTGCAATTAGCATTCCAGCTACAAAGTCTGAGTTGCATCTTTTGCTGCCTCAGTAGATTCAGAAGCAAAAGACTCATGCAAACTAGTAGGAATTCATTAAACCCAAATTCTTAACATTCAAGACTTCCTTGGCAAATTATTGTTTAGTTTGTAAATTAAGCTAACTGCTTGTTCTGTTTACCCAGAACTAAATTGAGAATTAGTAAGCCTAGTTCTTGGGAACACTCTCAATCCATGAAATTAAGACAGACTTATATAAGAAAAACTTACATAAGAAAATGCGTCCTTCATAGTTTTTTTTACTAGTTCTGCAATGTTTTCTTTTCAAAATCATTCAAAACAGTGGCTCATAAAACCCTATGAATTTATGTTGGTAGAGATGGGATCAAATAGACTGTCAAGGACTAGAAGCTGGTGGAGCTGGTAGTGACAGGATGAAGGCAAATAGTTTTAAACTGGAAGAGAGTAGATTTAGAAATTAGGAAGAAATTATTTACTGTGAGAGTGGTGAGACACTGGAACAGGTTGCCCAGTGAGGTTGTGGATGCCCCCTCCCTGGAAGCATCCAGGCTGGCTGGCTGGGGCTTTGAGCAACCTGGTGTAGCAGGAGGTGTCTGACTTTTGCAGAGGATTGGGACTACATGATATTAAAGGTCCTTTCCAACCCAAACCTTTCTATGATTCTATGAATACAGCAAAAGACTTGAAGTCAGATTTCCTGCACAGCATAACACAACAGCAAGCCCATTAGGTTATACCATGTTTAGTGTGGTCTTCATAAAAGGCAAACTGCCTTAATTAGTCAGAAATTGGGTTTTTCTTATAGTGGTAACAGTGCTATAAAGCTTGCTTTCTCACAACCAAAACTGAGCAGTTCCCCATGCAAATAGCTCCACACTGCTTAGCAGGAGCTGAAATGTGTGTACCACTGTTCTTCTCAGTAGGCTGAATGCTCTCTAGGCCACGTTCTCAAAGTACATCATTTCTTTCCACTATAGCAAAGGAAGGAGACAGAATGCCTGCAGTCAGCCTGACCAGAAAACCCTACCTCGATTGTAGAGCAGCAGTCCAGGATAGTTGAGACTAGCAATTCTGATTAATGTCTGAAGAAGAACTCAGTATCTAGCTAAATAAAGCTTCCTGGGAAAACTTTGTTATTTCAGAATGAGAACCAGTCAAAGTAATGCAGCAGAACCCTTGAGGTAGTACAAAATGCAAATCAGTCAGGGTTGAAAGAGGTGTCATAAGCTTACGAAAAACAGCACAGTTCAGCATCAGGTGCAAGACAAGCCCTACTTAGACTGAATGCTAATTTCACAGAACTGTAAAGACATCCACATTCATCCCTTATTACTGAAGGTTACTTGATAAAGAATATTGTTCTTAAAGAGTAACTGCAGTTTAAGACTCGTCCTTTCTTTGATTGCAAAAAAAAGCCCACTCAACTACTGACAGCATCTTCAAGAGAAGGTCAGAATTGAAAGGTTCTGATGCAGTGGATAGAAACAGCTTTTACAAGCTTTCTATTAAAAAAAAACAAATTAGACTGAGAAACAAGACTAAGATAATCCAGAAAGGCACGAGAAAACGAGCTGTTTAAGAACATCTTACATCCTTATATGTACACCATCTTTGAAAGAGATGTTCAAAATAAGACAAAAAACAGAAACACTGAGAAGAACAAAAAGCAGGCAGTTCTTAAAACAGACTGCAGGCACTAATCCAAAGATGCTGCAAGCTGTTATCACAAGTTGCTTATCACAGCATTTGCCCTTGGAGAAGCCAAGCATACAGAAAGCTCCCAGATCACCTCCCAGCTCCACAGTGCCATTTAACAGCAAGTTAATGGCAGCAAGGACATATCAGATCTGAAGCTTGTAGGAGAACACACTACACTTGAGCTTCCCCAAAAGGCTGGGCAGCTTCTGGGAGCACAATGCTGAGTGGAGAGGGGCCCCAAGCCTTTTATTACATGGGAATTCCTGACTCAGTCCTTTCTGGTTTGTTCCAGGCTGTACTTACATGTTCATAAACAGGATCCAATCCAAAGAAAACACGGAGAGTTCCCACAGTATGGTGAACAAACATTGCCTTGTGTGAGTTGAGATGCTCTTACTTATTTCATTTCTGAACAACACTGCAAACAGCAGGCAATTCACTTCATACACTTTCCCACAGAACACACGTGACCAAACCCATGTAGTAAATGGATTTGACGCTGTGTTTGCAAGCAAAGAGGATGCGTGCATAAATCTACTGTACTTTGTACAGCATGAACAATTCTTTCAAGAGAGACAGGAAATGTATCCAAGTAGATCCCTAGAGACTTGAAATTCTTCCAAGAATAACCCTAAACTGGCCTCTGTAATCCCCTACAGTTCTGCAGGAGTAACTTCAATTCACTCAAGCAATATAGGTCTGAACTTCACTATTTAAACTCACAAACTATAAAGGCTAAGTACCTAATCCCAAAACCCTGCAGAAGGCTGAGGTTTGTTTTGACTTCACGCACCATTACCCACTTATCTCGAGGAACTTCACAGCATTCTGCCCAGTTAGTCATAACATTTGGTAGAGATGTCACATACCTAACAAGGCATAGCAGAGATGCTCTAACTGCTAAAGCTTACTGCAAAGCCAGTTGTTATTGCTGATAGGCAGCACTCTGACTGCTTGTGCTGATTACAGCACAGGCATCACAGGTGGCAAGACATACATCAGAAATTACTTCATAGCCACAAGACAAGTAAAGGCATCTCATTGTACACGTGCAAAATAAATCACAACTTAAATCTGATGCATAGTTTCTCTAGTTCTCAGCTGAGTCCAAATCCAGCAAGGAAACAAAACAACTTTTTGCAATAAAGCTGGATCCATTAAGAAAGGGAGGGGCAGAATAACCAATTTTCTGTTGGATTTTGAGAATTACTTCTAAGACCTAGGCATACTGCAAAGCAACATTCTTTATTGGATTTGTATGTTTGGAAAACTACATTCAGTTCTCTCTGCTTTCATATCAAGTGTCCCAGTGTGCATGGTGCAAGAACTAAACACTCTAGAAAAATGAGTGGGGGCACATGCAGGACAAAGCACACCCCTCTACCAACAAGCAAAACCAAAACCTGGGAGTGCTTCATCAGGAAGAGCAAGCAATAACACAGATGTTTCTTCAAATGGAGTAAGTGGTGTGTAGAAAAGGGAATTACTGCTAGTTTCAAAGGGCATATCAAAAGGGAATTCAAATTTACCTCCATTAATTTAGGATAAACTGAAAAGTCCTGTCAGAGGTCACTGAAGAGTAAGACAGGACTTTTGTGCTTTTTAGTATCAACTTTGAAGTAGTAAAAAGCAATCGCAAAGCCAGGAAGTCTTGAAAGGAAATCTCGAGTTGATAAACCTAATCCTAAGGCAGCAATGCACCAAAATATGAACAGTAAAATAAGAAGGCAAGGTGAAAGTTCCACATTATGAGTGTTAAAAGTAGCAAGTGGCCTTGTGAGCATTTTTAACACGAAACACAAGTTATGCAGTGATGAAGTCAACATTTCACCTCAGGTAGTGAGGTGTATCACAGAACCAACCCAATTACAAAAGTTTCCACACACAATCACAGAACTGTAGGGGTTGGAAGAGACCTCCGGAGATCACTGAGTGCAACCCAGAGCTAAAACAGGTTCCCTACAGCAGGTCACACAGGTAGGCATCCAGATGGGTCTTGAATATCTCCAGAGAAGGAGACTGCACAGCCTCTCCGGACAGCCTGTGCCAGTGCTCCGTCACCCCCACAGTAAATAGGTTCTTCCTCATGTTTATATAGAACCTCCTGTGTTCCAGTTTCTGCCCATTGCCCCTTGTTCTACTTCTGTTCACAGTACAGTAAATGTTAAGAAAGTGAATCACAAATATAGAATAACTAAGAACAAAGAGTAAAGTTAAAAAAAAAATGGCCAAACTGTTAGAGAAAATGTAAGCCAGAGCTCACATGCTCATTCTGGTTACTTATCCAGTAACTGAGGATCTAATCTTGTAAGATCACACATACAGAGCCAACAGGCAGTAGACTAATTGCTCTGATGGATGCCTTCCAGTTTAGATCAGTTTTAAGATTTCCAGTGGCATTGCAAAGATGGGAACAAAGCCAATTTCTTGCATTACTAATAGCTATGAATAAGCATCGGAAGTTTGAAAATTATTTGAAATTTTATTGTCAGATAAAAGTAAGATTCTAATACAGAAAGAAATGCAGGGGAGCATTTCAAAGTTGCATGTGGAATTTGTAACTTCCTAGGAAAAAGAAAAAAGTAATAGAATTCTGGCCCAAATAATAGAAATCTGGCTATGCTACTTTAACGTAACCAAGGTGTTACCATTCTGGAGAATGTACAAATCTGAGCTACCACTCAGTACTAAGATTTTATTTACAAATCAGTTCATAAAAAGTTGTAAGACTTTAGAAGCATTTCATGGGTAGGAAGGGCATGTATCAGGATCTTGCAAGAGTAACAGGAGAAAGAAGCATTAATTATTGCAAGACACGGCCACACAGGTAATACGCTGACCTGCTAGACTGAGATAAGTAACTGATAAACAGTTTCTGAAATGTCATCTTAAGTTTCACTGTGGAAACAATGAAGGGATGTCCTACCAGATTTCCTTCTGGCATGGATAAATGTCAGTGTCTTTTCTCAAGGAAACCTCAATACAATCTTAGCATAGCAGGAAGAGAATCTTGTCTGAAAGCGTCACGGGACAGAATACATTGAAGCTATTCGTGAACAACTACTTTACTAATTAGATCAAAATTTTTTCCAATATCCTTATTAAATAGTATTTGAAAAATAACAGCATCTCTGATTTCTGCTAACAGTCGTTGTTGCCTCAGGGTGACTATCTTCATTCTCTTCCACCTAGGACACACCAGCAGTTACTTGAAATAAATATATCTTACCACCTTTCTCAGGTAAATAAATAAGCTGAAGTCATACACAAAACAAAACACAGAAGTATTGAGCTATTTTACTTACATCGTATACCTGGGGACTTGTCAGGCAGCGGGCTATGAGGCCACACCAGCTGGGTAGAGTTGTGGTCAGTGGAGGACCACTGTGAGTTAGGATTGGTTTTAAGTAACTTAGAATAGTTAAGGAAAACAGAACAATGCTCAAAAACCACTACTGAAAACAAAAAGACAGGTTCTACATAAATATGGTTCTGCCTTTGATCTACGTTGTGTTCAATAACTGCATATAACATCCACCAAACAAATAAGTGAAAAATATCTGCCCTCCCAAGCATGTACCTCCATGTATCTTTGATCCTTTAAAGGACAGTTTCTTTACCCATGTGCTTTCTGCAAGGAGAACTAACTAATTTATGAAAGTTTCATACAGTTGCAACATTTCCAGCTTTTGGGCTTGGGTCAAATGGAGCAAGCAGAGGTATGAGTGCTTTAATGTTAACACATCCAAGGGTGTTCCTGCTGTACAGGTGGGAGCAGTGCCTGCAAGCTAGAGGTAGCAAGGTGGCATACCTACGAGACTCAACAGAAGCAAATAACAAAATACTATGCATCCAACATCCTTAAAACAATACAGTCACCCCATTTGTCCACTCTTGGCTGGGCAGCGAGACACAGAGGTGTGACCATAGACCTCTGCAGTCTGGACAAAGCCTAAGGAGACCTGAAGATAAGAGCTCTTGAGGAAAGGATAAGTGTTATTCTTCAAAATTCAAGCATGGTTTAGAATGGCTCAGTTCATAAACAAACAAACAAACAAAAAAAACAATGTCTTGGGCATCTGAATACACAAAAGATTACAGCAGTTACTCTGGTAAGGCTCAAAGACATCACTTCTGTGGACACATATACCACAGGTCCTCAAAAAGGCAGAGGGAAAACTGTATGGTTGTAATCACATCACGCAGCATGGAACAAAACCATTTGCCCAGGCAATGCTGCCAAGATGATAATGAGCATGGGGAAGACCCCAGGTAAATCTATATTTGTTCATTCCATTACTTCAGACTGATGATATCCCTGAATAATATCAATTAAAGTGTCCCTGCTACAGAGCAGCATACTGATCTTGCCAGATACAAGAACAGAGCTGGGGAAAGAAGATGACATTCAGTACTGCCAAAAATCAGGACCACAGTTTTTCTTGCTTTCTTCCTGACACTAGTCTAACTATATTTAATATAAACATGTTGCAGGTGTTCTACCTACTCTAAGCCTCTACACACAGAATAATCAAGTCAATTTGTGGATTAGTACCATTTTCCTGATTCCAACTCAACAGAGAAGGTTGTTTAGGAGGTTAAAAAAAAAAAAAAAAAAAGACTGTTTAAGCTGAGGTTTCTTTCCTCTTCAGCAGAGCCTGACACAGTGCATTTACTGAAGCACATAATGGTGTGATTATGCCACAGCAGGGTTAGGCTTCCTCCTTCCCTCCCCAAGCAGTGTGGCTACACCCAGTCCTGGTAATAAAAACTCTCCCCCAGCCCTTATGCAACCTGCTGGCCTATTTGTTTTTCCCCACAGCAGACAGACCAGCAGGAAGTCTATCAGAAAAAAGCAAACGTGATAAAAGACACCTGGTACTTCAGAATTGTCACCTCTTTCACATTTAACTGTTGCGGTTGAACCTGGAGAACAGCCCATGACACAGAACGAACTCCACATTCCAGAGGAATGAAGATCTCAGTTACTCATCTGCATAGTGCTCTGCAGGCAACAGCCAGCATTAGCACACTGCCAAATGCATCTTATTCACATCTTTTTCAAGTTAAATTCCCCTGCGGAGACCAAATCTTGAGACTGTCTTTTTACTCATAAACCATGTGAATGCATCAGCAAAAAAAAGTATTTTGACATTTAGATGTAAGTAGAGGTGACAGTTCTACAGATCATCCATCCCCTTGCATGCAACTTAAACACAGCAGATGTTTACTCAAATGCTTCCTTGCACCAGAAGCAGCAGAATTTTTCTTCAGATACACCTCCGCCTCTGGATTCCAGTTTCATCAGCCCAGTCTTCACAGAAAGCTTCCTGAATGATTGTTAGCTGCCACTGAGAAAGCAAGTGCATTATCAGCATCCTTTAACAAGTTTCTGTGAAACACCTAATTAAGCTGTAATTTTCACTTGTCTCTCCCCTTGCTGTGACTGCTGGGACCACACTCGTGCTAGAGTCAGCTGAAGGGAAGTCAGTGTTGCCAACTACTCCTGCTATTCATAAGGCACATCCCTTTGTAAAGGCGAGGTTGGGGGCAGAGGAGAGGAGAGCTCTGCTTCCTTCAGGGTGGGAAGAATGGCAGTCAGCCACCCTCCTGCTCTGAGTACACAAATTGTATTGTTATTTTTCTTAATTTGTTTCAAATAAAAACATGGTATTAGAGCAAAAACTGACCTAGATACTGTTGAACATTAGCCACTACATTCAAACAGTGTGACCGAAATGACTCACATTTATGAATATTTGAACCAGTACACACACACTTCTGGGTTTTGTCCCTTCTGCAGCACATGAAGGCACTGATGACAAATAGATTTTACCCAGTAGTGCCATTAAGATTAAATGCTTCCAATGCTATTCTGTGCAAAGTGCAACAAGATCAAGGTCCTGTCACAGGCATTTAGGTATTTTTAACTGCCCCAGATTACCAGGAATCAAGTAGTGAAACATCTAAGCTTTTAGGTAAAGTGACTTGGCAAGGCCAAAAGAAGAGCTTCCCTGTTTTCTACTAAGGGAATGTAAGCAGTTGTGGAGGGACACCTGTATGACAAACTCATTAAGAACACATTAAGCAGTTAGAAAAACCAAAGAACACAAGCATGAAGGACAGGACAGCTGCATGAGAATTGCTGTGAAGTTTAAACAAGGCACAATGACAGCTTCAGAGAGGTAGCACAGTACAATACAGACATAAAAGGACACCCTGCATTAACACTCATAGGAAGTTCTGGATATACTGAAGGAAATCAGCTGGATCACACGTATATTTTTAGTGCCAGAACTTCCCACATCAGGGTTCACATCACGAAAGCAGGTGGCTCTTTACCACAGTGAATTGTGTATAAGACACACGCAACTAGAAAACTAGTTTGTGCTCTGAACATCAGCGGCTTAACAGAACAAATCAGAGGATCTGAAATAGTTTTTTTTACTGCTTATGTAAGACTTTAACTCACAGGACTGACTCTTTTTGCCATCTGGCAAGCTTGACAATGGAAGGGTCCATTTTCTGAGACAGCAAATTGAAGTTTGCAGTCTTGTGTCTTGAGCCTGTCAAATACTTGATCTTTGTCATGCCTGACTCTCTCAACTACCTAAGGCTACATATGGGTACATAGTGAGGAAAAAAACATCTGAACACTTCATGCCCTGAAGAGAAGCTGTGTTTTCAGAAGGATACTTGTGGTCGAAGCTATACCATAGCCTGAAGAGCCATGCACTTTCCTGCTTTGTTCTGTTCCTTCTTTCAGAATCTGGACCATCCTAGAAATAAGATAGAAGCACATTTGTTATTTCAGGCAGGAAAAAACATTTTTTGGTGATTCTATGATAAATTATACACTCCAATCATTCACATCATAATGTCCTGTGCAAAAAAAGCCAAAGGATTTCAATACGGTATGTAAACTACAGAAGAATATTATTTAGAGACTTGCTTATTACTGAGGTTACTTTCCGTAGAAAAATCTGATATGATTGTGCAGAGAACAAGCAGGCCCTCTTCAATATCTTCAAGTTGCCTTAATAAGCTCCCTGCCACCAAGTTACACTAAGCCTTAACGCTTATCACACAGTTAGTGCTGTAATAGGGAAGGAAAAAAAGTCCAAAACTGAGAAATAAGCCTTGCTGATATCCTGTCCCTACTTGCCAAATAAGTGAACTAGGACAGTGCAGACTGTTCATTACTCAGTTGGCCTCCTTAACTCGGGAGTACATCATGTTCTTTCCCTTAAGCTTATTGCCTCCTTGGAAGGATGAGAGAATCTACTGTGTCTGATAAACTTCTGCAGAGCCAGTGAAATACAACCCACTTAAAAGAAATACACTTCACAGGGAACCCCTATATATAACATCACACTTGAGGAAGATTATAACGCAAACTTCCTAGGTCACACCAGCTCTCAGAAGTGCTGCATAATAAAATACAAATCCCCTCACTAGCTGTGCAGCAAGTCATCACACCAGCTGGGCTGCAGCTGCATTTGTTTTTACTTTTGTTATTTTTTTAATTTTTTTTTTTTGCCAGAAGTTAAAAAAAACAAACAACATCCTATGATTCATTCACCAAGAGTTAAACCTTCATAGAAACTAATTGCCTCCCCAACCCAAACAATCTATTTTCTTTTACTGTGACTTGCTGCCAATCCTGATCTTGCGAAAGCCAGGGGAATCCGAAGGGAACTGACTAATGGACTCCATTAGGAATGCACGGCTAAAGAGGAAAACAAATGGGTAAGTGCTTTATGTTTACATGGGAAAAAAGCAAGCAACTTATTTCCACAGAGACACTGAATGAGAACAGAATACCCACGTTCCTGCTGTAGCTGTTTCCTGCTAAAGCAATTCTACTAATACTGACAAGCACAGTCTGAAAGCTACCTTACCACAATACCACTTCCTAACCTTGGTTTTATGCCATAACTGTGGCCATTGTTGTAAATGGTACTTTGAGGCCCGGCCTTCTGGTTGCTTCCAGGCATAAAATCTATAGAATATATATTCAGTCTTCAGGAATCTATCATGTGTTGGGCCCAAACCTCCACAAAGAACACAGAGATGCCTAATTCAGTTTCTGTAATGAAAGAGATGCTTCCTGAGCAGGTAAATATCTGCACAACCTGTGACAAAAAGGAAAAACAGATGCAAAACCCCACACTAAACTGGAGATCACTAATAAGAAGGCTGATCTCAAATGCAGCAAGTATGTCATGCACGTATCATTGGTCAGTCCGAACACCAGCATCTGGGGTTTACAAAGCAAAGTTCACATGGTTGCACCCTATGCATCCTCGGGGTCCAGTCATCCACATTTCCTGCTATTCAACTTCATCTTCCTCTTGCCAGCTCCCACATAAGCAATCAGTTATGCTATTGAACAATTAGTGTCACTGTAGTAGTGTCTGGGAGAGTGTAAACTAAGATCTGGACAGAACAACACGTGATGGAGAGGTCCTGGTACAGAGGAAGCTCCCAGTTAAACCTCAGGAGATGCTTTCTTAAACCTTTCACTCCTGTGAACTCAGTCAATATACAGACAAGGAAATCTGAACAACATCCTTGCAGAAGTCTTGTTTACACATGATGTATTGCAGGTGAAAAAAACAACACCTTGGTTGTCACTGATGCATAGAATGCTGCACTAGAAACTCACTGAAAGCCTGCTGAAGATAAGCAGCATCTTTTCAATGCTTCTTTTGCCTTAAAGATGGTAGGAAGCAGAGGCAAGAGCCAACTTGGTTCTGGTACATTATGCAGGAGTTGAAGTCTGATTAGGAATCTTAATCTTTGATTCTAAGCAAAAGTCCCAGGGCTAGAATTAGTTATCAACTATAGGACAGAAGCAAGAGGATTATCTACGTCAGTCTAAGGGAGGAATGTTTATGCTGCACAATGTTAAAAGGATGCTTTTGGCTGGTGGAGGAGGAAAGCATTTTGTTATAAATGGAGTCAGTTAGTATATTTGGAGAGAGTTATGAGGCCTTATACATAGACACAAAAATTTGAAATACAGAGAGACATTGCAGTGTTACACCTAACGACACAACGGCTTTGGTGGGCATTATTTGAATGTTATAAAGAACATGCATTACTGATTCGGCAGCTAGGAAGGAAAGGTTTCACCCATGCATGTAGCTTCTGCTGTTCTTTATCTTAATTATATAATAAGGATCAGCCTAATAGAGAAGTTATATTAATTACTTACTCCTTGTAAGACTTGAAAGTTGTCATTAGTAGGTGGAGGGTCCTGATCTGGGTCAACCCCAACCCTACAGAAACATTAGGAAAACAAAGCAAGTGGTGTTACTGAGGATTGGAAACGCTGTAAGTCTGTCAGAATGCATTTTAAAAGCACCTTAAGCATCCAGCAAAGCTGCATTCAGAGAGATTATGAGAATAGTTTGAAGAAGAGCCGTCCATTATTCCCGTGCAGTTAAACAGCTATAGACAAGATGCTTCTTCACACAAGGAGCAACTACTCATAGATAACAACTTCAACTCTACCTCAGCACCAGCTTTAACTGCTTACCTTTGTTGCTAGTTCTTCTAGGACACTTGCAAATACTACTTTTGGCCTAAAAAGATGAAATGTGTGATACATTCTTCAGTGGAGAAGATCCCTCATGCCCAATAGCAGAACATGAGAGACAAAGGACAAGTCCAGCCTAAATATTTGATGCAGCAAGTAACTTTACTGCCCAGTGGACCTGAGAATAGCTCAAATATACCATCAAGGAAATAAACAAAATACAGATTCAGTCCCTTTTTTTTTTTTTTAAAGGCACTGACAGTGTGAAGTGTCAAAAATTCTTTAGGAAGATCCATAACATTAATTTGATGTAAATTTCATTCACCTAACACAAAACAGTCGAAATGGATTATCAAGTGGTCTGCGTAGTCCACGCTTGAGTTGTCTTGTCCAGCCTCAAATCCTAGTAATCTCTCAATCTCTGTCAGTCTAAATTCCACAAGAAAATACAACCTTATATGTAAGGTAAGACTGTCAGTGTCAAACGCACTGTGTTTCAGTTCTATGACATAGCATAAAGAATGGAGAAGGATACATGAAGTAACAAAAACATTGTGTGAAACGGGTTGCAGTAATTTCCCCACCTGTAGAAAAAACTGAGCTGATTTAGTTTAATTTTTTACCTAGACTTTGTGTAAGCTTTTCCTAGCCACAGTGTCTTTGGAATCTTCCTTCAGAAACCAACAGAAAATGGCAGGTGTGTCCAGGGGATGTATGATTATGTAAGACAAACAATGATCCAGACACACTTTACTTTCAGACGTAGAATACACTGACTGAACTAAAAAGGAATACCATTAAATAGTTTCAGGGCAGAATTCTATAGAAGAAATAAAAAGAAAAGTAAGCAGTGAAGTAAGTGTTTAACTTCTCCTTGTGGACTCAAGGCCAATCCGAGGCCTAACGCAACAGCATAGTTCAGGGAAAATCCAGGCAGACACTATAAGAGAACTGGTGCAACCTCACACTAAGCTTGTGCTGACTGAGTCCTCTGCTTGGATTTTTCTTGAGTCTCCTGGGTCTCTTCACCCCTTTGTTTTTCCATTCATAGCAAGAAACAGAGCATCATGTACTAGACAGACTGGGGACCAGATTCTAACACATGCCAGAATGAATTGCAAGACAAAAGAGCTCTGAAAGGTTACAAGGGCTTACACATTACTGCTTAGGCTACTGCTAAGCAGTGAAGACTGGATAAGAAGTGTTTTCTGCAGACAAAACTAGTTATCTCATCCAACATCAGGAAATAGGTTCAGTATGGCAACATGTGAGATTGCACATTTCTTCATAAAAACGATACATTGCTTTTCTAGTTCCACCTGCACATCAGGGAGGTTCAATGCACTACAACCAACCAACAGACTTGAGATAGCCATGCAACTAGCAATGTGAACTGGGAATCCACATAACTTGCTCCAGAAGATAAACATAGCTTGCATTCCCAAAATAATTTTAACTTGCTATGTTACCTATTCACTTCATGCTGTATAAATACATGAACCAGTCACAGTATCTCAGCTTTTATATGACTGATAAAGTCATAGGGCAGGAATTTGTGTTCACTGACTTCCTGAAGATGAAAATACCACTTCTATATTAAAATGTTTCAGGTTTCAGTGAACAAAAAAAAACCTACAGAAGTTTCTTTCAAAATTGAAATAACATGTGGACAGATTCATCCTTTTAAAGTTTTTCAAAATTATTCTTCGGGGTAACTTATATTTTGAATTTTTATATCCACTTTTCCCCCTCCATTGACTTCATGTTTCAAGGCCTGTCCCTCAGTTCACAGATTAACACAATACAGTGCTACTTTGAATTCCCACAACAGCTTTTTGTAACTTTCAACTAGTGTACAGTATCTTTCACCAGAGTGAAATGTATAGAAAGCATTTATTATTCAGAGTAAATCCACTTGATCAAGTTTCACATTATATACATATTTCTTAACAAGCTCTGTTTTCATAGACCCTGAACCCCAATTTCTAACACAGTCTCATTTTTTATTACCTGAAACAAAACAACACAGGAACAGTCAGATATCTACCCCCAAGTTCCTTTACAAGGAAGAGAGGCTCAGAGAACTTTTAGTTACCTAATTCTTTCTTAATTACTTTCATAATTGAAAGTACAAGGAAAGCTGCTGCATGCATGGATAGATTCCATCATAATTCTTTTCTTACAATTAAAAGAAAAAAAAAGAAAACTTCACATCCTGAAGTACATTTAAAAAGCTTCCTATAACTTCAACCTGTTATAAAAGCCAATGACATTTTTTCATTTATCTGAACAATCTTCACATTTAGAAAAATTGTTACTGGGTTGGTTAATGCAGATTCCCTCTCAGAGATCAGAGGCACAAAGTGGGAAGTCTCACTGGGGATTCTGGTGTTTTGCTCAAACATTCTGCAGCCCGTGGGCATCATGCAGAGCACATCTCCCTGTGCAGCCACAGAGGAGCCCACAGGGCAGCAGTGGATGAGGCCTAGAGGCAGCACAACTCATAGGTACCCCATGAAGAGGGGCCCACGCTGGGGCAGGAGGGCTGGGAGAGCTGCTGCCCATGGGTATCCGTGTGGGGCAGTGCCCGAAGGGTGGGCCCCATGGTACAAAGCCATATTGGGGTGGTGCTGTGGGAGCTGCAGCCCATTGGAAGCCCACAGGGATCTGTTCAGGAAGGACAGTGTTGTGGGATGGAATGGGGACAGAGTGACCATGGAGCAGCAGCAGAGATGGAGCATTATGTGCTGACCACAGCCTTGAGAAGTATACTGGAAAACTCAAACACTATGGCTATGTACAATTCAGCAATTTAAGCAGCATGCTAGAGGATAGTTGATACAAACATGGAACACCAAATGTGGAAAAGAGGAACAGTGGAAAAAAAGCAGACAAAACTACTTCAAGTTCTCCACGATGTCATTTTTCTAAATGGGTGGAACAGTTTCTTCTGATATTTACAAAAAAAACTTTTCCAAGGCCCTGGATGAGAAGTTACCAAAATACAACTATTACATCCTAGTATATGCAGTTGCAGTGACAGCCAAGAATGACCGTAATAAATCATACTTCTCACATCTGCTGTATGTGCTGCTTTAATCTTTACATAATGCATCTCTGGTAAATTTAGCACTTGACAGAACTTTCATGTGACAGGCTACATGAAAAAATTACCACTGCTATACCACAAATTTTGGGTATTGTATGCACTGGCACATACAAATGCATAGAAATACACTTCACTACAAGATGTTTTCCTTTTCCCTGTCAGTACTAGAAAAAAAAAAACAGCTGGAGAAGACTGGGATTCTGTCATCTTCACTGGTATCAGCACCTTGCTACAAAGCAGTCTGACAACCTTTACTTCTTAAAAATACATTTCAAGGAGGCTGGGAAAATCATCAACAGATGTCTCCTTCACTTGAACAGCTCTATGCAGTAGCCCCAGGGGATGCTTAAGACCATCTATATGATTAAGGATCATAGGATCACATCCACTGTTCCCTCAGCTTTCAAGTCTTCCCAGACCAAAGACACTAGTTTTGCCTCATTAATTACCCAATAATGAAATAAAAAGTTGTGGTGGTGTTTTGGTTGGTTGGTTGTTTTTAAAGCTAAAGATTTGATGCGTGATCCACACTCTCCCAGCTCACAAGAAGAGATGTAATTCAGAAGTGAGGGATATCTATGGCACTGCGAAAGAGGAGAAGTAGCAGTAGCATGCCATAGTATAAAAGAAGAGCACACAGTGTTACAAAGATGGCAAGCAACGGGTTAATTCGGTATCAAGGAAAGCACAGTGTCACCTGAAATACAGCCAGCGGCTTTCACTCATCTCTTCCACCGATGGAACACGGTCACCAACTCTGGTACAGTACAAGAATGGAATGTGAGTAACAAAAAGCTCATGAGATGATAGCTTTACAGAACTGCATAACAAAAAAACAAACAAAAACCCCTACCCAACAAAAAACAGACATAATACACAAAAATAAGAATGACAGAACAATGAGAGTAAAAAAAAAAATCATAGAAATTAACAATAGTAGGTGGTTTTGATGGAGATATCCAATAATATTCTTCATTTGTTCAGATTCAGGCTACAAAAAACACCTGCATTCATGATAGACTACACGTTCATAACTTCTACGCTGCAGAAGTTATATTCAACAGCTCTTAAGAGAAATGCTACATGGAGACTAAGTTGACCAAAGACAATTCCCAGCACTTTGAGCCCATGTATTTTCTAGAGGAGAGAAAGTAAATAAAGAAAAGTCACAACAGAAATCTATGCATACACAAAGGAGGTTATCACCATTTACTAGCTTTAGAGAAAATACTGGTAATATGTACATACAACACTTCACAGGCTTAATTAACAGTAAGCTAACAGAATCCAAGATGATTGATCTTCAGGCATAGTAAAGCATTCTTACCGCTTGTTTTACCTTTTTCTACTGTACTTAAAAACATACAAGGAAAAAAAACAAGTGAAAGCATGTTTTGTTATTAGTACTTTCCAATATAAGTTCATCAGCAATTCACGTGTTGTTCAACCTCAACCCTCTCCACTTCTGCATGAAGATATACTACATCAACTGCACACTGCCTGTATGAAATAAAAGCCCAGATTACCACCAATCCACAAAGGTCTTACTTTATGAAGAACAGGTATGCATCCTGACTGCACGTTCACATGTTTAATAACCAAATATGTGAAGCCACAGCTTGTGCTACTACTAAAGGTACACAGTAATCTAACCCTTCAAATGCCAGACTTTGGATAGATTTGGGTTTTGGATTTTTAGTTCATTAGCTCACTCCCACACCAACATATATTCCAGGTCAGAGTACTTTTTAAGTACGGGACAGAGAAAGGTTTGCATATGCAGCAAAAGCTAAAATGAAAAGCTGCCCAGTAACTTCAGTTCTGTGACTTCTCTGTGCTGTATCTTTGCCAAGCCAATATTACAGACATCTTGGAAAACATCGGTATGACTGCAGCATTTTTGGAAAATTTTAGCTATTTTGGAAGAGTTCAACTGTTTCTAGAAGGCAGCTGAGGAAGATGGCAATTCCCAGCCTGGTATTTTAAAAAATGAAAATAAAACTAAAGCTGATCTCTCAAAAACCTTAGAACTGGGTGAGCTGTTGCAGAGGTTGATTTTAGGGTACATTTGGGTATTACTTTGCCTGACCTAGCCAAGATAATGACTCCTGAAATTGCCCGTGCAGACTTGGCAGTGCTTTGTCAGTTAAACTCATATCAACCCATTTGCTTCAGATACATCAACTCAGCTCTTACAGAGGTTGGGTGTTCCTCATGCTTTTTCTCTCTGGTGGTAATTGCTGTGTTTCAGACCACAAGAACTGACATGCTTATATCCACGCATCTAAAGGAAAATGTAATGCTTCTCCTACTAGGGAAGGAAAATCTCATAGGGCTAGTCCAGCAAGGCTGGAGAACTGATGGCTCTATTGCACTCCCATTAAAAAAAAAAAAAAAAAGATTCATGACTGATGACAAGAAATCAGAGAAAGCAGAATATAGAGAAGAGAAATAGAATATAGAAAGAAGACTGGAGAAAATAGCACAGAGATATATGGCAAAAGGAAAGAGCCCACAACAGAGGGAAACGGCCAATGCACGTGCCCAACCCTTTAGGGGAAGAAGAAAGCAGTTCAAAGGCAAACTTAGAAAATAATAATCCAAACGACAGATCTGAATTGTAGAAAAATGAAAATAGGCAGGAAAGCAGAAGGGTGTGACCTCTTATCAAGCAATCCCACCCCAGCCACAATACAAGACTGGATCCCAGCATCAACATTCACTTCTTGTCACTGCAGCACACTGAGACACAGCGTTTAAGAAATGCATTTCACCCAAAACCTAATAGGTGGACCACCTTGGTCCAGGTATATCCTGACACTGTCATCAAGCTGTTAGTTTCACCCCCAACACAGGCAGGTAGATAATTCATAGAAATAGTCTCAAATAGCTGCTATAAGTCTTGTGGGTTTTTTTTTTTTCTGTTGCTGTTGTTGGCTTATTTAAAGAGGAAAAAAAAATGATCTCTCTAGATAAAGAGCTGCTTGAAAGATTATAATTGCAAAGTCATACAGAAGGCAGTAAATATCTAAGTTGACATAGTCCAGGTAGCCTAAGTATATTAAATGGAAAGATACAATCCTCATGTTTAAGATTCAGAAAAAGATGGCTTAGCATAATTGAAATTACTTCTTTAAAATACACCGTTTGAAGCAGCTTATGAAAGAGAAGCAGGCATTAATCTAAACACTGCTTCACTCTGCAAGAACTAGGTCAAACCCTAATGAAAAAAAAGGGAAATATTTTTCTATACAAATGCGATAAGTTCCCCTCTTCTTTTTCCTGTAACAAATAAATGAAGCTATATGTCAGCTACTTTTTAGAAAAGAGGAACTCTGTCAGTGGTTTTGATTTACAGAGCTAACTTACTGGAAGCATTAGTTTCACACAGGAAACTGTTTCTTCATTTTAATCTCAACAGAGTAAGAGACTTTCATTTTTAATAATCAGGTTGTTCTAATTTCTACTAAAGAACATTTACCACTTAAAAAAAATTAGTTTATATTCACATGCATGAACATGTTCCACAGCCAAGCCAGCACACAAACTCAAATACTGACGACATGATAGATTTACACCAGATTCTAGTGTTAACTTTTAAACTCACCTAGACTCAAGTGGCAGAAACAAAAAGCATCTGAAGATCCCATTATTTCTGCTTGGATTTTGCTGTCATGACTTCACTTTTCCCAAGCAGTTGAGCAGTAAATGCAAATTAAGCCTCCACTGCAAACAGTAGGTTTTTGGCTTAGCAGTACATGTAAGCTTGACCACTGGTTATATACTTCATCTTTAAAATATACCTGCTCTTCTCATTACTTGAGATATTCAGAACAGAGCAAGGCAAGGAACATGGCATTTTGGTCTGTTTTCACAGAATCGCAGAATAGCTCGGAGGAACCCTTGGGCAGGACTGCCCCCCCTACCAGCTCAGACTGTCCAGGGCCCCATCCAACTGGGCCTTGAACAACACCAAGGATGGAGCACCCACACCTGCTCTGGGCAGCTAGTGCAAAGGACTCACTACCCTCTGAGGAAAGAGCTTCTTCCTAACATCAAACCTAAATTTCCTCTCTTTTAGTTTAAAGCCATTCCCTCCTTGTCCTATTGCTGTTAGGGCATGTAAAAAGTCAATCACAGAATCACAGAATTGTAGGGGTTGGAAGGGACCTCTAGAGATCATCAAGTCCAATCCCCTGCCGAAGCAGCTCCCTAGCCCAGGTTGCACAGGTAGGCGTCCAGGTGGGTCTTGAACATCTCCAGAGAAGGAGACTCCACCACCTCTCTGTGCAGCCTGTGCCAGTGCTCCGCCGTCACTGCACTGTGAAGAAGTTCCAAACACACATTTGTGCAGAACTTCCTATGCCTCAGTTTGCGACCACTTCCCCTCGTCCTATCACCACACACTGCTGAGTCCAGCCTCGTCCCTTTGCCTCCTGCTCCTTAGATATTTATAGACGTGGATCAGATCCCCTCTGAGTCTTCTTTTCTCAAGGTTGAACAGACTCAGGCCTCTCAGTCTTTCCTCATAAGGGAGGTGTTCCACGCCCTTTACCATCAGTCCCCATACTGCTTACAAGCTCCCTTTTGTACTTTACCAAGACTTCATTTTCATATTAGCCTCTCTCTCTGACCCACTTTTCTCTTAATGTGGGTAGCATCAAAGAAGAGAAAGGATCACCAGAAGAACAAAGTATGCAACTCAACTGCCATTCAAACAGTAGGCCTGTGTCTCTCTCTGAGCCACAGCAAGGCAACACCAGATCCGTGCATAACCATCACCTCACACATGCACACAACTATCTCTGCATGAACACAGTGGTACCAAGCCAGGCTGAAAGTCTTGGCTAGACCCAGCTCTCTGCTTATATTGTTCTACTTAAATTGTGCAGGCTAATCATAAAAGATACCTTGTTTTGGGGGTATTAAAGAAAACATAACTGCTGTGAACTTCACTCAAGAGATAAACTTTTAGGAGTCCTCACAAATCCTGGCATTGAAGTCCAACACACAAATAGCATTAGTTTCTCATTTCTCTCCATTTACTTACTCTAAGAAACAACAAACCTATCTTTTTAATCTCTCTTCTGCTAAACAATCCTGTACAGGAGCACTACTTATTTCCAGCCTCTGGCACTGTCATTTTATAGTAAGTGCCAGAGCTCAGAAAGAATCTAAGGGAAGTGCTGTCTCAGCACCACACAACACAGCTGTGTGAGGTGCTGGGGAAGAAAAGCACCTTCACCTCCTTCTGCCTACCTCATCCACTGGGGGAAAAGGGATGGAAAAAGCAGCACGTCTAAAATTCAGCTGGAAAGTAATCTGTCACTACCCTGCATGTGAAAATTCAGGCATGGCTTCGTTCTTTCACACAGAAAGAAGGACTTTGTCACAGTGGGCTATACCAGAACCAAGTTTCCAATTCTTCATCAGCTGCACACGGCTGCCACCTCCTGGCACAGATCTGAGGTCACTCGTAAGAGGCGCAGCTTCGGCGATCAACACCGCAGGGTCTCCAGGGCAGCCGTAGGCCGACCCAAGCAGTTCTCTGCAACACTTATGTGGAGTTCCCCTGCTGACACGATATGCTTCTCTTAATAGGAAAACTAAATATTTTCTGACAATCACGTCAAACAAGTGATGGTTAAAATTGTAACTTCGTCTAAAATTTTACAAAGTTAAACGCCCCAGACTATTGTTCAGCCAACCAACTGTTTGAAGCCACTCCTCCAGGAAGGATATCACAGCGCACCACGGTGTTTCCAGCCGTTCTGCTTTGTTGGCCACAGCAGGGAATTTTGCAAGGACAGTATACTCAATGGGCAAGCATGGAATAGATATGGCATTTAGCCTTTCCTCCTGTCAGGGGCAGCTCACCAACCACGCTCTAGACTGCAAAAATGCTTTTACCTTACTACTGCTTGCTAGAACTCATCTCCTGCTCCCTTGTGTCCCACAGAGAAAGCTTGTGTACACACTGGTCATGCAGACAGCATCTGCCTGCACTGCTGTAATTAGCATGGTCTTTCTTTATATACCACTATTAGCCAGAAATCTGCTTCCATTGCCAGAGGTGCCTAATGGAAAGCTGCACACGGTACCTACTCCAGGCATCTTGTCAGAGTCACTACAGCTTCCACATGGAAAGAGACACCATTCAAGCTGGGTTTAGAAGTATCACTCATGGTCAAATGACACCACACTATAATGACTAAGGAGCAGTGCAATTGTTTTGCTGTTGACTTCAAGACCAGGTGTTTTATATGCTGTTGCTAGTGGCATGATTTTTGGAGATCCTGACTACATGGAAGTGATGCCTCTTCCTGGAGTACTAGTTAAGCATCTGGAAATTGCACTTAAAGGACAAAAATGGAATTGTTTGGCACCAAAATAAAAAAGGAAACCAGGATTACCAATGTCTGTTGCTAGACAGAGGTGAGATATTGTAAATCGCTGTTGTAATTTCTCAGGCTGGAAGCATTTAACATTGACTACGGCTGGCACAGAGCAGTTCAACTCTGCCAAATACATATCCTTAATGACAGGTTGTCAGCCACTCTGACATATCACAGTTTTTAGTAAGCTCATCTCATAACTTCAAAACTTGCTGCTGAGACTACTGTATCAGACAGTTTGGCTTTAGCTGCCTTCAATTACAGATCTCACAAATGTTTCTAGGAGCCCTATCCATACTTTTATTTTTAAACTCCAATCTAGAAAACACCTGATACCTATTACTACAGGTAGTTCACTTAAGCTTTCTAAGAACAGCAACAATCCTCAAAGATTGTTAGTAAGACGGATACTGGCTTTTTACCTAGGATTGTTTTTTCCTGTCCTAGTAGTATACAACATTCCAGTTAGCATAACTAGGATCCATTGTATTTCCCTTCCCTCCCCACACCAACAACCAAAGCTTTCAGAATGCCAGCAGAAGTTGTCCTTAAGGATTGATTCATGATTCTTCAAGACTTCTGTTGATAAGGAGTCTCAAACACAACTATACTTGCAGCCCTGAAGCACTAAGTATTGATTAGGATTTACATACAAATGGCTGTAATTGTTCATCATTTTCATAGGTCACCTCAAAACAGGGGAAACACTCAGAAGCAGGTCCCCATTTATTTCAGTTGTTTAGGTAGTGTTAATTTTGTTCAGACAAATGTTTGAAGTGCATTCAGTTTAGCACTAAATGCTCCATCTAATTTGAAAAACACCACAACCATTACCCACAGGCAGAAGGTGGGAAAACATAGGATGAGCAGTCAGTAGGGGGTTATACTGGCCAATTCTCTTTTCTGTATCAAGCATTGCTATCCCCACATCCTACTGGACTGACAAGGATCTAGATACTTACTCACAGAACATCAGAAAGCTTTAGGCCAAATCCCACCAACATCTGATACATTCTATAGTTTTTGTTTTGTTTTTAAACCAGCCTGCACTAACAAAAGAATGTTCTAAATATCTAGAGCATATCTAGCAAGCATCAAACAAGTTCCACAGGACTATTCTCAGTTAGCAGAGCTACCACTTGAAAAGTGAAGTTCCCCTAGCATACAGCTGCATACTGACCTGATGTTTAGCCATGACAGCATGGGAGTAGTGCCTCCACCAACAATCCATACAGTGAAAAAGACAATGAGGAGAGTTGTCGAGAACATCATCTGATGAGCATAGGTAGCAGTATCTCGTATGGCCAGAGCAAAGGCCATGGCTCCCCTGAGACCTGTGTGAAAAAAATGAAATAAAGCTTCAGAAGTGCAATCATGCCTTTATAATACAGTATCTTTTCTTGCTCCCTTCCAGACCTACAGGCTTAAAGTGAGAAGCAGAAAGAAAGGGGTTCAGAGTACTTTCATGAGTTTTGGCTCCCTCAGTGTCCTTGGTAAATTATGCCCAGTGATGACAGACTGTAACTTGCTCTGGTAGTTTTCTGTAACTTACAGAAGCCGCAAGTGCTAAGGATAAAGTGTTTCCAAAATTAAAAGGAAAGAAATGCAGAAACAAACAAATATTGACAACAGCAAAATACATTCTGGAAATCAAGCAGCTCCCTGAATCTAAATCAAAATGCACACTTCTCCAACACTTCAATTGAAAATACTCCATTCCCAACATGAGGTGATCATAAGCTGCCAACAGCTGTCATTTCAAGATGTCAATCTTCTCAGACATTCAACTATTATGGAAAGTGTAAAGACACATGAGAGCATGCTACAGCTGCCAATTCTTCTGTAAAGGAAATCTACATGTTCGTAGAACTACCTCCTGCTTTTACAATCCACATCTTAAGATTTAAAAAGCATTATTGCTTTACCAAACTTTTTTTTGCTCTTTTACCTGAAAACATCATCATGTGTTGAAAATTCCAGCTGATCTTATGCCTCCTGCCCAGATTCAACAAGAAGGAGAGAGGGTAGATGTGTGCAGCTCTGCCCAAAAAGATTGCAATCTGTTCACAGCTGAGGGTTAAGGATTTCATCTTCCCGAGGGTTTAATACAGTCTTAGGCACCTGGATCTAAAGTGAAACTTCTGTTTTAATAAGAAATTCATGCAACATTACCAAGCATCATGTTATTCCCATCTACATAGAACAGACTTCCACCAAATACGTGCACAGAATGCAGACTATTACAACCATGCATTTTGAATGTAGTTGAATTACATCTAGTATGAAGACTACCAGCTAAGCAAACAAAAACTTAAAATACCACATTTTAAGCACCTATCACCTCTAATGTGAGAATGGGTGTTTTAGACTAACAGAAATGCAGCTCTAGCACAGAAAGAAAGTTAACACAAAAGACCAACAAGTGTCCACTATCATCGCTCTTGCAGAGGCAATGTGACCTACTGGTCAGTGGGCAATTAAGAGTTCAGAGAAACTGCAAAGATGAATTAAAAAATAATTATCAGCACTAGAACAAGGCTCAAAAAAATCCTTTACAAAGTACTGCAGAAATTCATAACCATGAGTAGTGATAAGTTCCTACCCTCCTGCACTGTGGTTCCAATGAGTAACCAGAAAGTTGAATAAAAGTTCCAACAAACTAAGGAACTCTTTGGTACAAATTAGAGCAATAAGCTGAAATTCTATTACACGCAGACACCATACTGTTCATTCATTGCTAGGATAACAACATTAGAAGAATAAAGCAGCTCTCTTATGGAAAGCAAACAAAAGCACGTAAAAACTCAAGTCTTATCTGGGTTGTTGTTATACCTAAATACTGAAGTAAAACAATATAGTTTGTAGGAAGTTACACCTTTTGATCATTACTTTTACAAAAAGCTTCATGCAGTTGTTAAAAACAACTTTTACAGCAGTCCTTTTGAGCACTGTGAAAGTCATAATCATGACCAACACCTGTAGGAAGAATGAATAGAATTTTGCTAACAACACTGAGGCTTTAGCTCTGCCTCTGGTGGACTGATGAAAAAATCAGGAGAAGAAAAGTTTAGAAAGCAAAACCTTCTTTGTCAGACAACTTCCACATTCTCTTACAGAAATCCTTAGCTATTTCTCCATATATATAAACTGAAAAGCACACAGTGCTTCCACCTATACTGAGAACACCTCCAGAGCAAAGCCTGGGAAAGAGCAAAGTGATGAACCTCTATTCTTTCACTTATTATAAATTATTGTCAAGAATCAAAGAGATTGTATGTTAATATATATTATTACAATGACAGTGGGAAGTAATATTCTAAATACCTTGGTGTCAAGTTACATCGTGCAGATCCGTCTTAAGACACTATATTTATTTTCACATAGCTTTCCAGCCTTAAGCTTTAGATATCAATTGTAGGAATGGGAAAAGAGACTACGATGTAGATTCCTCTCAAGCAATTCAAAAGCCCTGAAAGTTGAAGATGCATTTCAGTTTGTAGCCACAACACCATACATGCTTAACCTTCACGATGCAACATGTTTTCTTGAACTGCAAGGTCTGGAGAAGAATAAAAAGTTCGAGTCTTCCTTTCCAAAAGACATTAACACTTGATGTAGGTTCACTGAATAAAAAACCAATCCAGACACACATCCCCTCTCCAAAAACTCTCTCCCTCATTCCCTCAGCATCTCTTTTCCATTCCACTCTCTTGGATTCATCCAGCGTAACTTTTCCAGGTGGGCAACGTACACATTTGGGATGAGAACAGATAAAAACCAGAGTCCCGAATGTCATCTTTAAATTCCTTACATCTTAGGAAAAACAAACAAATGAGCAGAAGATAAAAACAAAGAAACAAAAACAACTCAAATAATTTGCACTGGTAAAGTACTCTTCACCAAGACTTTTCTAGTATCCTCCCTCATCCATTATTTTACCTTTAGATTCAACACTACTCCATGTCTGTGTAGCAGGTGTTCGTACTTCCCAAGCAACTGACTCAGTTTGCCTATGCTGATAAACAAAGCAGCACACCGTCTCCCCCTTCTGCTGACACTGAGGCTTCCTAGCTAGGAAGGAAATTTGTAAATGCAGTGTTGGAAGTTCCTCCATGCTACAGCTATGTGGAGAAAAGCAGATTCATTTATTTGTATGTTGAATTTACGTGACCTTTTGTACCTGCTCAGGTGCAGAGCCAACAACTCTGTGGCAGAGGCCTCAAGGTTTTGATATAAGGATTACTTAAATACGTTCATAGACTTGTGTCTGTAAAACATAGGAAAACTCTGGCCAACCACCATTTATTTGGTCAGTGCCATTTGTTTGATAAAGTGAACACGCCAACTGTCTTCAGGTAAACCTGAAAATAGAGAAGCCTCAAATAAACTGAAAAAGGATACAAAAGCTCCAATGATGAAAACTGGACTGAATATGTGTTTCTGGAAAGTAAACAGTGCCAAACCCATATAAGAAAAGATGAAGTTCTCAGCCAGGAAGTGCAATACCTCAAATAGCTAAGGAAAGAAGAAAAAGAACAACATGTTAAAGGCCAAGAAATAATTGTGCTTTTCAAAGTAACAGTACACAGCACTATAGCAATACAGTGTACAAAAGGTGACAGGATCTTGCCTGCTTAGTGCGACTTCTTGATTCAACTGACAAGTTATTGTACGTGTAATGTGCCTGAGTAATTCCACAGAAGAGGACAGCCACCACACCTGTGAACAGAATTACATGTAAAAATCAGTCTGTTTACTACATGAGCACAAGGTATTTTCCCTTCAAGCCCACTTAAATTATCCTTAACCTTGAGATTTTATGAACCTCATTTTCAAAACAAGGATGGGGCAGGGTATGGGGAGACACAGATGCTTTTAACCCAAATGAAAACTGTTAAGAGCTTTTGCTGCACAGTGACTTGCACCTACTATGGCATTGTACAGAACATAGAAAAGCTTTAAGTGCCAACATCGTGTTTTTCACAGGAAGATTTTAACAAGAAAGTGGAAACACGGATAAGACAGGCAGGTGTTCTGTCTTAGTGTGCTCAAAGCCACCAACTCACCAGTAAATCCACAGGCTTCTGCTAGCAAGAAAGTACTCCAGGACATTAGGAAGAAGAGAGCCGTTTCCAGCAGAGGGAAGCAGTGTAACTTGGTAAACTTCGTCACGTTAAGTCATTTGTTAAGGGATCACAAATAAAAGAAACCCACTGGTCCCTTAGCTTCTCTCTACCTAATATTTGTGAAGTGTTTCTATGTGCTAACAACCAACGCTGGTCTAAAAACAGTTTGTTGGGGTTTTTTTTGCATGAAAAACATCAATTCCATCGTGACATTAAGACAAAATTCAGAATCAAGATCTCCCTTTCAAGTCATTAATTTTGGATATTTGTGTTGCACAGCTGCAGCATAACTCACCTCCTTCAACTAATAGCTTCATGCTACATTTCCCTGCAAAGTGCCAGCATGGAATGGAGATACACTCAGTGTTCCTTTCAGATGTCTTCTTTTTTCCACCCAGTACATTTTATTTTTAGATAAAGATTTGCACACACATACGCTGGTCACCTTTAGAAAATCATCACATGCATTTGGAAATGCTTCATTTACACAGTTGTTCTCAACTACAGAAAACCTGGGATGAAGCACATTTATCAGAACTTCTGCTCAGATTTGTTGACAAGTTTTTTTCAGCAAGTTTGGATATTTTCACATTTTTAAGGTAAAACAGATATCCTGCCTACAAGAAGATAGATTTCTTGTCCCTGTGTTGATGCATCTTGAGAAAAAAGACAGCTCAACCACAGCAAGCTCAGCCTTTTCCATGGGAAGAAAAAACAAATTTATCTTCCAAATGAGAGAATTTGAGTAATGTCAAGCACACGGAATTAACAGTTCGTGTAGGCAGTGAAAAGTGAAACAGGTTTCAGTCACCTAAAACGTAGCTCTCCACATACTTCAAATTTTTTGTTCACATTAATAGGACTTTTTCCTCCCTCTCCAGTCACTGTTTTGTCAGCAAGTAAGCAGCACAGCTTACTATACCACAGGTGTGGATAGCTGTGCACAACTGTACAGCAAGTTACAGAAAGGAATCGTGCTAGAAGAGTTGTAGAGAAACCTCTGGTCTTCCTGAAGGCTGATGGCTAACAGCTTGAAATCCAAGCAGGGCAAGAGCAAGAGAATGACAGTAAGGACACTCAGAACAGCAAGGCGTAGCACTCCAGGGCTGCACCAGCATCCACTACTCCTCTCCATGTATACAGTACAGCTGTATCCACGGCACACTGCAGCATTACACAGTCAAAGCTAATGGCAACAGCTGCTCGGGGAGTCATGGTTCAGTATATTAAAAACAACAAGGAGCACCACTTTCACAGGAAATTGACAGGCCGAGGGAGGTCTGTAGCTCTCAGCACTCTTTGTGACTCTTGCAAGAAGCATTCAGTTGGCCCACAAGACTCAGTGGAAGCCGTCTCCCATGGGCTTTATCACAGAATACAGTGTTCACAGCAAGCCACAAGTGATTAACACCAGTGGCAAACAGCTGGCAGCATTTCAGTGGTTAGCACAAAGTGCTCCTGAGCCCAGCTACCTTCTCTCCACCCACACTACTGCTTCTTGTTGGCATTCTGCAAGGCTCAGAGGAGGTAAGGGCTCTGAAGAACATATTCCAGCTACAACTACATTCACAACACTGCTTTGTCAGAAGGCTGAACTCAAAACAAAAGTCCAAACCATGATCAAGAAGTCTCCATGACAGCTTGCATTTAACAAAACATAAAACTCAGCATTTTCTAGACAGCTGCTATTCTGCACATGGTCATTTTTTCTACACAATCCGTCTCTGCCATTTTTGAAGACATACAGTCACACTACAGTGGATCACTCCCACCTCCCAGCAGACTTACTGTGTAATATTATATTTCTGAAACAGCACCAACCACTGAATCAGTACTTACAACCAGTCTTCCACAGAACACTCAGATAATCCCACTACAAATTTATCCCAGTGCCTGACTCAAAAGGAATTAATGTATTTCTTTAGCAACTAGACCTTTACATCGGTTGCTCCAAGGGAGAAGAAGAGTTTGAAGGTTGTTTCTTTGAACTTAGAAAACGACCCTGGTTAGAACTGCTTCCTCATTTTCAGTCTTCTCTAGTAGCCCTGTGAATCAGTTTATTCCTCTTGCCACTATAGTGTAACCAACCATATCAAAGTTATTCACTAAACTCAAAATTAAGACTTGTGCTCATCATTCTGGAGAAAGAGGAAGGTGAGAGAAAGGTAAAGAAAAATCACTTATTTTAATTGACCAAATTGAGGTACTACTTCAAAATAATTGCTTTAATGTTCAAATTAAGAAAACAAAGAGTTTTCTTTCTTTATTCTTCAGACTTAGCATTTTGGCTTCACTTCATTCCAGCCAGGCAGATTCCACATTTTAGAAAATAACAAATAGTGCAATACTTTAAATATCATTAAAAAAAATAACCACAGGCACTGAGGCCAACATAGTTTGCTGAAAGCCAGAACAAGTCTATGTATATTACTTATTTTGCAAATATGGTGCAGACAATCTGTTTTCAAAAGATGATGCATGACTGCATGAGCGCCCTTTGCTGGTAGAGAGAATGTACAGTGATGGGTACTTCATAGCTATGACAGAGCTACAGAATACTGCTGGGGAATAAGGTTATATTAACTTCACTCATGACTGAAATTACAGGTTCTAACTAGCTAATAGTAGAATCACAGAACTGTAGGGGTTGGAAGGGACCTCTAGAGATTGAGTCCAACCCCCTGCCAAAGCAGCTCCCTAGCCCAGGTCACACAGGTAGGCATCCAGGCAGGTCTTGAATATCTCCAGAGAAGGAGACTCCCCCACCTCTCTGTGCAGCCTGCTCCAGGGCTCATTTACGGCTAGTTTCTACACTATTATATACCATTAAGTAGTTTCTTAAAATAAAATAGTTGAAGTTGTATAATTAAGCAACAGTTCATGCATTTTTATGCATTTATTTTTAAACCAGAGGCTGTCTTGTGAACAGCATCCTTCCTTCTAGTCTCATAGCACCCTCCTGAGTACAAGCATTAAAAACAGCAAGAACCAATTGCTGCTTTAGAACACAATTTTACCAAATGGATCTGAAAGTATTCCAGCTACAATTAGTAGCTGCTCAGAAAGCCGAAACCAGAGCAATTGCATTTGATCAGCTATTTGATCAACTTATAGGTGACTGGTGGCTTAAAAGCCAGTTTAAGAATCACCATTCTGGGTCACATCAACTGTAGAACAGTAGAACTGGAAGACTAAACACAAAAGCACCACAGCACATATTCCTCCTTGTGTCTGAAAAGTTTCCATTATGTGGGATAAAATCAGACAAATCTGAGTGGTGTGTCTATAACAAGATACAGTTGAGACACTACTGCTTAAGATAAATGAACCTGTGATTCTTTTCATTGAGCAAAATATCCCATTTTACCCCTTCTAAGTCAGTTTTCAGAAGTCTGGGGAGATCAAAGCAAGCTGGGACACATCGAAATGTTGTTATCCTTCCTAGTCTAAAAGGAAAAAAAAATTATTCTTCTCCCCTCCAGAAGAAGCACAAGCTTAAGGTTTATTGCCCAAGTCTAAAGCAAAACCCACCCAGATTGCTCCCTGAGCACTTCATAGATCTTATCAAACAAAGCAAGCATTGAGAGAGCAGGACAGGTCATGCAAAGCACACAGTGTCACGATGATAACACTAGTAGAGGTACAGCCTTATCCAAGCTGCACGATAAGAGATTTTCAGCAATAAGTTTGAATGTAAAACACTCAAAAAGTCTTCATTAGGCTAAAAACAAACAAACAAAAAAAACCAAACAACCTATCAAGGATTCTGCTGAACAAAACACCAGTTATCTTATATAATGAAATCTGTATTTCATAATTCCTAAAACTGAATGAAAAACCGTCTATTTAGAGCCTCCTACTGACTTTAAATCTTTTGGCAACACACTGCATGCAGTAACATCATTTAAACTTCTGATCTGGCCACAGTTACACTGGAAAAAGTCATTTCTGTGGGTATCTTTCTATAAACAGAGGTAAATTTTCACACTCAGACTGAAACAAGCTAGAGCCACTGTTGCTACAGCTGGAAATAGGTGAGCTCTGTTAGCAACTGAACATGGTTTGTCATTTAGAGGAGCTTAATATAAAAAAGGATATCAGAGCTGTCACTACTCCCGTTACTGCTCCCATCATGAAAGAGCCACTGAATATTCCCAGAAAAACGCCAACTGACTTGAAAAATGCTGCTGCATCAAAAGCATGGGTGTTTTCACCTGTTGGCTGGTAAGCAACTATTGACCTAGGAGGAGAGTAACACAGTGAGAAGTTAGAAGTGGCATCTGATTAGGATGTAATTTAAACACCCAGTGTTTCCTGTCACATGAGTTTAATTCAAGCTGACATTGTTCAATGTACTTTTTATTACAGGGACTTCTGAAGATTATTTGCTCATTTAAGAATATACCAAAGTTCCATGGAAACTGAGTATGCTGATTTCAAACTTATGATGATAAAGCACACCATCCAGTCTCCATATGCAGAGTTCAGTTACTACTTTTGCCATTCTGAACATTCTTCATTATTGCTTCAAAGCCCATTACCTTTTTCTTATTGTGAGACTTATTGCCCCTTAACAGCAGTAAACAAACAACAGAGCAGACCAACCCATACTGAAGGCAAATTTTTCCTTTCTGATGCATGAATGCCTGAAGGACCCCGGCAAAGGCTTGTGATATATATACGGTCAAGTTCAAGGCAATACACAAACTTAAAACAGCATGTCTAAGATAGGTATTTTTTCTCAGAAAAAAAAAAAAAATTTAAAACAGTTAAGTAATTTCAGAGTAGAAATTCAAGTATTACTTACGAAGACAATACAATGGCAACAGCATCATTCAGCACACTCTCGCCAAACAGAAGAGCATAGAGGTCAACGTCAGCATGCAGCTCATTAAATATTGCTAGCACAGTAACTGCAGAAAAAAAAAAGAAAGAAAAACCACACTGGATGACTTCAGGAACGACTATGAGCTGAGAAAACAGGCTTACCATCTTGCCTTAAGCAACAAAACAAGAATTGAAGCACAAGATCAAAATCAGTCTGGGAAACAGACTAGCCATGTTTATCTACAGGTGAACCATTCCACCGTCAGTTTTAGAGCAGCCTCATTAGACAGGATCTCTGTGCTCTCCCACGCGCACAGTGTTTATAGCATGGCCCCCATTATGGATAGGCACAGTGCAGACAAAACACTTCCATTATTTTTTGTAGAATGCTCACTATTTGTTGTAGAATGTGTTCCGTATAAGATAATCAACACAACATTGAGCTGCTCTTGCTGTGTGGATTGTTGATGTAGCTTTGTTTCAATCATAGCACTAATGGCTGTAAATGTTCCCCAAAGCATAGCTTGTGCCACAGGAGCATACACTTGCACAGGATTTAAAACTGGCAAGACTGATAAATATTTACAGCAGTCCTTTCAAAGAGGCTCTAGTTTGACACAAAGGAATTATTTCAGATGTTGCCATATATAAGCTTGGAAAACTACATGGCAACTTTTTGCATAAAGGCCAAATCAGTTTGCAATTGTAGGGTGAATACCCTGAAAGAATAGTACCCACACAATATAAAGAAGATAGACAATATATTTTTGGATGGATTATTCAGATAGCATAAAGACATCTGGTAAATTAGGAAGGGCTCACCTGTCACTGACAGTTGAGGCTCACCCAAAACTCCACAAGGGAGGTATCTCCAACAAGAGATTCTTCCCCAGAGGTGGTCAGCCCTTAAATGGGGCCTGGGAGAGGGGGAGCCAGACTCCCCCCCTTCTGGTCACACAGGTGCATTGCCTTCACCTGTGCTCCTGCAGCTGACTCAGTGCTCACCTCAGGTGATCAATGTGGTTCAGGCCGTGATTCAGCAGTTCCCATACAGCAACCATAGCCTGCTCAGAGCTCAGCTCAACCACGAGAGCTGCTTCCCATTTTCACACCAACCAACACTGAGTACCTCAAATAACCCATTTTAAATGTCACGATTCATACTTCAGCACTCCAAGCCCTGGTGCTGTTCTCCCATCAGCTCACCAGACTAACTTCGAAAATGCAGGCACCTTTGTGAAAATGTTGGATTCAGAGGGATAACTCAATTTTCTGCCACAAGTTCAAATTACTTTGCAGAAGAGCATTCTTCTCTTTGAATTTGTATAACATGAACTTCATTTGAAGGAGAAAACGAAAAAACCCTCAAATATAGCTCTGAAAATAGCAAATGTCAGATGCAACAAAGATACAGAATTCCCAATATCCAATGTAATTTATTTTTGTCCCTAAACTTGAAGCATGCTAAACAAAGATCTGTTGGGGAAAAAATAATTAAAATAATGTATAATGAACAGGAAAGTTCAATTTGCCCCCAAACATACCATCACATAATCACCAAACTGATGGAATGGCTTTCACAGCACCCAGAATCTGTATGTGTTTCAGAAGACTACAGATGTTAGAATAACATCTATATGAGAATAGAGTACCATTAATATACTTGTGCCACACAGCCAACAGTCCTAGCAACAGGATCATTTTGGAAGGTCATTAAAAATTGCTTAGCAAGCTACCTGGATCAGTGGCAGATATTATCGCTCCAAAGAGGAGACAATCTGTGTAATAGAATTTATCAGAGAGCTGTCCCACCAACTTCATTAGTTTCACAACCCCATACATGAGATTCCTGAAGAGAGAGGATAAAACAGTCCAAGTCAAACAAGTTGGCATATTTCAAACAAGCAAAGGAAAACCACAAGCAACAATATTTCAGATGGGCTTTGTTATGCTAGAGCTCTGTGGGACAGTGCTGCAGTTTAAGCTCTCAAAATTGTTTCCTCCCTTCTTTAGGAATTGAGTCAAGAGTGAGACATGATGCAGTATATATAAAGTAAGCACAGCATGAAATCTGTTCATACAAGCAGCACAAACTCCACAGGCTGCTTCCTTTTTCCACCACAGGGAACATTTCCTCACTCAAAATTCCCCTTGGTATTGCTTCTCCCATCCCAGTACATAAAGAAAAAGCTTTACAGCTGAGAACAGCTTTTAAAAGTATTTCTCTGTAGTGAAATTCTGAGAGATGCAAACCAAAGCCACAGAAGAAAACTCAGGATTTCTGTATTTCAAGGTATCCATGAACCAAGAGCAGAGTAATATTAGGTGTGTAAGTGGTTGTATGTTAGTAAACGTGACTACCTTAAACCAATTGTGCGCACATACGTAAAGTGATGTGTATATTCATATCAGAGAGGGAAAGAGACAGAAAGTGCACATGCAAAATGGGACATCCCCAGAAATTTAATAGCTAAGATTCTATTACAAGTAGTGCCTATAAAGTTAATTCTAACATGAGTTTAAAATGGTTCCATTTTGGACTACAACATAAGATCAAAAACTCAACACTGCTCTTTAGTACTCCAGACATGTCAAGTAATTCAAACTTGACAATACTGTTTCGGGGTCAGTATTGCTTAGAAGTCAGATCTCAGCAAAAGTCACACTTCAATTTTGACCAGAAGAATCAGAAATAATGATCAAACAGATCACAAAATTAAAAATATCTGAATGGCTCAATGAACTCCAGGAACGGATATAACAAATTTCACTTACCCAATGATAAAACAAGAGACTGCTGTTCCTAGAAAGGCATAGGCCAAAATTGAACCCAGATTCCTGAAAAAGTGTCTCTGTATAGGAAGAAAGAAGTTTAAAGAAGTAAAAAAAAAAAAAAAGTTAAAAATACAGTGCATTGCCACGCTATTAATTACCTCATTCCAAAGAAATCTTGTAATTACTGCAGTGCAAATTCTGTCCAACAATGTTTTTGTAATACATATATAGATAGGATATAAGTAAGAATTAACTTCAAAACTAAAAACAAACACCACATGAGTAATTTTTGGAATCTTCAAGTGAAACAACAATCTCGTCTCTTCCGTTTAGACCTAGAGTCTGGAACACCCCCACTGGGGTTCAGTTTGGGTCTACTTCACAAGATAATTGACTGCATTTTGGACATTAAACAATTTGTAGCAGCATATCTCTTAGTTTAAATGCAACTGATGTTGACCACTGGCAGTGCACAAAGGAAAATAAATGAGCAAGATTAGATACAACTTAATGTACTGATAGTGTGCATATAAACACACACACGCTCATTTATATATGTGTATATATATAAAGTATTTTCCTAAAAACAGTATGACCTAACCATCTGTAGAGGAAATCAAGATTTTTTCTTACTGATACACATAAATGAAATGGAGACTGCAGTCCTGAACAGATCCGTCTCACATTAAGAAATCTTCCTCAGGAGATGGTTACACTTACCTTCTTCAGGCTATAACCAGCATGAAAAATAATAGGAGGCAACAGAATGTTGAAAAAAACTTCTGGATCAAATGTAACCTAAAATAAATAAATAAAAAAAATGTGAAACAAATTAGAAATAATCACACACTTCGTGTCTTTTTCCTCTTTCATTTTTGGCAGCCACTATTTTTAAATGTTGAAAAAGCAATCAGTTGTCCAAGCTGACCTTCCAGATTGCTGCCCAGACCTATAAAGGTGAAACAGCAAAAAGCTGCAGCTCTTCACATCAAACAGCATCTAGGAAAACAACCTTTGCCTTCATCACCAATGACTGTCTTGCAACAGTCCCAAACATAGTCCCTTTTTTGAATTAAAATTAATTCTAATGAAAATGACGCTGAAAAAGGTATCTAATTGTACATGATATTTGTGTATATGAAGATTAAATTATATTTAGACGTTTAATCTTTTTTATTTTTTTTCCTCCAGGTCTAGCCAGTGCACTGTTATTACAAGCCAGTCAAGTCATGTAAAGTCTGGTTCTCAGGAGGTTGAACCACCATCACTTCCAAGTGTTTCAGTGGATGTTACAGATACCCGTGAAAGACTATACTTGGCAAAGGAACAAAACCAGTCATTTATAATTCAAATAAGACCTGCACACACGTGAGACCAGACCTAGTGTCTAAACACAAGCTAGAAGACTAACATGAAAGCGTGCATTCCCAGAATGGGACTCATGTCAGCTCACTTAAGGTGTCCACAGCAGACAGGCACATATAAAGAGCCACCTTCGTAGTCATTCAGAGTTGTCCTCTTCATAGTTACTGAAAGTATTTTTAGGTCACAATCCTGAAGTGTCAATTCTGTACTTCAAAGTCTAGCTTTGCTACACTCTAAAGAGGTTTAATTCCTGCCAGTGAATAAAACAAGAAAGGAAATAGCAGATCTGAGCAACAGCTGAAAGCTGAGTTTCATTTCTAATACCAGACTGTTTCATTTGGTGGATTACAGGATGCAACCAGCAACTATTTCCTGAAAATAAAGAGGTTAAAAAAAAATGAGGAAATAACACCAGGAAACAATGACTACTCATTTCCTTTTATACCTTGTATTATAGAGGGCAGCATCAGGCTTCTCTTGCTCTGCTGGTTTTCATGAATTCCACAGATATTAGAAGTGTATACTAAGTCTCCAGCAGCAATCAAAGGCTTTGGGAAAGTACTGCACGGTGGCAACAGAACAGTTTTGCCACAGTACAAGAGGTGCTTTTCATTTAAGCATTGAGATGCCATTACCACAAAAAAAAAAAAACAAAACAGACACTTGATACTACCATTCAAGGGAAATGTAGAATTAACAGCACCAAGAAGGAGAAGCACACAGCCAAACAGCACACATCCACAATAAATGGCATACCCTCACCTTTCTCAACATGTCATTTTGTTCCACGTTGTGGATCTTCCCCGGGCTTATTTCCCCTTTGAGTGTATATTCGAAGAACTTCCCACTGACATTGACCAGCAGAGTTGTGAATGGCCTGTCCTCCTGCGAGCAGCTGAGGGGTTTATCACGGCCGCTGGAAGAGGGAGTGCCATATCTCAAGATTACCCCAACAATCAGTCCTGGAATAGGAGGATTAAAAATCCATGAAGCTGATTGACTCTCCTGTAACGAGCTTCTCAGTTTGGAATATCGACTAAGGTGTAATGTGAGAAGCTTGCATACATTTTGCAGTGAATGGCTACGATCAGTTTCCTGTAAAGGAAGAGGAGCCCCAAGCAAGCACACTAACACTACTGATGAGCTTGTAAAATCTGCTATCTGCTCAAAACGACAAACAAAATACTCACTTTCATCTCTCTCCTTCCTCACCCTCATTCACACCTCTCATGTGCTATCTCTGAATTGTGCCACAACCAGGATATAACAGACAGATTTCACCTTCAGAGCAGAACTGAGTAGATACAGCCAAATAATGACTGCTGAAAATATACGATAATGAATACTGAAAATATACTTAACTGAAACTGTTCATTGTAAAATACCATAATACAGCTGCAGCAATAGTGCAGCTTTATGCCTGGCAGTTCTAAGCAAGCCAGCAAAGGCTGTTGCATAATCTCCTGTGTACTTGCAAATTCTGCAACTGAAGTTCATATGGCATGCACAAATAAGTCAGCTGAAAATCTTTCACTAAACAGAAATAAAGCAAGGTAAAAAATGAACAATCACAAGAGGCATGAGACATGCTATTCAGGAATATAAAAATAATTACTCAGGTAGCCAAAATAAAATCCAGCCAGGAAACACTACCAGTAAGAGGAGCACCATTAGTGTGTGCAAATAAATAAATAAAGGTAACCAAATGGAAGGACCATGCCAGGAATCCAAAAACATACTGAAGAAATATAAGCTTTTAACTGAGCATTGTTCCCTTTACAATGCACTGTGGAAAACAACACTCCAGCTCTACAGCAGGAATGGATAAGAGCAGTCAGAGTAGCTTTGGTCTGGGAAGTACACAAATTGACATCCCCTTCAAGTCTTCCCTGTTGCCTTAAGATAATCTGCAATTCAGTCCTTGTTGCAGACAGCTGCAAGGTGATGACGGGTGATTGTCAGTATAGAAATGATCCTTCTACTGGCAGATCAGTAGCTAATGCTGACTTTGCCCTGTGACCCTCACTCTGCATCCACAGATCTCTTTCCCCAGATGGTAAATAAAGTTGACAGGTATTAACAGGAGAATAAAGGAGGTGTATGGAAAGAAGCCATACACCACCAAAAAAACTTATCTTTGAGGCATATACTAAAGAGTAAATGAACTGTAATGAAAGAAAAAAAAAAAAAAGACCAACTCCCCATTCTCTTCCGGTTCAGAGTAGAAAAACAGTCTTAAAAAAGGAGGTACAACACAATAGCCATGACACTCAAGTGGGCAGTTACCCTCTGGTACCTTTTCTCTGCAATGAAGAGAACATAACAGTAATAAGATCATTAAAAAGTAATGGGAAGACTAAGATGTATTTTGTTTAGAAAACAGACTATTTATTTAGAAAAGTATGTATTCTGTTTGAACCTGGGGAAGCAAATTCTTCAGCAAGACACTTACTGACATTTCAAAATGTTGACAATTTAAATACAGAGTTTTATAGAGCATGTTCCTAATGATCCCAGAGTATTTTACAGCTACACTTAACTAATGCAATAAAAATGTAGCTATGCACAAAATGACAGGTTATAACCAGTCAATTTAAAGCCATTTGCACTAATCATGGTTACAGATTTTCCATAAATCCAACTAGTCAGACTGCTGAAACTTCCTGTTGTTCTCACTCCCCTCCTCCCTAGAGATGGCTAGGCTCACATAATACATCAGGAGGATATTCAATCTTAAAAATTCAGATAACCAGAATCAGCCAAAGCCCTGCTGTAAATCAGAAGCAACAAAGAAAACTTCACAGATTAGCTCATACACAGCAGCGGCATAAAACCAGCTCTATATTGCCACTAAGCTGAGAATATTGAGGAAGATAGACTTAGCAGCCTCTTAGGCTCAGAAAGCATCATTCAGTGAATTCGTTGCTAAAGCAGATAGGAAACCCTTGTTCCCATTGTATCAGGAGAATGCACTACAGAGCAAGATGTGATTATATTATAGAACTGGATATAATTCAGTCATACATTTTCTCTGCTGTAATAAAATATAGCTGTTATTTTAAGTCTGGATTTGAATACGTGACAATTATAACTCATATTTAATGTTTGAGGTTAAACATACTTTAACTGTCAGTATTCCATGGCCCAGCTACAACAGCTGCTGGGAAATATCCTGTTTTGTACCCTTCCTGCTGATAAAATACCAAACTGGACATCCTTCACATCAAGGACCGGACAGTTTAGGAACATCTGATCCCTGCTGTCAGGCTGCTATCTTGCAACTCCTCCCACAGCAACTATAGGAAAAAACAACATCAGGATGCAGTCAAGATCAAAGTCTACAGCTACTGCTTTCTTCAAGGTGGCCAGTGTCAAAGTAAGAGGACGCCAAAAGCAGCGGCAGCCAGTCAGGGAATGGTGCTGCCAGGGCTAGTCCTGTCCAGAATTGCACAGGGCTCAGTCCTGAAAGGGAATAGGTATGAAAATACGTGTGGCCCAAGCTGGCCACACAAATCTCATAGCAAGCATCATCAGAGATAAAAACAACTAGGCAACTAGTCGCTCAGAAGATGAGTCACAAGAGTAGAACAGATCCCCAATCTTCCAAAGGCACAGGCGTGCTGCTATAGTTATCACACAGTCCATGAAGAGCAGGTTCTCAGCATTCAAGTGAAGTGTGCCAGCTTGGCTCATTTGACAGAAGCAAGCTGCAGAGAGCCTCAAGTCATTAATGCTTTTCTAAACAAGCTCAAAGTCTTAATGGAAAACTGTAGGGAAGCATTTATGGTTCTGATGAACATCCGCTCTTCTGCACACTAAGAAGTTCCTGGACTTGTTAGATCACTTCTACAGACTTCTTTCATCTCATGAAACAACATAAAGAAAGCTTATATACTTACTCATCCCCCCAAGGTCCCAAACAACTAAAGACCAAAGAACTGGAGTGCTTTTTAAGCAGACTGAACAGCCTGATTTACAGCTTCAGAAAAGATGCCCTCCTAAGCCGCCTATCATCATGTGTTATACAGAGGGCAAGTTCGTCCTTTATAAATTCTCTGCAGATATTTGACTTCAAGCATTTCTGGAACATTAGTGTCACGGTTGCAAAAAAAGAACAGAAGAGAATAAGACTTGGAATGGCTCAGTGGGCAAACCTAGTGAGGCACTCCAGACTTTTTTAGCAGCAGTTTCTAAGATGATAACACAAGCACAAATTCGGTACAGTACTACTGCTTAAGTAGAGGTGAAAGGAGGGATGGAAGTTAGGAATAAATAAATTGGTACGCCATCCCCATGCCACCTTCTTCCTGCACAGTGTCACTGACAGACAGTTAATGAAGAACGTGGATCAGTAGAGCAAATATTTGAATGCTTGAGAACATTTTAGCTCTTCAAAAAGGAAATCTCAAGGGCCACTAAACCAGGAGGTCTGTCGCGAGAGAAAAAGAGCTACAGGCGAGCTATAAATACTGCAAAATTTTAGAAAGGCCTTAAGCTGTTTGTGGTAACTCTTGTGAGGGTAAGTTTGCATCACTACTCATAAGGATTCTTGGGAAGGCTAATCTCAAAAATTAATACCTTCAATGCATGACTGGTATTCTCACTTTTAACAGGGAAAGCATTCATGCCAGTACGTTGCCTGTATAATGCTGATCATGCAGCTGGTACATAAAGAACATCTTATTGGAAATTACAAATTAAAAAAGCTGGGACTGTCATTTTCCTTCTTAAAAAGAATCACAAGTGATAGTAAGACCATTAAATTTCAGATATAGCCAACATCAATTCAAGAAAACATAATTTTAAAAAGTATATTTACCTTCTTTTGAGCATAGAAGTTACTGATGTGAGACTGAAGAGTTAGAATCATAGAATCGTTTGAGCTGGAACAGACCCTTAAGGGTCATCTAGTCCAACTCCCCCAAAATAAACAGGGACACCTACAGCTCCATCAGGTTGCTCACAGCCCTGTCCAGGCTGATCTTGAATGTCTCCAGGGACAGGACACCTACCACCTCTTCAGATAATCTGCTCCAGTGCCTCACCACTCTTCTCATAAAAACTTATTTGGCACATCCAATCTAAATCTCCCCTCTTTGAAACCATTTCCTCTTGTCCTATCACAACAAAGAATCTGCCCCCTTCCTTCTTACAGCCCTCATTTAGAAAGGCTGCTAACAGGTCTCCTCAGAGCCTTCTCTTCTCCTTAAGTTCAGACAGGCACAGACAACCCAGGCCAGAGTTGAGTGGTTCTCCGGTCAGATTCCCTGCTGACGAATTAGCCCTGAGATTTCAGGAAGCTTCAACAGCTGGCAAATTTCAGAACTGGAGGCATCTGTGCTCCATGACACACAACTCAATTGGAGAATTCAAACTGTGAATCAGTGAACTGGATCAATAGGTGAACTAAAACCTGCTTAGATACTGTTTCTTCCATCCTAGAAAAGGCCTGGCCACAGACTGCTGGGGCTCTATCCAAATCAAGTACAAATTGTTATAACTGCACTTCTGCCTGAAGGAGACTCAGTGGAGATCTTATTGCTGTTTACAGCTACTCACTGGAAAAACAGAGAAGAGAGAGACTTGTGAAAACACACAGTGATTAGATCCCACCTCCCCTTCACAGCACAGCCAGGCAGGTAGGGCAGCATACTTCAGGCATCCCAGTACCAGCTTTCTAACACTCAAAGGTGATGGCAGAGAATATACTTCAGGGTTAAGGCAAATATCAAAAAGGCTTTTTCTAAAACACGTGAAAGTCCAAATTTGGGCCCCTCACTACAAGAAAGATATCAAGGCCCCGGAATGTGTCCAGAGAAGGGCAGCAGAAATGTGAAAGCTCTGGAGATTTATAGGGGGTGGCTCAGGGGAGATCTTACCACTCTCTACAATGACCTGAAGGGAGGTTGTGGAAAGGTGGAGGTCAGCCTCTTTTCCCAGGACAAGAGATAATGGCTTTAAGTTCTGCCAGGGGAGGGCCAGGTCAAATATCGGAAATAATTTCCTCTCTGCAAGAGTGGTAAGGTATGGGAACGAACTGCCCAGGGAGGTGGTGGAGTCACCATCCTGAGAGGTATTCAAGAAACATATACGCAGCACTGAGGGACATGGTTAGTGGACATAGTGGTGATGGGTTGATGGCTGGACTAGGTGATCTTAGTGGTCTTTTCCAGACTTAATGATTCTGTAATTCTTCCTCCATACTTCCAAAGGGAACTTTTTACCAGCTTGTAGACAAAGATGGAGGAAAACTTGGCAAGAAGGATGGAAGAAAGCCCTACTCAAATATCTTGAAAGAAGAAACGAGGAATACATAATACTTATCACACAATGTATTTTAATAGAGGATGGTGGTTTGTGTGCTTTGAGATGCTACAGTTATTTTAAATAACCCGAAGTACCACCAGAGAAAGTACTTTTCCTCATACAGGGGTAGCCTCCAAACTTGACAAACCGCACTTCAAATTCCACAGTGATTTATCAGGAAGTTTCAACACTTCTTACAAAGAAAATAGTTCAAGCATTGTTTCCAAGTCCTCATTGAATTTCAGTAAAAGAGTGTTTTTCAACAGGGAATGGAGGCACATGATACCAGGTCTTGAAACCTGAATAAAACTTTGGGGATATTCAGAATCTGATAGGTTGAAAACAGACTCAAGGTCAGGCTTTGACATTGCTTTAGGATTGTTTTAGATAAGGACATTAAAGACAGTAAACAATGTTAATGGATTAATGTTGCTCTGCACTAATTCTTCTTTGTAGGACATCAAGTGGCACACTATCAAGGGCATTTTTATAATAAGCCAAAGCAGTTATAGCTCTGAATTTAAATAAATAAAAGGATTACTCAGAAAAAGTTACTGAGACGCTACACAGTACTCAAATATCAAATTAACTTGTTGACTTGATGCTGCCAGATACACGCAACACACACATCGCTGCCTTCCTCAAAACCCTTCTTTGCAGAAAAGCCACAGGAGTGTCTGGTGGTCAAAACTATCATCTGACTAACTGTTATGTTTGGTTGTTCTGATTTTTTCCTATTATTTTTCTAGGATTTTTTTTTTTTTTCCAGGTCAGGTTATGTCAGTATTATCTACATTCTAATGCAGCAACATGGTCAAAAGAGTGTGAACTAAAGAAGGCTGCAGATATATTTTTACTCAGTGGTGATAATGGGATTAAAGAATAAATTTAAGATACCAAAAAGCCATTAAAATATAACTATCAGAAGACAGAAGATCATGCTGGAATTTCAGCAATATCTGAAATTACTGTATTTCACAGTACAACAGAGGACAGTTATAACTGCAGAAAAATTAGTGTGTTCCAATTAACTAGAAGGGATGAGTAGGCACTATTAAGATCACGTTTCTGTGGTTACCATCTTCCTAAGTAAGCAGCAAATAGATGACCAAAAAGAAAATATTTTGCCCTTCCTTCCCCTCCACCTCTGGAATCAAACATTCATAAAACAGAACTGAACAAAACCCATACATTCAACAGTCTACACTGAAAGCTTGGTCCTGGAAGAAATTGGTGTCCTGTGGTAAGATCATGTGGTCCCAGCATGGGACTGAGTCAAAGCTCCCGAAAATTCCCAACTTCAGCAGTGGCTCAGTGAGTCATGGGATGAGCCACAGAGGACAATTTAAAAAGATACACTCAACAAAGAAATAAGACACTGCAGCTGTAACGTATTTGTCAGTTACAGACAGCACAAATATTTGTTAGAGATAATCAGTAGGATAAGAACCTGCAATTAAGCTCTCCCTCTTCATGTGCTTTCAGGTTCATTTACTACACAACCATTGTTTCAGGTAACATTATAAAGTACTGTATATAAAATACCTGGCAGCAAATATTTGAAAAGATTTGTACTTTCAGAAATATAAGTATTTCTTCTTAGCTGGAAAGCCCAAAGCAGTGAAAATCATACGTTAAAGCCACACATATTCCTATAAGCACAAGCAGCAATGGGCAACCACGAAAATGCTGACTTCAACCACCCTGCAATTCTCTTTCCTGACTCATAAAGAAGTGGCTTTGTTACAGAGCACAAGTTACAAATGGTCCTAATGCCCTTCTGTAGGAGCAGAGTTGAAGCATCTTTCAACCCAGGCTTCTGAAGCAAATCAGGCAAAATTCAAACACTGAGATTTTTTTTCCCCTAGGCATATTTGTGAGCAGTCTGGCAGGCACCCTGACAAAAACAAACAACATGAACAGCTCTATGGCATCTAACAGAAAACTGCCTACTCAATCATATTTTTTGTACTGCTTTTTCCTCCATTTGTGTATATACACTATAAGTGTTTGGCATACCTCAAACAGGAGGCCACAAACTCCTCAGAGTCCAGAAGAAAAAAAAAGCAAAGTGTTTGGTGCAAAACAAACAAACAAAAAACCTAATAGAACCTATCTCTGGGACTAGCAAGAAATCAAGCTTTCCTATAAAAGGAAAAAAAAAAGGCCAGATAATTATATTTCCCACACACATCCCAGTGTATCACCATAAACCTTCAGCAGCAAGAGTTATTACTGCACCATTGCAAGCAGTTGGGCTTCCATGTGAAACCCAACAGAAACCCATTAAGTAGCAGCAGTCTCCACTGACACTGTCATGTGACGGTTTGATAGAGGGAAAGGGTAGAAAGGGGCAGGAAATATACAGAATCATAAAATTACCAAGGTTGGAAAAGACTTCCAAGATCATCCAGTCCAACCATCTACCTATCTCACCCCACCTATTTCTCCATTAATCCATGTCCCTCAGTACAACATCTAAACATTTCTTGAACACCTCCAGGGCCAGTGACTCCATAACCTCCCTGGGCACATCTCACCAATCTTAGAGAATAGAAATTTTTCCTAATATCCAACCTGACCCTCCCTGGCACAACTTGAGGCCATTCCCATATCCACTTCTGCTCAGCTTTGGTTTCAAAAACACCTCAGTAGCTAAAAGTATAGCTGCTAACTATTGTTAAACATGCATTCTTGCTAAAAAGACAAGAGTATATACCAGCCAGAGGCCAAGCTGAAAGTGACAGAAGTGTATAGAAGCCTTCATCCTGAAAAACATTTCTAGAAGCTTCTGGAAGCAAAGTCTTAAGAAATGACTAGAAAGGTGTTTGATCAAGGCGAACAAAGTAAAATCTGCATCAACAAGGTGTTCAGCTGTTTCAAGGAGAGCTTCCCAGCACTTCATTTTTCCCCCCCAAAGCTTCTGTCCTCCAAGCCACATCCATCTATTAACAAAATAACCTCCTATTCACAGAACAGAAAGTCTGCAAGTAGACTGAATTTTCAAAGAAATCCCATCTGCTGAGGCAAGCTTCTAGCTGCAAAGCCATGAGTAGAAAGCCAACGGATGCTTGCAAGGCGGATGTTTGTGGCTTCCTGGGAAAAACACCCAGCCAGCAGAAAAGGTGGGAAGTGACAATACCATGGCTTCCTGTGGTTACAGAATCATTAATGTCAGAAGAGATCTTTAAGATCATCTAGTTCAACAATCTAACATCACCATGTCCACTAACTAACCATGTCCCTCAGACCCACATCATAGAAGTCTTGTTATAACATCCCCTCTCCACTCACAGCTGCAACACAAGGTTTATTCCATTGCGGAGCAGCTTTCTCCATACAGAGGTCTCCCAGGGTAGAGATGGGAGTTGTGTGTTCCCTCCATGGCGTCTTTCTGAGTGACTGCCCTGTGCACAAGCAGTGTAGCCTTCCCACAAACAAAGTGCAGCTCTCAATCCCATTTGACAGCTACTTAACCTGCTGACTCAGCTACTCCGACATCCATCCCACTTCACGTGCTAGAAATCCAAAGTTAAAAAAAAAAAGAAAAAAGAAAGAAATACTCTAAGTCCTTACGAACTGCTGAACAGAAGATCAAAGAAATCAACTATTTATTAACTGAGATTGCCTTTCCTGCCTTCAGCTATAGCAGCAACTCTAAGTAGCTGTTTCAGCAGTAACCACAGAAAAGACAGGCAAATTACTTCTGATGAAGCCAGCAGCGCTTGAGCAGTTTTATGACACTTCCGTCATCTCTGACCAACTCCCATGAGCTACAGAGGAAGACGGCACTTCAAACTGCTGCCAGAAACACCAGGCTGAACCCCAGCCTGCTCATAAGCAGCATTGCCCTGAGGTGCCACAGGAATGACTCCCAGCCTCTGCAGCAGCCTGCTCCCACCCTCCCTCCACACCTGGTACAGGCATCATCTTCCTCTAACCAAGCTCACCCTTACAGTTTCCCACTCACCACATCCTCAGCCCCTTTACTACAGACCTGAGGCCAGAGCAGTATCTGCTTTGTCTATACTGCATCCCGCCTCAACTCAAACCCTGGCACATTTCACTTTTCTCTCACATCAGTGAGGAAAAGACGGTTGGGAACCTATCAGGTAACATCCCCTCTTAGTCCAGAAAGTGCTAGCTGAGATCTAGTAAGATCAGATTTATTGTAGCTGAATAGCAGCCAGTCTCCACTGTGTGCTGAATAATTTGACCCACTGACATCCAGGGCATCTACCGACACTACAAGCACCTGCTGCAAGACCCCTTGGCACGACAACAGGAATAAATAAATAAGAGAAAAAATAAAACATTCCTCCAAAGGCTAATCTCACTTAGATGAGCAGAACCACAGTGCATGCTAAGAGTCTGCATTTATTCTAACCATTTTGTTAGTATATAGCCATTTATGCTATCTTTTGTTCTTCCATTGTCATCAAAACATGCTCCAAACTTCCTTATCTTCCCTCTCATTACGTGATTTTCATCAATACAATCACAAGGGGTTAACTACTTATGACAAGCTTGGTTATAAAATTGCTGAAGCCAAGGTGATTTTAAAAGTATTAACTGCATAACGTATGCATAAAACCTGGCAACTTACATGTTTGCCATCAGAGACCTGAACAATTCCCACCTCTCACAAAAGTAAAGGACAGCGGACTGACTAGTGCCCACAGGTAAGGTAGCATGGAAGATAACCAGGCCAGGAAACTAAGCACTGCTGCTCACCATACAAATCTGTCCTTGACCATTTTTGCATACACGAGCCTATTTTAATTAACCAGCCATGTTACTTTTCTTTTTTATTTTCCATTCAAGTTTAAAGGAAATACCAAATCAGCTAATTCTGGCTTCACATAACTTTCACTTCTCCAAATATACTCTTTTCTTAGATTAAAAACGCTTGACAGAATAGTACACGTACCAGTCACAACAACATCCAGTACCATACAACGCATTTTGCCTAGCCTATAGTTGCCTTCTCAAACTACAAAAACAGTGCCTCATTTAATAGCAATGTGGACTCAAATATCAGATAAATAGTTTTAAGTAACAAAACAAAAAAAATTGGTTTACATAGATAACTGGTTACACTACCTTGCTGAGATAATCCATTATTGCTCATAAAGAGAGTTGCCCTCCAGAGCACATGCAAGTCTTTCCAAAAGCTTCTTGTTTTTTAAAAATCACTTGCTGGTATTATTGTTTTTAGAATTCATGGTTAGGAGACATGATTATCCAAACACATGGAAAACCACCTCCTGAAAATTTGCTTTAAAGAATTATCATTGAATGGCCTGGGTTGAAAAGGACTCCAAAGATCATCTGGTTTCAGCTCCTCTGCTGTGGGCAGGGTCACCATCCACTAGAGCATGCTGCCCAGCCACATCCAGCCTTTCTTTGAATGCCTCCAGGGATGGGGCATCCACAACCTCTCTGGGCAACCTGTTCCAGTGCATCACCACCCTCTGAGTGAAAAATTTCCTCCTCACATCTACCCTAAATCTCTACTGTCTTAGTTTAAAACCATTCCTCCTTGTCCTATCACTATCAACCCATGTAAACAGTCACCCCCCTCCTGTTTATATGCTCCCTTCAGTTACTGAAAGGCCACAACAATATCTCCCTAGAGCCTTCTCTGCTCCAAGCCCAGCTCCCTCAACCTTTCCTCACTTTTCTCCCCACAACCTTTTCTCAACCTTTTCTCACCTGGCGAAGTGCTCCAGCCCTCTGATCATTTTAGTGGCCCCTCTCTGGACCTGTTCCAAGAGCTTTGCATGTTTCTTGTTCTGGGAGCCCCAGGCCAGATGGGGTCTCACAAGAGATGAGTGCAGGGGACAATCACTTCCCCCTCTCCCTGCTGGCCACCCCTTTTATAATTCAGCCCACGATACCATTGGCCCTTCGGGCTGCAAGTGCGCACTGGTGGCTCACGTCCAGCTTCTCATCCACCAGGAATTATTTGCACCAAGACTGGTTACCGTACAAATTTGTATGTTAATGATAGCGTGTATACACTAATTAATAGCCTCATAACATGCAAGCCACATTGGTACCAAGACTGCAGAATTACTTCACTGGAGGTAGTTTATCTAGGACAACTCATTGTAAGCTTTTATTTTGCCTTCACTAACCTTGGTTTTGGTACAATCATCCTGAACATCTTGACATCCAGGGAAGCCAGACGGACAAATCATAGAATCACCAAGGTTGGAAGAGACCTTCAAGATAATCCAGTCCAACTGTCCACCCATCACCAATATTTCCCCACTAAACTATGTCCCTTAGTACAATATCTGCATGGTTCTTGAACACCTCCAGGGACAGTAATTCAATCACCTCCCTCGCAGCCCATTCCAGTGCCTGGCCACTCCTAGGGAGTAGAAATTTTTCCTAATATCCAATCTGAATCTCCCCTGGTGCAACTTGGCACCACTGTCTAGTTCTATCTCTAGTTATGTCAGAGAAGATGCTGACCTCCACCTTGCCAAAGTGAGCAATAAGGTCTCCCCTGAGCCTTCTCCAAACTGAGCAATCCCAGTTCCCTCAGCCACTCATCATTATATCTGTGCTCCAGGACCTTTACCAGCTTTGCTGCCCTTTTCTGTACAGGCTCCAGGGCCTCAATGTCTTTCTTGTAGCAAGGGACCATAACTATCTGCTGTTCTGGACATGCAGTCTCACCAGAGCTGAGTACAGAGGGATGATCACTTCCCTGCTCCTGCTGACAACACTATTACAAGTGATAGAAGCTACTATTACACTGACACAAGCCAGGATGCCATTGGCCTTCTTGGCCACCTGGGCACACTGCTGGCTGATAGTTAGCCAAGTGTCGACCAACAGTCCCAGGTCCATTTCTTCCACGCAGTCTCCCAGCTACTCTGCCCCATTCCTGTAGCAATATATGGGACTTTCGTGACCAAACTGCAAGACCTTCTACTTGGTCTTGTTGAACTTCATCCCACTGGCCTCAGCCCAGTGATCCTGTACAGATCCCTCTGTAGGGCCTTACTACTCCCTGCCAGATCAACATTTCCTCCCAATGGTGGTGTCATCTGCAAACTTAATGAGTGTACACTCATCCAGGTCAAATGAATGTCTCTTGCTCACAGCCAGCTGAAAAGACTCCTCTCATCTCTTCCCAAGAGCTCAAGCTTACCAGATAATGAAAGAAAATAGTCAAACTCTTGACTTGACTGTTCCTCCCATTCCTATTCCAAACCTTAAATCAGAAGGTAATTTCTGCCTTAACCATGCTCTTGGAGCTTTCCAGCCCACCAGTGACGGAGCATTTTCAGCTCAACAGGTAACTTCCTATCTCCTAGAAGTACATGCTATGTTTTAACATGCCACAGAGTAGAGTTAGACTCCATAGACTGACACTGGACTCCCTTTGCACAATTCACATTTGAAAAATGCTGCAAGTACTATAAACCTAAGTTCATTTTCTGCAGACACTGAAGTTGTGATGTACTCAGAAAGAGTTATTTAATGATTTGCCTTTTAAAAGCCATTAACGGTTTGCAAGAGCTCCCACATACTCATCTTTCAGGTTGTTCATCAAGATGGGTGGGGAAAAGTAGCAATAATCAACTGCAAACAAAATAAATCACCACAGTGAAATGTAAGCACTGACTTAACTGTCGAACTGAAGTTCAAGGCCAAGTTAAATTCCAGGGATATATTAGGAAAAAAATAAGATGATCTTACAAACCATTTGCAGCTTCCACTCATAACTAAAACAAACAGAAAAAGAAATAATCAAAGCCAAACTGGAGCCTCCAGAAAAGTATTTCACAACCATAAATAACTCCCATCAGTCAATCAACAATCCTGAAAATTGCCCCATGTGTACCGAAAGATAAAACAAGAACTAAAATCACTTCAAGTTTGGAAATGAAAGTGCTCTGATTTTTACAAATGCTGCCCAAACCAGTTTATTCAAACTCTATTCCACTGGGATTCCCCACAGCTCCTAGCAGGAAAAAAAAAGTTAATCTTCATGGAGTAGCCTCAGCTGCTCTTTTCCAAAGCATCAGTAGACCTCTACCTATAAGACTGTTGCCATTTCACTCATAGATGTGGCCTGCGCCTTGTATGCATCCTCTGTGCTTATGTGACTGGATCGCTATAAAAATCCAAGTCCCAGGGTGCCATTCAGCATCAAGTGGACAATTTCATCCCTGAAATTCTTATGTATCAGGCTTATTAAATATTATGGCCAAACAAATTGCAGAGATGGCAGCAAGATTTAAGACTTTGCAATCCAATGCTGACAGCCCAAGTGATCCGGTCTCTAAAATATCCTTACCTTATATTGTTGCAGCTTTGGTGAAAGGTACACTTGTATGAAAGTACAACTCTGCATTTTTTGCAAACAAAGAGAAGAAAATATTTATATTGGAAAAAGTGACAATCCACACTTCCAATTTCTAATTAAATGTTTCATAAAGGCAAGGCAACTCCTGACAAACAAAACAAAAATTTGTACAAATCATTTTGCTAGGCTTAAGTCATATCCCTATTAATGCCTGTGATTTAAACCAAGTATCCAGTAAAAACTTAGTGTTGCAATGTTAAGAGATCACTTACTACACTAGAAAAACTCTAAGCTTGCTTATGCTACTCTCCAAGGAGGCCCACACCACAGTTCTGTCATTGGTTAAAACTGTTCAGCAGCCCTGCACATCTACTTAGACTGACACATGCACTTCAAAACTTCAGCACAGAAGCTCATGAGGCACTTCATACTTCGGGAACATGGAGCAGAGAGGGCACAATTACAGCTCAAAGAGCAAGGAAAAAGACTGGACTGCAGTGAGCTACTGGAGCTGAGACAAGAACTGTCACCAACAGCAGAGTGCAAAGAAGCTGCAGCCAGAACTGCTTGGAGCAGCACTTCCTTACTTGTGCCTTCCCTCCTTGGTAACAGCAGTTATTTTATCTCAACTCCAACACAATGCTTTTCTGCAGGGCACTTAGAGCTTCCCACTCTGCATATACAGTGCAGCAACCTTTGTTTCAATTTGCTTTGGAAAACCTTTACTCCCAGAAAAGAACGGAATATTGCACTGAGTCATACACTATAAAAATGATGTCCAGCCTCAATCTAAGACACATCTGCTGGGATTTACTCTAAGATCAGATGAGCCTCACAGGAGGCTGCTATGCACTAAGCCCACATTCTGTTTGGTAAATCTGGAAAAGACATCACCAAAGGGGGTCTTTTCCAATAGCCTTATAGTAAAACCATGCTGTCTGCAGAGCTGGATTCGTGGCTTGTGTCTAAGAGCTCCTGGGTGGTGCTAAAAACCACAAGGGACTTTTCACAAAGGCCATGACTTTGCATTCTTGAACCAGTAAGTATTTACAGCTACGGTTTGCAAGAATACTGGGCTTTCCAAGCTTAAATTATGTTAAAAGCATATTTGAGATCACAATGAGAACAAAAGTCCCATCATAAGCATTACAAGAAGACAACTGAAAAAGTCTCAGTGAATGTTTTTGATCTTGTTCTTTGCTCCAGTTTCTTACCTGAAAGATGGAGTAATAGTACTGCCCTGCACATCACAGGATTTGACAAAGTTCAGTGACTCTCCAGTGACTGGGAATCAGATCTCCAAAGAACAGGAAAAGGAATGAGGAAAACTTCAGTAGGGATGTGTGACACGAGACCTCTACATACCACTCACAAGCTCTTTTCCTGAAGCTAAAAAGATACTACCATGTCAAAAAGACAGAGTTCTCAAGTCAACAAACCCAAGGTAAAACACATCCTGATAAGCACAGTTAGCAGCTGACAGGTAGGCTAGGCATGCTAACAGGCAGATGATGTCCTTAGAACTGACACATGACCAGGGTATAGGAATACTGGACATTACAGTTTGATTTTAAGTTCCAGAAGTAGTGTGGAAGCTAGTTTGCATGAACGTACAAGTTCCTTTGTTGTGATTCATTGAACAGAAGTTGGAGTCAATGGTTCTTTGGGTCCTTTCCAACTCGGGATACTCTATGATTCTATGACCTATCAGAATTATCAAAGAGGAACACCAAAAAAAAAAAATGTTATCTGCTGTGAATACAGCAGTGCAAATCATGCCCAACAGATAACAGCTGAGCAACTGATGTCTACAGAAGCACATTCAATTAGCAACTTTTATTAGCAATAATGATAGATGCCTGATGTCAGGAAAGGCAGTCACAAACCCCTGCCAGATCAGGTAACACTCATGCATTCACAGAGATCTGCAGAAAAGCACATTGCTGTGCAAGGTGATTTCACTGAAAATCTGGATTACAGCAGTATCAAAAATTCCCACTTAGATGTATCATACAGCACTGTGTCCTCATCAATAAAATCTTATCCCTCTCTCCCTTCCTCCCAACAAGCATCTCAGTTAGTTTCTGTTTGCAAGCTCTAAGTTTGCTGTTCAAAATACTCTTTTTACAATACTTGTAATTAGTAACGGTCATCAGCAAAACACCATTAGCAAAAGGCTACATATATAGGTCTAAGTACAGAAGTCTTGAAAAAAAAACAAAAAATACCAAAAAACAAAAAAACACCACACTAATACATTCCACTTCAGTAGATGTGAGCACCTGAAGGCTCCAGGTTTGCCTGATGACTGAAAACATCTGAAGTGTCAGATTCCACAGTGAAAATTCAAGGAAAAAAAAAACCAAACCCAAAGCCCAAATACTCTTCCGATCATCACACTGTTTGTGTGCAATAAATAATTGATGTTAACAAGACTGTTATTTTTTGTCTGTGCATTTCCTAAATCAGCTAGCAATGATGGATTTGAAAGCCCCAGTCAAGAATACAACACTGATCCGCAGTCAGTGCCTGGCACAATAGTTAACTGTAGGAGCAACTGTGGAGTCACTGCAAGCTACACAACAGTATAGCAGCTTCACAGTGACCAGTTACTCCTCATTACCACACGATTAGAAGAGCCAGCCACCATGACAGAATCTGTGAATACCTAAAGTATGAAACTCTTGGTCACAGCACTAATTCTGAGAACATGGAGAATGTTTCAGGCTCCAGAATCAATTCAAGTACTAAGCGAGATGATGAGGTTTTCTTTCTCCACTGTTCCTGGCATAATAAAATGCAGCATCAAACTCAAAACTGAAAGTAGCTTTATGGTAAGAATTGTCTGCTAAGACAAGCACAGTTAACAATGGAAAGTAGAACTAAAATCTGAAGTTACAAGCTTTTAGTGAGAAATAAACAAATCACACTTAAGAGAAGGATACACTAGTATATCAAATGCTGTCTTAGAGTATATTCCCTCTGAGTACTCTTTTATGCTTTTAATAAAACCAGTATGTTCCCCAAAGCTAACGTTTCTGCCAGCCCAAATACATCACAATATACTGCCAACTGAACAAGTGTCTGGGACAATCCAACCATTCATGGCCACCGGAGTTCATCATTCCACTTGTTCTTCATCCTTCACAGATGCAGTAAGCCTTATGAATGCAGGCTTTCTTTAGATTGTAAGGAACAGCAATGGGGCTACAATATAAACCCATCCAAAGAAAATCCAGGCTTTTCAAAGCATCTATTGATGACTTGCTGATCTGCACAAAGGTACATACTTTGAAAAAAAAAAAAATGCAGGAAAATAGAGGAAATTAAGTAAAAAAGGGTTTCCAAAGCACTAGAATGTTCAGATGCCATACTTGAAAAGCTGCAAAATGCTTCCATATAAATAAAGTTATTTTGCATCCTCACTTCCAGTGACACAATACGATGACCCTTCCTCACCCATTTTTACCTGGGGATCAATAACTCGCAGAAAGAAGGAATGACAAAAATAGAACTAGGTTACTGGTATGCCAGAGTGCTCTCACAGGGCACTGTGGAACATTCTGTTACTTCTACACAGACAGTAAATTCGTATCAGGTCCTGACACTGATACGTTCTGAAGCCATAACAATTAAAGTAGCTCTTAAGTTACTGCTGTGATGCCTATTCATGCCAAAGAATTCAAGAGAGTTTCCACATCAGCGAGCCTTCCCTCAGTAGCAGGCAAACCAGCTGCTGCAGTACTTTTGCTATAACACAGTGTGAATAAAATACCATCTCCCTAATTCTAAAAATAGTTTACACAGTAAACCAGTGAATATAAATTCACTGGGGTTCTTTTTTTTTTTTCCCAAAGCTTTTAATGAGGGTGTATCAGTTTAAGCATGAAAACTTGTTATGAAATATGAGCTGGTTAAGTGACAATAAATGGAAGATCAAATTAGGGAGCTGCGCCTTACCGGAAGTTGTTATATATATAAGAGCACAAGTGCAAAGGATCAGTTTTCAGATCAGAGTTATTTATCACACCAAAGCAACTGGACAATTTAGACTACCACTTCATTATTTACGTCAGAAGGAAATATTTCAGAAGCAATAGCAGAACACTGAGGAGAGCTACAGTATTGCCATTGTGGGACTCTACAACTATCCTGTAACAGCAAAACAGAAAAGGTGTGTCCAGTTATTCATACCAAATGGTGACAGATGGAACAGCAAGATCATTGGAAAAGCATTCATCAGATGATGATCAGCCCAGTTTTACACCACAAATATAGCATTTAAAAAAGACTCGCAGGTATTGTGTGTATAAAACCTGCACACTCTGAAACCAGCATAATGACTGAGCACTTCTGAAAGACTTTTTCCAGCAGTCTAAGGGAAGAACTATAGTGAAACTTGGCTAAAAGTTAACAAGGTGAACCATTTTTCTCCCATTACAATGGCAACTAAAATCTTGCACCAAATTAAAAAGAAATAAAGGACCAAGAAAACCGTATTAGGTGAGTACTAATATGGATCCTTAGTTTAGGCTGATGAGCAGCAGTAGCCTGGCCATTCCCTTGCTCCCTGCTATCATGCCATCCCTTCAGGCTTGCTAGGTGTGCCAAGTGGGGTAGGAATATGAAGAGGAAAAATAAAAATAAAAAAAGAGTGGTGTAAATAGATGACTAAAAATATTCTTTATGGGCTGAGCAATCTAGCTGTGCTAGTTGGGAGGTGGTGCAACTGGTGCTGTGCTCTGAGAACTTTTAACATAGAATACTAAAGGTTGGAAATTACCTCTATGATCACCTAGTCCAACTGTCAGCCCACCCCCCCATGCCCACTAACCACATCCCTCAGTGCCACAACCACACCTCCAGGGACAGAGACTCCACCAGCTCCCTGAGCAGCCTGTGTCAGTGTCTCACCACTCCTTTCGAGAAAACCATTGAGCTCTACAGCCTCAGCCAGAAGCCTCTTCCCCATTTAACTCCTGAGGAAAAGTGGTGACCTTTCTTTCTCCCCCCCAGGATATTCTATTTATAGTCACAAAGGTTTAAGGTTATTGGAACATGACCCAAAGACTATGTAGAAAAGTCTGTCAAATAGCAGAGGAATATAACGATGAAAAGCTTAAATCACTGATGGTTTTATTTTTCCTTTCAAGAAAACATCTACTTTTTCAGACACTGTTTTTCCACCTCCAAAATAAAAACAAAGAATTACCTCCCAGAATACTTCTGTCTTCTTAGCATCAGCCCATTTCGATAAACCTGACTGAATCTACTGCCTTCTTCTTGGCTGAATCTTCCCTTGCAGATAAAGCTCAGTCAGGCATTTGTCACTGTTGCTTTTTGTTCAGCAAAATCTTCTGGACGGGGTGGGCAACCTCTTTGGTACCAGCTAATCACCTATTCACTTAAGTCCACCATGAAATGGCTACATCCTCAAGCATGTCAAACCCAAATCATACCTAGATTTTTCTGGCCAATGAAGCCACTAATCTAGCAGAACACACCATGCAAATACAACATCCCAGTAATAATCATAAATCCACAGAATTACATCAGTTTAAGTTACAGTACAAAACTGAACATGAGCATCAGAGAACAGTTTCCGTGTTCAGATACACAGTGTTACCCAAGAACAGGCCATTCTGGAAAGAGAGTCATTCAGCTCTGTGGCATACATGTAGTACGTGGGAGCACACGTGGGTCAGGAATGTGACCGGTTCAAGGATCTCAGCATCAGGAAAACACAATGCAGTCACTGCATGACTTGGATCCTGACAATTTGCCATCACCACAAAACTGTCAGTTCTTGTTCTTATGTACAGCCTTTTTTTTCCTGCAACTAGGAATCCTAAACATCTCAGTAGACCAGATCCACTAAAACTCTATTTTTACTAATTCCTTATAACCCAGCACTACACGTTGAGTTGATTTCCTCACTTGCCTTTGAAAAGAATTCAATAGCATAACTTAGGTAAGTGGTGTAAGTTTTCTTAGAGCTGAAGAGTTTATACATTGCCTATGAGCCAAACCTGAAGCCTTCCAGGAGCTGAAGGACTAACAAGTTGGTCTTGCTTTTGATATAACACATAAGGTTACACTGAAAGATATTGAACTATTACTGTAATTCCTAGAGACAATGGTATCTTTCATTTCACAAAAATGAAAAAGTCTAAAACAATACCCACAGAACCAAGAGAATAGAGGAACAACACAAGAGGGGTCTAGGAAAAAGAGTTACTTATGATTAACACTGCAGCAAAAGATTAGTTTGAACACAATTCTCCCTCAGCTGGAGAACACTGAAGAAATCAATGCTGCAATGAAAGCTGCTGTGTTGCTGTTCTATAGGAATAAATGTATACATATAGCTGCCAAGGAAGAATGTACAAAGCTTAAGTAGTTTGCAGAAGGTGACAAGTACAGATCACATGAGCAACACTCAAGGAACACGCATGTGGGCCAGACAAGATGGTGGCAGCACAGGGGCAGAAAAAAAGATTTTTCAACCATTTTGTTCTTGAGCCAATTGCGCTGTCACAAGAAGCAGGGAAAACAGCAAAGATTTTAGTTTTGACTGAAAAATTAGACTTGGTATGCAAACAGGAGTCAAATTTGTCTGCATTAAGATATGCTATTGGCCACATCTTGGGTAAAAAAAGCAGTGAATAGACAAGAAAAGAGATTAAGATGATTCCCACAAAAATCAACAAATGAAGTATAGTACTTCTTCCAGGATATCTAAATAAGATCAGAAACGGACAAACCCAGAGGAGACACTGGAAGGCAAGATTTATATCTACCTACGTCAGCACCCCTTGTGTGAAAATAGAAGGGGTACAGCAGACCACCAAAATCCATCCAGACATCAACCCTCAGGCTTCCAAGACTCCTCAGTTTTTCTTGGAGCTGTGGCAGAGTTAAAACCTAAAGCTGAAAAACAGCTTGTCTGGTAGCAGAGAAACTGATTAGGGCCAGTGATGGTGACAAACCAAACACTTCAGATGGTGTATTTGTTTCGTGGTCGTTACTGTTTGTTTAATAAAAAGAAGATAGCTGTAGCAGCAGCTAAAAGATGATGGTCCTGAAACTGAGCTTCAGCTTCATCCAGAAAGTGTTAATAGACAAAATACATTTTGTCTATTATGTATTTGCACCTTCTGCCTTGACTTTATAGTCTTTGGCATGGGGCCTCTGCTGTATGTACCCTGCAATATCTAACAGTTTCCTCTAACCCTAATTAAGGTTGACAAAACACATGTATCTGACATGGTAAACACCTGACACAACCAGAAGCTTAATTATTTGTTTGAACTAGAGAGAAGAATAAATAACTGTCATATGTTTTACATTTTGGAAAAGATCTCAAAACAATTAAGGTCTGAAACTGAACACATTAAAACAAATACACTCAAGTATTTGCCAGCAAGAGAAATATACTCTTTTTAGGGTTCTCTCAAGATAGCATGGGGGAGTGAGGGGGGTAAGAAATCAACATCTTAAGTGCTAGATATCACCAAGATGTGTGTTGTCAGTTCTGTTTCACGCAGGCAAATGTAAGAATTGAATTTGCAGTAATTATATCTAGTTATTGCAGTTTAACAAGCAGATCTTCCATTGGAAACCACTCCCTAGCTTACTTCAGTCACGTCACGCTCAAGAAAAGATCAATTTTACATCCATAAAGCCCTGTCACCGACAGGATTTTTGGAAGCTCAAGAAACTTCAGTGTGTTCTGAAGAGACTCCTAGTCAGACGGACAGATTTGGAAGCAGCAAACTCCCTGACAGCTTAATAAGCCAGAACTTCAGAGAAAAATTAAACCCAGTACAAAAACAGAGTCTTCCCATTCAAGATCACAAAGTTTGAAGAATGTGTCTGGGACAGATAACAAACATATTGCTCTAACAAACTACGAATGTGGTTTAAGAGGTTTAAAGGTTAAAAGCTTCTAGAGATACAAATCAACTTCACAATCTATTTGCCAAGTTACATACATTGCTGAGCAGAGATGAAAACAGTAACTGTCAGGCTAAAACTGCACTGATACTCAGTTACTCTCTGGAAAGTCTACTCTAGGATTCAGGATAATTCACTTCCACCATCACACGTCCAAAGCACTTACCTCCTTCCAAAAATCTACTCTCATTAAAGTGCCCTGTGGGAATATACTCCCTGCAAGACACCAGGACTGCAGAGAGATATAACAAAAATACTAATGCTGTGCTACACTCCTGACTAACAGCATAAAGCTTGAAGGCAAGCTGAATGAGTACAAGTGTCTGTTTCAGGTTTGAGTCAAGATAAGGTGTTTCTGCCAACCTTGACAGAAGTGCTTGTGTGAGGCCTTCCACACTTACTGTCCTCTGCTCTGAATACATGAATATCAGGCAATGCTGACGGAAAGACAGGATACCATTTCTGCAACACAGAAGCATTTATTTCAGTTATCCTCCCCCATGCTTATTCTTCTGTTTCCCAGAACTGCAGAACTGATGCAGTCAGTGATACCAACTCCACACATCACTTCACAGCTCCTGCAAATACTCCTTCCATCCCATGTGGCACGTCCTTCTGGACCAACTAAGGAGCTCTCTATGTTTAGCAATTCAAAATCCATTAAGCCCAACTTCTGAAGACTACTGGAAGTATTCAGCTCTACCACAGAAGACCTTGTAGGTTCAGCAAAGTTCAAACAAGCAAGTTCTCCAGCCACAGAAGAAGGCAAATGCTGGGGCTCAACACCATTAGTTTGCTCACAGAGAGGACAAATTAAGGAAGAACAGTCATGTTATCTCACAGATAAATGTAAGCGAACTACTCCCAGAATAAATAGTAGCACACAGTCAGTATACACATGACATGACATGAAGGGGGGAACAGGAGGGATCACACAGCAGTGAAACAGCCAAGTTGCATATGATACTTGAAATGCAAGTTCCCATTTCATTGGTCAAGGACTTGATGACATGCTAAT
>VXAB01006964.1:380136-396344 GCA_013399175.1 Odontophorus gujanensis | reverse complement strand
GTATAATTTAGTTCTCCAAATTAGTATATAGATAGATAGTACCTATCCTAGTAGATTCAAAGAAGCAAAACCAAAAGCTAGCCACATCCTTGCAGGACACCTGGCACTTGCATCAAATCTCTCACACACAGGACATCAGCTACACAGGACACCTCACTGTAGTGAGCAGCCACAATTAGAGCCACAGTGTCACACACTGAGCACTGAAATACTTGCATCTTACACACTGAGAAGTTAATTGCATTTTACAATACATTACACTGTTTTCTTCTGTTTCCACACTAGGTGTTTTGTGTTGTTTTTTTTTTATTGTTGAGAATAGCCCCCCACATTCATTATGAGAGAGGAAGAGAACAAGTAAAAAAGAAAACAAAGTAAGCTACTACTGAGAATATGCCTTTCCCCAAAAGTGGATGCTCTTTATTTAAGCAGAAGGAAGACAGGCAAACACCCACAGAGAGGGACAGCATTCAGAACAAGTGTGATACATGGAACATTTCCACAAAGCCAGCACATCCAGGTGCCCACCAGACCCACAGCTCTGCTGCTGACCCCTCCACAGGGCTGAGAAGGCAATGGGAGCGGAACTGGTTATACAGTTTTCACGCAGGTTTCCAGTTTTCATCAGGTGTTTCAGTGGTCCCCAGCTGCCTCTAAAGCCACTTGCTATGGAGGCATTTTGCAAAACCTGCAGCTATGGAGAAGCAGCCCCAGCTGCAGACCAGCCGCCAGCTCCACCAGTGTGGCCCCAGCGGTCAGACCTTCCAGCCCTGGCACAGTCTGTAGCTGGGAGATGCACCAGGCCGGGGTGTGATCTTCTTCCATGCTTTGTTCACACCTGCAGCTATATCAAGAGGAATTCAGAGCTTAAACTCAGCTTTTGAAACAAAATATGAAACGCTACAGCCAGAAAGAAAGGACAGACAGCACGTGCCTCCCTTGGCTAAGAGCACAGTTCATCTTTCTCTGCTCTACTCTAATTGAGGGGGAGTCTTTGACTATCACTCCCCGATAAAGCCCAGCTCCTTCCTCACAGCTTTTAGGGACCTTTTGGCATTTCTAAGTGAAGTGAATTGTCTCATATCAGGCCATGAACAAAAAGAGCAATTTTATATGATTTCTCTTTCATTCGTTCACACTCAGTTAATTGCAGGCTGAAGTGCTTTTTAATAGGGGGGAAAAAAGCAGTACATTTGAACTAAATTACCCATCTTCAGCAGAGACCGAAGAGATCTGATCTGCTGAGAACAACTGTGTATTTTTACAGCACTGGTAAAAACTGTTCAAGATAAATACCCTTCTGAAAAATAATTGCTTGTATCGCATTCCTTTCAACAGACACCACTTAGTTTAAAGCAGGAGAAAGGCTATATGCAGATATAAATGGGGATACAGCATTAATCCTGAATCACAAATCAGGACTCTCTAAGACACTACATATACCTGAGCCTCTATTTCTGTCTGTCAAAGCAGACGTAACAGCCTTGAGAGAAATACTGAAATTTTCTCTTCAACACAAAGAAACAGTTCAGTGCAGGACTCATAGCAGTCAGCAAAGAAAGAATACCCACAGTACTCAGCAAGATGAAAAGGGCTAGATAGCAACCACATGATCTGCAGGAAGTAGAAAGTGTCCCTTAACACACCATAACAAACAGGTGAGACTCAGAGCTATTACTATTTTGGATGGCTGACTTGCAGCTCCTCCTCCAGTTTTCTGTTTCCTAATGAGTTTGATTGATTTCTGTTTTCCGATGAGTTTGAAATTGATACACACAAATCAGAAAGCAGCTGTTCAGACAGCAGGGGTGGGGAATGGAAATATCTCCCTAACAGAGCAAGAGAAAGGATTCACCCAGCTCTAAGGTGTTGTCTTTACTCCACAGATTAGGTTTGGGAAGGGGGCAGCTTTGCCAAGAGCAGGGGCTGGGAGCAAGCCCAGCAGAACCCTATCATTTCTACCTATGACAGTGAGCCCAAATCACTAAGTCACATAGAAAAGAGTTTCATAGGTTTCACTGCAGCACCTTAGCACTGCCCAGGACTGGTTATACAGGCAAACCAGAGGCACTTCTGAAAGCATCCTGCTGTGCATCTAATTGCTTCGCATGAAGGTGACTTTGGTGTTATGATGCTCTGGTCTGTCTTCAGCACAAAGTGAGAAAGCAATATAAAAGACACTGCAATAGAGGCCACTGCTAAAAATCCAGTACATTCATTTTTTAAATTAAATATCAGAAAGAACAATGTCCAAATTGTTTGTTCTACTTTGCATCAGGTTTATGTTAACATTATGTTGGCAAATCCAGCGATGAGATTATGCACCAGTCACATTACGGCCAAGAAAATGCTTCCCCTTACCCTTCTTTTGTTACCCATAAAGGAAAGTCCCAGCTCACCAAAGGAAATGAGGCAGCTAAAGACCCAAACCTGTTCAGTCACATTCATCTTCTCCCAGAAGCATGGAGTTCAGTTCCTAAGTAAAGCAGCACTGAGAGGAGGATGCCATCAGCACCCAAGAAGCATCTTTAGGCAGCAGGTCAGACTTGACAGATTTTATACACTCACTCATTTTCCCCTTTTCAGTCTTCTCATCTGAAACAAGGGCTGAGGCTACTGGAAGAGCTCTGCATTTACAGAGGAACTCAGACTTACTGTTCTTTTAAGGGGACTCTGCAGACACACATGAACACAAGGAAAGCACATGTGAGAGCTCTGCAGGATTTGTTTCTCTCCTGCAACAACAGTTTGGTGTTGTAGAGCAGTACTAGCTCTAGAAACCAGTTACCCTGCCAGCAAGGATTGCTTATACAGATGAAATCTAAGGTTGTCATTTCTTCCTTCATGTCTCATACCAGTGAGCAGGAGGGTAGACTGGTGCTGATTTGATAGGACATTGGAAAGTTGACCATAACCAACAAATATTAACTGATTTATATTGATAGCTATTAAAAACACTTCCAAAAAACCACTGACCTGAGGACTACAACTGAATTGTATCGCAAAGAGATTGCAGAAACATTCAGGCTCAATTACCCCAACTGAAAAGCAGAGCTGCAATAGAGGTAGGTTCATAGCAGAGATGCATCATTTCTGCAATCTCTCGAAGATAAAATGCGAAATTTCACTTGGTCACAGACCACAAAGTAAGCTCAGAAACAAGATCTGCAGTACAACTCAGACATCCCGAGAAGCCAACAAATGGAGCAAGACTCACTTGGAATGTTTGCATCAACTAATTTAAAAGAACATGCAGGTTGCCAAAGAAAGGATAGTGTTCTTGAAATTGAGTGCTTGGAGTTATGCTCCTAAATCTAATATTAGAATGCCTACATAAGGGTGGCTTATTAAATGCCAACACTGCCATTATTTTGATGGCCATGGAGATGCATTAGGTCACCTCCAGCACGCCTGCAGCCTAGAACTGGAACAGCAAGCGCTGCAGTGTGATGCGATAAGAACAGGCCTTTCTGTATTTGCTCTCTGGATAAGAGAATCTAGTCTAATACTGAGTATTTCAGAATAAATCCAGTATTTTTTTTTTTTCCTTAACACCTCTCATTTTTCATTTGCAAAAGGCAACTGACATTTCATGACCCATCATATATTATTTTTCCTCAAACAAATCCAGCTTTGTTTTTATTTTCACATGTACAGTTTTCATTAGAAGTGTAACAAGTGACCTTGCTGCCTCAACTTACCTCAGTGCTACAAAGCCAGGCACTGATGGAATGGTTCAGGCAACATGTGACCTTTGAAAGTAGCAGGGCTGAGAAGAGAGAGGAACACAATAGAAGGAGCAGAAGTGAGAACCAGGGCAGGCAGCCAGCCTGCAGTGCTGGAAGGTGCAGCCCACACACAAGTGAAGAGCAGCTTTACAGTCCAGCAGGACCAACACCTGCACTATGCTGCCAGTTGCCCAAGTTGTCACTTACAAAAAAGGACAATGAAATTGCCTGATGGCTGTGATACAGCCAGGACACGTCCGCATACCCAGAGAGATGCTGCCCTGAGTGCAGAACACCAGCAGCCCCCACCATCTGCCCTCCCCAGGCTCTTTCTACCACTGTCAAGGCATGCAGCCCACATCCCGCAGTCCCCCAGCACTCCTCCCGGAGCAAGACAAGCCCCAAACAGCAGCCTCACACAGCTCAGGGAGGGCACAGGCCAGGATGCCTTGCCCTTGCGACTCAGAGCAGCACAAAGTGAACATCACAGCCACTGTCACAAGTTGGCACACAGGTGTCAACAAAGTCTGAAGTCCTTAATTGCTCTAATTTATTTATTTTTAATTGCTCCATAGTGACTTGGATTAGTATTACTGTTGGTAGGGCAGCCACAGAAAAGCAACATTCCTGTTAAAGCTTTAAGGCCAGAATTCAATTGTGTCTAGCACTTTGTAAGCCGAATGCATCTTCTAGAATAACCTGCACATAAGCACAGTGCTATGACATGATGTGAAATCAATTTAAACCTGTGTTGAACCTGAACCTGCAGTTTTAGTAAGATCCCTTCCCCTTCCATGTACACAGCTGTCAGGTCTGGCACGCACAGCTGAGCTCTGGGACTTCCACAGTGCCTGATCAAAAATGGGATGCTAAGTCATACGTCACATAAAAAGGCAGCCCTGTAAGTCATTAAGCATTTGTGTAAACTTCAGGTTGTTTTATGTCTCAACAGACACTTCCAGAGGAAGACATTTAGCATGTCAGCATAACACAACCAGGCAAGTGGTGACTGTCTCTGTTGAAGAGGCAGTGACAACACACGAAACAAGAAACACGGGAAGACTGTGTTAGGATTTTAATGGCGTCAAGAAGCAAAGCAACTTGCCTTACAAATCTGCATAATGCAGGAAGCCTGGCCACTGCAGCAGCCTTGGTTGTGCTGAAGACTGACTGTGTCATGGACCACCACACTGACACTGTCAGTTACAGCAGATCCCTCCTGCTCCACCACCAACACCAAGCATGCTGCTCCAAGTCTGGAAGAAATGTAAACTTTAGCAGCATAATCAGTATTGGGGCCACAGCTCCTCTTCGCTGTGTAAAATGCATACTTTCTTTAACAGATGTGTGATCAAATCAACAGCAGAAATATCAAAGTGGAACAGGATGTGCTCGTAGCAGGGTTCCCAGAAGAGATAAGTGAGAAATGTTGGTGAGAGGTCTGGCTGAAGGCAGCTGCTCCTCTCACCATCTCAACCCAGCACCACACCAGCCAGCTCCCACTGAGCTCAGGGAAGGATCTCTGATAGCAACTTGCTGTAAGGGAACAGAGCTAGACCAAAAATCCAGCAAGACAATTCTTCCAGGTCATTGTCTCCATGATAAAAATTAACCAGCTCTTAAATGCCAGCCTGCATCTCCTGTACACAAAAGGCATTTATACACTGTAAAAACCACTGTTAGGGAAAACACCACGCTCTCTGGTATACCAGAGGGGCTCACTGAGAAGGTGAGTGCATTAAGGGATGATCCACAAAAACAGAATGATTTAAACGAGGGCACATCAACAGTGTGCAGTAGTTTGAGCCAATTGTTCTTCTGGCAGCACTGCCTATGGTGCAGAAAGGACTATGGCACACAGTGACTTCTCGACTACAGAATTTCAGCTTTCATACATCAAACTGGGAATCCAGCATCAATTTCATGGATCAGGAACTGGAAGTTACAGCAAACTCATTTGGGTTTAACGAGAGGCAGAAATTTTTCACTCGAACAGTTCTTACTTCCCTCACAGCTCACCCAAATGCACACAGGTAACAGGGCATCTGGCTACTACAGACATCAGCTCTCTGTGCACACAGGATTTCTACCACGAAGCACAACACCCAGATCACCGACACGGCCTTACAGCAGCTCCTGAAGGTGACAACACCAAGGTGATACCTAAATAACATCTTCAATACAGCCTCACTCTGTCGCTTCCAATCAGCATTTGCACAGTTAATCTACCACCTCCCGAGCACCGTTTAGCTGCTAAGGATTATTATGCTGGTGCATTATTTACTTGTATCTCCAACCTTTAATCTGTCAGTTTCCAGCAACAAGCATACGTGAAACGCACAGCAATGCAGCAGAGGTATCAGTGACTAAGAGCAAATTGGGATGGCTTAAAGAGAGGCATCAGCAGAGGAAAATTCCACTGCTTTGCAAGCAATCACAGAGATCACAGCAGTACCCGTCAGGGAGGAAGAGCAGCAGTACGGATCAAGGAGGAAACCTTTCGCTCCTTTCCCCCTACCTCGAGAGTGGGATCTCTCAGCCGCGGTTACCCCGAGCACGCTCACCCCGACCAGCGCCGGGGAGGCGTTTCGCACCGTTCGGCAGGAACGGGTTTAAGCTAAGCTAATGAACGAGCAGAAGGGGCCTCGGGCGCCGACGCGATAACCAATCGCGGGCGGACAAATCATTTTTTAAATGGATGGCTGCTCCTCGCCGGCACCGCTGCGCTCCGTGCGACGAACTACGCACCGAATACAATTGCATAAGTTGGCAGCGGAGCGGCACGCGCCAGCAGCACCTCGGTGTCACTGTCGGGGGCAGCGCGCAGCTCTGCTGCGGGCTGGGCGGGATGCGGGCACCGCAGCGCCCAGGGGGCTCGGAGTGACAGCACGGCGCCTCCGAGCCCCGCGGTGTCCCCCGCTCCCCCCGCCGGCAGCGGCACCCGCCCGGGGCCCGGCCGCCGGAGCCGGGCCCGCCGCTCACCGTAGATCATGGCGAGCCCGGTTTCGTGGAGGAAGCGGACGCGGCGATGCTTGAAGAGCCAGATGGTGAGGATGGTGAGGGTGAGCAGCAGGATGAAGGTGAGGAGGCTCACGCTGTCCTGCCGGTGGCTCTCCTCCGCCTCCTGCTCGGTGGCCAGCTCCTCCATGGCGCTGCTGCTGCTGCCGCCGCCGCCGCTCCGCTCCGCCGCCCTCAGCCCGCCGGCTCCTAGCAGGAGGAGCAGCGGTAGCGCCATGGCCGCGGCTCCCGCCCGCGGGCGCTGCCCTCCGCCCGGCTGCCGGCGGGGAGCAGAGGGGGCGGTCCCGGCGCGCAGGAACCCGCCCCCGCCCACCGCCGGCCCCTTAAAGGCGCCGGCCCAGACGGCGCCGCCTCCTCGGCTGCGGCCGCTCGTGGGCTCGGTGGTGAGTGGCGGCTGAGAGGCGAGGCGGGGTGCCGTGCCGCCCTCGCTGAGGGCTCGGCGCTGCTGGCTGAGCTAGCTAGGCTGGAGTTTGTCCTCTGCGGCTGGCCCCGGCGGCAGCATCCCCGTTGTCGAAAGTCCTCCCTCGCTGTGTGCTCCTGAAGCACTCCAGTGTGTCCCCGCCTGGTGGTTCGGTGCGTTCGGTTTCAGAGAGAGGAAAAAGGACTGAAATGCAGGCTGCTCGATTGGGATTTCCCACACTGGGGAGCGGGGCACGGGAGGAAACCAACCGCTCCGCGGTGGTCTTGGTACACCACGCTGCTGGAGAAGTGAGTGTGTGCCTCGCGTACCAAAACCGCCTCGATTCGGTGATATTCACAACCAAGCTGGAACTGAAACTTTCTCTTTTAGCTTGGTTTTAATTAGGGCGGTCCTCTGCCCGAATGCTGCCACGTGACCCTTTCTGGTGCTCTCTGGGGTGGGTGCTCAGGGGCCTCACCCCCCAAACTGTGCCTCCTCTTGCTTGAGAACCTGTCATCGCCTCTTGTTGCACATGCTTTTGTTTAGAAGGACCTTTTTTTAGAACCCTTTCAAGGTGACAGCTATGCAAATCCACATTTTTATTTTAAATATGTTATTTATACAAACTCTTCCACTTTGAAAACCTGGTGCAAATGCATACGTAAATGCTCTGTAAATGCTTGACTGCACAGCAGTGAAAGTTTATATTGGCGGCCTTCATTTGTAAGCCTCTTAGAGATGAAAAGCATTAATTTGCCCTGAAGACCCAGCTCTTAAACCTGCATGAACTACTGAAGATTACTGCCTCCAGGCTGCCTTATGTTAAATTGCACGTTTAAAATTAACACTGCTGCTACAATGGGAGCATTAGGCTTCTTAAGTCTTCAGGGTGTGACAACCTACAGCCTCACAGCAGACTACAGGTGCGTAGTGCAGTGCTAAGCACATATAATGCTAGTAAAATTGTAAAATAAAAGTTTGGATGGCCATAACAGACTCTCTTCTCCTTTGTTCTTTATTGTGTGCTGCCTTGTGCTGAATGATGTGTGTCCCTCGATGTAAAGTGGGTTTTCTTAAGAAAAGCTTTGCATTGGTGTCATAACTGTACATCATTGGGTACCGTCCCAAAATATTTATGTATAAGCAATTATGTTCACCACTGTTGTGCATAAAATTGGGTGTAACTCCTCTCTACCCTGAACAATGTGGTTGTGACGGAGTGACAAAAAACTGGTGGTAAGAACGTGATTGTCTGTTTAGGAGATCAGTGTTTAACAGTGATATAATTAAAGTCTCCTCAACTATGTGCTTTCTCTAGCAGGTTGTTGCTAGGGAATTTGATGTACACTTTCCAGGTTTGTCTGCACACCTCTGTGAACCAGGACTTACACTACTAGGTGCGTGTGCTTCATCCCCACAGTAACTCTGTGGTTGCAGCTGTGCTCCAGGCCTCCTGGCAGATCTGTGCCTGCCTTCCCACACTGTTCTGTGCTAAACCTTCTTCATGTCCCCTACAGATGGCACTAGGATGTTACCTCAGCTTAAAGGGCACCACGTACATTGCAGAAGTCAGACTGCTCATCTAGCCAAGTGGCCCTTTTATACTATTCCTGGTTTCTTCTCTCTTGTCCTGTTTGTATCCAGTCCTGAGCAAAGGTCTTAGTTCTGGTTGCGGCCTGAGAGGTCTCCCTTGAGGCAGAAATATGTATTTATGGAGATGCCTGGCAATGGCCAGGTGGGGTCACAGCAGAATTGTCATGGTTTTATGATTTTTTGTTATCAGTATTCCACATCATAACATCATGTAGACCACTGGGAGTTAAAGAGTAAATGCTCCAGTTTTGTGGATTGTCAATATTTCCTGGCACCTGTTTCTCAGAGGAAAAGAACTACATATCCCAGAAGACTTTCACTGTTTCATTTCCTTTTTCTGTTCAGAGGGAAAGATAAAACTGTTGGTGAGTCATGACACACCCCTTTTCTTCTTACTGCTCATCTCAGCAGTGTGTGCTCCCTAACCATCTCGCCTTCAGAATTCAAGAAAGGCCTTTGGTTTTGGACAGTCTCATTTACTTGGTCACTTAACTTCAATCCCAATTGACTAGAGACAACTTTAGAGATAGCTCCATGACAAGACTCTTGAAACTGAAGCTATGAATGGTGCATAGAGATGGCAAGGGACAAAGTCTAGTAATTCACCTAAATTCAGCCATATTTGGAGCGACATGGGAATATTTTGGTATTAAATACAAACAAATATGTGCATTTGCAGAGGGTGACTCATAGGATAGATTCACAAGAATGTAACCAAAATGCCATAGCTATAGATATGGATCAGCCCATGCCATTCCTTTTGCCAACCAGTTTTCTCTCATTGACAAGTTCAGACTGTGAGAAGCACGGTCATGTAGTCTGTTCAGCAATTTTATCATTTCCTTTGTTATGTAATGCATTGTTACCACACAATACACTCTTTGTGTTCATTCTTGATCCTATAATTGTGGAATGTGACGTTAGGCAAATGCCAAGTGTTATTTTCACACCTTGCTCTGTCCCTGTGCTCTTTGTGGTAGCATTGTTCACCCCTCACTGGTCGCACTGAAAACTTCTGCTCCTATCCAGACCTTTTCTGTATTATGCAACCGTTTAGAGCAGCACATGGTATTGCTGAAAAGAGTGTTTTGAGGTTTCCACCAGTCTAATATGTTTTCATCAGGTAATTCTGATGGAGAAATGCTCCCAGTTCCTTGCACTTATAACAAACCAGAAAATCAAACAAATTCCTATCTTGATATGCAATGTCTTTGTGCAACTTCCTTTGCACTCTCAATTTTTCTACCATGTTAATCCAGAATGCAGTGTCAAGTTGATGAGTGTGCAGAATAACCTTGCAGCAGCTAGCACAGTCCTTATTGCATTCCTTTCTTCCTCCTTTCTCCTTTTAAAGCCGAAGCCTCCCATCACCATACTTTCAAAATGATAACCTATCATGAACCTCTTGCCAGCATCTGGCAGTAGTTGGGTTGCACTGAGGGCTACCCACCCATGTCAGCATTCCCACACCCTGGGATCTCAGAAGATGTGCTCAGTTGCAGACATCTTTTTAAAAACAGCTAAGGGTTCTGCAATAAAATCCCAAAGAACGTGTCATGTTTTGTCTCAAAAAGGAGTTTGTTTCAATCTCCATTCTACTGGAATTGTGAAAAATTGTGACGTTTCTCTATTAGCATCAGTTTTGCAGAGGTGTTGTGTATCAAAGAAAATGTCAAAACTGACATTTTTCCATCATGCAAATGCAGAAATCAACGTTAGCCTTTCCAGCAGACAGACATGTACCTGGAAGAAGCTATTCTGTGATATTTGCAAGGTATGAAAGTTGCTCCTTGCTACAGTGTCACGTCTCACAACTTTTAAGGCATAGTAAACTTAAAAAATGTCTGAGAAGGATATGAGTAGAAATTTTATCGACAGGATTAGACTTTGCTGTCTCCCTCATGTCCAGTACATTGCTTTTCTCTTCTAGCTGTTCATGAGATCAGGCAGTGCCATTCAACCAGGAGCAAAGCAGGTGTCCCCTTATTCATCGGCAGAAGGTAGCTAATTATTCTTTGCAGGTGCACACCATGGTTATCACTTTCAATGTTATAACCACTTGAAGCAGCTCAGTGATCACTGGTCCGTTTTCATCACTCCTCACCACATCCCCATAAATATTTAAACAAGTGGATATTCTATTTCTCAGGGCTTGCCTTGTGCCAGAAGAATCAGGAAAAAAGGTCTGGAGAAGAGCAAGCGAGCCTTGTTTGAGGTGTGTGAACTGTAATTTGACCTACTCCAAAATTAATCTTGTCTACCTCTATGAAGAGTTATTTGAACATCAAAGCTGCAAACATGCAAATGGATGCTCTCTGCTGTCAGTTGGCCACTTCTAGGAGCAACCCCTATGGAATGTTTCTTCACTTCTAAAATGCAAAGGATGAAAGACTGAGAAAGATATGAACACAATGTTATGGCATCCAAGTTTGGTAAAATCTATCTCTATTCCACAAGTAGATTTGTACAGCTATACCAAATCTTCTGACAAAGCACTCTTGGAAAAGCCTGCTGTTCTTTTCTTGATAGAGAAACAAAATGACAAAATTGTATTTAATTAAATCTTGATTACACTCAGTACACTGTGCCTGTAGGCATTGCATAGGTTAGAAAGTGAATCTCTGCATGTAAAGTTATGCTAAGTATCTCAGCTTTGTCTGAATTAGGCAGCTAGACATATGAAATGTAAGTTAGGCATAGCTAGACATACAGAAGGAAAAGGATAGATCTGTCTTAGGAAGTTATACATAAATGTATTTATTTTTACTCTTGTTCTGGAAGAAAATCAGAAAACTTCTAGTTTCTTTTTCTACAGGAAAACAAGCTTTCTTAATAATATTTGTTCCTAAAGCATCCACTGAGAAATGTACTTGAGTGATAAATGGCTCTAACATGCTGTACTCTGTGCTTTGCAATTTTGGAGGAAGCCTTGCAGTTTGGTAAGTCTAACTTGCCTGCCATATTTTCCTATCGCTCTCCTTCTGCTGAAAGTGCTGAATTATGAACAATATACTAATACAGTCAGTTTGTGTAATCCAAACAATCCCCTACACAGACAATAAATTACTCACAGAGTGATGGAATGGAAGTTAACTTGCCCTTTACTACAGGATGGCTGAGGCAGGCAGGACCCTCTGGGTCCCTGTGGTCCACCCCCTGCTCGAGCAGGGAAACCCAGAGCAGGGTGCCCAGGGCCACATCCAGGCAGCTGCTGGAGATCCCCAAGGAGGAGACCCCACAGCCTCTGTGCAGCCTGTGCTACTGCGCCGTCACTCACACAACACAGGAGTGCTCCTGATGTTCAGAGGGAGCACCTGCGTGCCAATTTGTGCCCACGGCCTGCTCTGGACACCTTGATTCTGTCTTCCTTATACTGCTCTTCTGATGTTTATACTCACTGATGAGATTATTAATGTATGAAGAAAAGAGATGAGATTATTAGTGATGAAATTATGAATGCAATATCTGTTTTAGTAGCAATACTTACACTCAGGGTTTCCCAGACTGGCAAAATTTTAAGAGAGTGGCCCTTACCTCCAAGAGATATGAGCAATTTCGTTCTAGATTTTGATTACTGTGAAAACTGAACAATTGATTGACTATTACTGATCTCATTTTACAGTGTTTGCTGAATTGTGTAGGAAATCTGGAGATGTTTTTTGAAAAGCTATGTAGGCAGCCACTTCCCCACAGCTCAGCGGATACCTGAGTCCAAGGCAACCTCCCTGAGAGAGGTTCTGATAAAAGTGCAGAATAAGATAAGATAATGGCAATACTGATAGCTGTTCCTTCTTTCCCAGGAATAAGCAAACTTGGGCTGGTGAGGATAGTGCCATTGAGCAAGTTTTAATGCCCTGGTTAATGACAGTGGGAAGCTCCATGAGAAAACATGTTGGCTGCAACAGTTGGTCCCTCTCACAACAGCTCTGTGTCTACCGTATTCATGATTACAGCGGGTCTGGGCCATGTTGTGACAGAATGTGAAGTCTGACAGCTCCCCAAAATGATGCCTATTTGAGGAGGAGCTGGATAGGGATGCTATTGAAAGGGGTGTTTATTTGGTTGATTGTTAAGTTGCTGGCTAAAGGTAAAGAGGAGAAAGACTCCAAAAAGCTTGAAATCAGAGGACAGAGATCAGTTGTCAGCTGCTTTAAAATGCAGTCAGTATTATCTCAAGCTGTGTCACCAAGGTAGGAAAACTCGAAGGCAGATGTAGTAGCAGAATCAGCATTATAGTTGTCAGGTTAACAGAGGTTCACAGGTTCACATGACACTGAATTGTATTTCCCTGTTTATTTCTTATTCTAGTGGATAGCATATTTCATTCTATAAAGACTGCTTTCACTGTGAGTATTATTTGCATGTTCCTACTTCCCTATTCTTCCCCAGTTTTGTACTATTCACAATAATTGGGCAATAGGGAAAGTAGAGTGATTTATTGTTTGTACATGAACGCAAAGCAGGGATATCCAGCAGGCCAAAGCAGTGTCTGCAAATACAGCCTGCAAGTATATCTAGCAAATGTAGAGTATTAGAGCATTTCTTCAAAAGTAGCTTCGATAGTAAGTACATTGCATGACCTCTAGTGGCATTAAACCCAAGGCACTGTCAAATTCATGCAGCTGTTTGATACAAGTGAGAAAAAGCCATGCTTACAGAGGCACTACCATGTATATGGTAGTTTATTCTACTGTGTCCTCCCTTACTGTCAGGCCTATACTGCCCCAAATGTCCCGCTGCCAGGATAAGACTGAGAAAAGTTTTTAGTTTAGCAGGAATTTCAAATACTCAGCAGAGAAATGTCTTGCAGCAATACTTTTGTTGTCAACTAATTACACATGGTCATTGATCTTCCCATACGTTCTCATGTAGAGAAATAAGGAACCAGCAACAGCAGTGCAAGAAGGAATAGCAGTGAGTACTGGGATGTAAAGCCTCCAGCATCTTCTTGAAGAGATGTAGGAAGTTGAGAAGTACTTTTTTTTTTTTTTTTTTTTTTTTTTACATTAGAGAAGAATAATGTTCAATTTCTCTGTTTTTGTGGGCCTTACCACCTTGAAGAAAAGAAGCAAACATTACTGACTTCCCCTTTCAGGGTTCAAAGTCCCTGCAGCAGAAGAAACTAAGAATGACTCAGTGCCTGAGTTACAGCATCAGGGAGAAATAGGACCATTGCCGCCAGAGGAAACTGGTGCAAAGATATGGTGGAAAGGGAAGCAAATGTAGCAGCAGAAAACAGTGACCTTGGCTATGTGATTACAGAACCACACTTCTACCTTGTACAGCCAAGAGATCAGTCTCCTCAGGTTAGTAGCTGGTGTTGCCTCAGCAGGACAGCGGGACACATTGGGAGAGCCCAGCTACATTCTATGGAGGTGCTGGGCTGGTCCCCATGGCTTCCCTCCTCATCTATCATGTTCAGCTGCCTGAGCCATGCTGAGCAGGCAGTCAGCAGTCACTAGCAGCTCCTCAGCAGAAGCCATCCCAGTGCTCTGCTGCAGCAGGGAGGGGTGCAGTTCTTGATGCTTTCTAATTATTTACCTGTTGTTTTCTATAATTTGTTGTTTAGTTCTTTGATGCATGAATTGCTGTGAAACAGAGAGAGGAACATGAAAGCAAATTTCTTTAAAATTTAAAAATCTTCTTAAATAGGTGATGTACCAAATCAATCACAGAGCACTTTAATCCAGAAGATTAACATTGTGTTTGCCTTATCTTACAAAACTGCTGAAACTTTTCATATGCCTAAATAAGACTTTCAGTGGTTTTGGTTCAAGGTATGAGAAAGGCTTATTTACTCAGCATATTGATCTCTATAAATCCTTCATAATTAACAAGTGACTATAATTTAGCCAACTGTTTGAAGCTCTGTTGTTATACCAAGCACCTTTTTAGTGTGTGTGGTTTGCTGTTTTTCATATGTAAGCTCTTCCATATGTAAGCATGGACAACTGTAGTTCTGTTTGTGTATAGTACCCATAACATACAGGATACTGCTAGAAACAATGAATGATAAACAGTTCTGCATAAAAGGAGTGATTCGCCTAAAACAATTTTAAAAGGGTGGCTTTAGACAGCTGAAGTTTCAATGTCTAGGTCTGCGTATGGGAACTGTTGAGTCACAGCCTGAACCACTGAATGAGCACCCGAAGGAAAGATCCAGTCAGCCCTGGGAGCACAGGTGTAGACAATTCACCTGTGTGACCGGAAAGGGTGGAGCCAGGCTCAACCTCTCTCAGACCTCATTTAAGGGCTGACTGACACTGAGGAAGGGTCTTTTGTTGGAGATCCATTCTTTTTGTAGTTCCTTCCTGGTGAGCCTAGGTCTTTGGAGACAGGTGAGCGTTAATTTTCCTTCTTTTTTAACACTTCTTTGTTTGTGCTGGTCTCTTTGCTTTTACAACCTTTGCAATTCCTCATGCTAGGTTTACTTCATAATCAACAACAACAAAAAAAACAAGTAGTTGAGATGGGTCAGGTTGGCTACCCAAAAAAGTGCTTACATGAGGATATGAATTGCTATTCCGAAGTCGTTTTTTTTTCCTATTGTCTTTATTATAGATTGCTTTGTGTGGCAAACTCAGAGTGATGTGCCTACCTAACTAGAAGACCTGGGGCTAAAGGAGGCTGCCTACAGCTCTATATGGTATGATAGAGGAGGATGCCAGTGGGTACTGCAATAGTCAAGAGAGATGCTTTTAAATAGTTAACCTCTACTGAAAACATGCAACTTCTTGAAAATGTACAGCAGTGACAGATTTTCCTCATCTGATTAAGAACAGAGACAATTGACATAGGTCTTACTACAGCTCATCTGAAATGGAGTAAAGTATGAGTCCCAGAAACAGCCATCCTTTCTGGTCTCTGGTTATTCTTTTCTTGATTTGGCCTTGCCTTGATACCTCTCTCACTTACAAATTTTTATAGAGGTTACTGCAGTTTGTCTCTCTTTTGAACGTGCACAAAGAGAGAGGAATGAATTCTGTAAAACAGCCTATAGGTGAATGAGGGCAGTGTGTTACTTGCATTAACTCAGAGGTCTTCCATTTTCCCTTGCTCATCAGCCAGCTGTGCACCAGCTTCTCATGACCTGACTGCATTCTCTTTTTTTTTTTGACCTTTAAGTCATCATCTATCAGCTTAAACTGTATGTAGGCTACACAGTGTGTGCATATCCCCATGTATACTCACGGAAATTGGGATTTCAGCTTTGAATATTAAACTCTATTTTTCTGTCTATCTGAACTGAGGAGAATGTCTCTCTGTGCCAGATTAGTCTAATGTGTACCTGTCTCTAGTGAGTGAGTCAGTTTTCCACAAGAACATATATTTCATGCCACCCAGTTTTTCCCATTTGGACTATTTTAATGTATTAGTTTCTGTGTTGGAGTTCTTGGACTTCTTCTATTGACAGAGCAATATTTCCAAACAAATAGTGTCTGGAACGTTTATTATATATTCCCCTGACA
>VXAB01006964.1:352608-380034 GCA_013399175.1 Odontophorus gujanensis | reverse complement strand
TAAAAAAAAAAAAAGAACAATCCTTTCTTTGTTGACTTTAACAACAGGAGTTTTGTTTTTTTACAGTTAATGCTTGAATATTAAACAGATGCTGCTGAAGTTCTATAAAATCTTGACCTGAACCCCTATGACATGTAGGGTTTGTTCAGGGATAGAGATCCTGTATAATTCCCTAAAATAAGCATAGGTGGAGTTCAGCACAGACATACCCTTTGAGTATATTTTGCCAGGGTTTCACTGCGGTTGCAAATAAGTAATGTCATGTACATTTTTGCTGGAGACCTCACTTCTCACCAGTCTCCCTGGGAACATTGGCCTGCCACTGTTCTCACCCTTGAAGACAATATGCATGGCAGGCTGGCACCATAGATAAAGCCACCCTGTAAAATTAACTGCTTGGACCTGGAAGAATATCAATAGGCTGTGCAGCAGTGTAAAATGAGACCTCAGATAAATACATCTTGATGAATTATGCCACAGCAAATTAACACACTGCTACCTCTGACCAATTGCTTTTGGTGGTCTGCCACGCTAGAATTATGAGGCTAGTGTGTATGCCAGGCTTCAGCCATTCCTCTCTACACAAATAGAACCTCTGTCCAGCAATTAAAAAGTTACCTAGGCACTAAAAAAGATAATCTCATAGAATTGTGGTATGGTTCAGGTTGCAATGGATCACAAAAGATTGCCAGGTCTGACTTTCTGTGGGAAAAGGAAGTCTGGATGTGATTGTCAACTACCCCATCCAATCACATGTTAAAAATCTTTGGTGAGGGAGACTCTGCCACATCTGGAGGAAGCTTGATACGTCTCACTGTAAAAAAAAAAAAAATATCAATATTACATTGAGGATAAACCTCTCTCAGCGCAACTGGTACCCATTGTCCCTTGTTTTCTCCATGTAGCCCCCTGTAGAGAGAGAGCCTTCATCCAAATTCTTTTCTCTGAAGTGAAAAAGATATGAAGTGATTGGAGCAAGCAACCTTTACTCAGTATGTTTCTGGCCTTCCTCTTCTGTGTTAGGACTACAGTGAAGTGAAACTTTTCAGAAACCTACATATGGAACTGCACTCTGCAGAGCATCCCTAACATTAGGTGTTAGAGACAAGGATAAAAGGTAAGTTAACTGGAGATGCATGTTGGCAAATGTTCCTGTTGGCTTTAACTGGGATCCAAGGGGAACTGGAGTGCCTGGAGCAAGAAACAGTCCTATTAACTGCAGCTCAAGGAAGAAAGTAAGGCAGCTGCTCAGTAGCTGCTAAAGCTAATCTTCATTTTAACCATTTGGCATGTGCATACATGCCTTGCTGAGTCAGCTCTGTAACTTGTTATCTGAATTGTTGTCCAATTAAATGTAAGCCACAAACATACTCTCCATAAATTTTATTGTTGTTTCATTGTGTTTGCATCTAACATCAAACTTGAGAGTTCTGCCTGCCCCAACTCAGTGCTCAGGTGGAACATGAGTTCTCTGGCAAAGCGTATGTTAGGCAACACTCAAGTTGTGGCAGCTTTCTTCCTTTCACAAAAAAGAATCTACCATCTAAGCTCTTATGTAAGACCTGTGAAACTATAATTGCGAAATAAGAATGTGCTCTACAACTGAAAACTTATTTTGCTCTATTTGAGTAAGTGTACTCAGAATTTTAGCAGCTCTCTGAAAACTGTGCCCATTTTCAGCTGCAAGCTGTCTCTGTGACAGAAAGTCTGCAGCAAAATTCAGGGTAGTGTGGGTTTTGTGTAATACCTTATGCTCTCCTAATACCAGCATACATGCTTCAAATGTATTGGATAATTTAAATTATATTTTCAAATATTTCTTTCATTCATTTGGCCATCAATATTTAATTTGTGCCTTTTTGAAATTTTAGATCTGTGTAGATCTTCAGTTAAAAAAAAAAATTCACAAAGGACTTGCAGTTGTGAGCTCTTTTAAGAGGGATGTTAAGGAGTTTACTCCCTGTCTTCACAGAACTCCTTTCGTCTTTGTCCCTTACACCAGCAATAGTTAAAGGGTTTTGGATATGGTGTATTTCCTTACCAGGAAATTAATTTAGGTTAGGAATGCCAATAAGGTTTTTTGTGACAAAAATTTGCAGATATGGACTGTTCAGTTTTTCTGTCTGTGCTTTTTCCTTTTTCCAGTGTGTCAGTTCATAGTAATCTGTGACACAGCCACGCTGACCTGTTGCTCCTGATTCACTAACAGCAGTGTGAGAGCTGTATGTCACAGTTACCAGGCTCTCTGCTGAGAACAACTGCAAAAAGAGCATACCCTTGTTGTCCAATGGCATTGTGCTTGAACAAAGCCGCTAATGACCAGGGTTGAATTCTATATGGAAGGAGATGCTGGAAAAAAGATGCTTTTCAAGCATATTGCTTGGAAAAAAAGAAAGGAGGAAGTCAGTCCAAATTCAGCAGTAACAATGCGAAATAGACTCTAGTATATTTTATTGCAAAATTACCCATATTATCTCAAGTTCAGACCAGCTTCTGTTGGCATTCATTCTGTAAAAGGGACCAAAAAAGGCCAACCTGAACTCAGAATGCATGACAGTTTCTGTGCAAGATTATTCAGTGTATTTATCATCTGCTTCTGTAGAAAAGTCTCTTTAGACTCAAATGCACAGATGTCTGATTGAAATGATTGTTTTTTTCATTCAGCTGTTACTCAGTGCAGTTTGTTGCATGTCTGTACAAACGTTTATGGGTGGTTGGGGACTCAGATAAGCAGCTGGAGGCAAGGGACCTTTTCTGGGAATGGTTTTGTCATAAACATGTATCAAAGCTCAGCCCCAGAGAGTGAGCCCAGCAGGGAAGCATCCTTCTCTTCCTTTATGCTGAATGCAACATAAGGAATTGCTGCTGTCATGTGTCATTTGTCTCGCCTGTAATTCACAATTTCTCATGAGTATGGGGGAGTCTAATCTTAATTGTGAATCCTTTTTCAAAACACAGTCTAGATAAGCTGCCAGTGTCTCAGGTATGGGATATGTAATGCTTTCTGATAGGGAAAACATGAGCTGAGGTTTTAGGAAGCAGTAGTACTCAAGTCTTGTTTTCAGCGTCTTCATGTCTTACAGGTGAAGTTTCCAGCTTCTTCCCTGTAAGCAGCAGGATTACAAAACTGCTTTGAGACATTCTACAGATTTTTCACAATGATATGATTCCAAGAGCTTTAAGGCATGCACACAACACAATGAGATTGTGCAAGTTTGGCTCTGTACATTGCAGTGAGCTGCCAGCAGCACAGAGAGCCAGAACCTGCCTGGTGTTATGAGGAGTGCAGATGTGCACACTGTGAGCTTTCACGTCCTTCTCTGCTTGTTTAAGGCCTGGGCAGACTTCCAGGTTCCAGTGTTTGCTGCAAATAAGCTTCTTCCCTGCACCTTGAGGCAGTGCATGGGAGCGTCAGAAAAAAGAAGGGGAGGAAGTTGGGGTCTCTACACTTCAAAGCTGTGCAGGGATGGAAGCCAGCACTAAAGGCATGGGTGCGCCAGGCTGCTGCACCAAATCTTTCATGATGTAACCTCTACTATGAAAAGGTCTTATTTTCCAGTTATCCAGAAACTACTAACAGGGGATCAGAAAGCTCCTATTACAGTGTAATTAGGTATATTTCATAACATCCCCGTGAGGGAAGTCACTAATTACAGCAGTTTGTTGAAATTAAAGTAAGTATAATAATGTTTGGTAGTGACTATGATGTTATTGCAATCTTATATTACTACACTTCAGGCTATGATTGTCTCAAATCTCACAGGCCAAGAGGGTTGAGTCTGCCTGGCGTATGAATGGAGAATGAAGAACTGAGCTGGGCATTTGCAGTTTCTTAAGTCATGTGCTCATAAGTCATATTAAATTGTTCTGGAAGAAATATTCTGGTGCTTCAGTGTCAGGAAACAGCCTGGAGGTTTGGAGATTAAAAACCCAAGGCCTGCCCCAATCTGCTGTAGCTATATAAAACCCTGATTTCTTGTGGGGCTGGTGGTTTTGCAAGGTAAGGATGTTGGTCATGACAGGGTGGAAAATCCCAGCTCTGGCTTATGTTACAGCAAATGCAGAAGTTACTTTCTTCTCCTGTGTTTAAAAACCTTTTGAAATGTTACTGACATCAGTGATGAGTTATTTCCATTGCAGAGGAAGCTGCTTCTCAGTGTAGTGAAGCCGGGACTATGATGTCCTCCATTATGTCAGAAAATCTACTGATGTGAGGCAGCAACCTTCTGGTAATGTAGTTTTAGTTTTTGTGTAGATTAATTAAATGGTATTTCAGCTTTTCACAAAAAGGCATAAATTACTATCATAGACTCATAGAATGGCCTGGGTTGAAAAGGACTCCAAAGATTATCTAGTTTCAACCCCCCTTCTGTGGGCAGGGTCACCATCCACTAGAGCAGGCTGCCCAGAGCCATATCCAACCTGACCTTGAACCCCTCCAGGGATGGGGCATCCACAGCATCTCTGGGCAACCTGTTCCAGTGAGTCACCACCCTCTGAGTGAAAAACTTGCTCCTCACATTTAATGTAAATTTCCTGTCTTATTTTAAACCATTCCCCCTTATCCTCTTGCTATCAACCTGTGTAAACAGTTGTTTCCCTCCTGTTGATACATTCCCTTCCAGCACTGGAAAGCTACAATGAGGTCTCCCTGGAACCTTCTCCAAGCTAAACAAGCCCAGTTCCCTCAACCTTTCCTCACAGGAGAGGTGCTCCTGCTATTATGATTCCTTCTGTTTAAAAGCAATGATAGATTTTTAAGCAGATGTACAGAAAGGGCAACCTGCTTACCAAAAGATTGCAGAGAGATTGCAGAGACTTAGGGTGCTGTCAGTATCAGTGGTGCGTGCAGGTGGCTGTAGCACCCAAAGCTTCAAGCCCACAGAGCACAAGGTGTGGTAATGTCACCAACGAAAGGTCATCTGCACCCCTTCCATCTTAGTAGCCACTTCTTAAGGTTTCTCTCTGTCTTTGTCTCATCCTCCTCGTCTTCGTGGCATGGAGCTGCCGGGGGAGGTGCAGCTGGGGGTTAGGGAAAGGCTCTGCACCACAGGGCGTTGTGCACGGCCCCGAGTGCCGGAGTTCAAGGAGCGTTTGGACACTGGTTTGGACTTCGTGTGATCCGGCGTGTGGTCATAGGTTGGACTCGGGAATGTTCTGTTCCGTTAAAGCCGGGAGAAAACATCCCGGAACGCCGGTACAACCTCCTGCAGAGCGCGGCTTTTCCCGCACAAACCTCCTCGGCTCCCCGCGCCGCCAGCTGTCGCGGTCGCTACGGGAGACGGGGGCGGAGGGGGAAGCCGGAAGCGGGGCGGGGCGGCGAGGCGCTGCGCTGGCGGTCGGTCCCGCACGGCCTCTCCCCGCGGGCCGGGCCGGGCGGCGGTAGCGCGGGGCGGCTCTCGGTCGCCGGGACGGCGGCACCATGGGCTGCTGCTTCTCCAAGCGCAGGAAACCGGCGCAGGGCGGGCAGCAGCAAGAAGCCTGCCAGGAGCCGGCGGCCGGCGAGGAGAAGGCGCCGCAGTACAGCTGGGACCAGCGAGCCAAGGTATGGGGAAGGAGAGCGGAGCGCGGTTTCCTGGCATGCTGCGTACTGGCAGCCTCGGCTCCGTCCTCGCCGCGAGGCAGCCCGCCCCGTTAGCGGGGCAGCGTGAGGATACGCCCTCGGTCCTCTGTGTGCTTCTGTGGAGGTGTGAGGCTCGCGCTGCGCTGCGCTCGTCCGGGGTTTGGGCGCGTTGTTTGTTCCGTTCCGGGCTTTTAGTTGGGGTTTGTCGCGAGTCCAAGAGGTGCGGACGAGGGCGAGCCCTTCCTGGAGCCGTTTCCTGACACGGCAATCGAGAGGGGTCTCGGCGCTTAAGAAGTGCGTTTAATTTGGGACTTCTCACCCTCGTCCCGGGTTTCATTTCCTGCGTGCGGTCACAGCCTTATCCTACCCGTGCTCCGCTCCGCTGGGGCCTTTGGGTGGGGGAAGGAGAGAGCGGGGCGGATTTAACAGACAGCACCCCAACGCCTTTAGGTCGTGTTGTACAAGTGTCAGGAAGAAAATGCGTGAACTAAAAGCGAGCTAAGCGTTCGTGTTCTTTTCTAAACTTGGTGAGGTGCTCTAGGGTAGCTCCTAAGCCTTCCAAGTGGATTAAGAAAAGCTGTGCTGGAGATGAGCAAGGACCTGTGCGTGTGGCCTGGAGGGATCGGTTCCCTGAGGATAGAGAAGGCTGATCTGTGCTGAGCTTGTTGCTCTGACCTGCTGCAGTGTGCTTGCGGGGCTTTCTTGCAATCAGAGAGTGCTGTGCTGAAAACTTGTCCTAGTGTAAGTAAGGTGTGTGCTGGGGTACGTTACTAAATGAGCATTCAAAATGATATGACCTAATCATAGAGCAAATTCATCAGCTAAAGGTTAACTTGTATGAGGCTTTCTGTACCCTGTTTTACTTACATGGCACTAACTTCTAAAACTGGGACAGACACACTCAGCTGGGAGGACAATAAACCTTGTTGCCCAGGAGGTGACTGTTAGCACACGGGAGTAGGCTCGAGCTAACAGATGAGGTTTTACAGTGAGTAAGCTATCTCACTGTGTGGAAGCATGTAATGTATTGCATATACAACTTCCTCTTTGTATGAAATACTCTGAAAAGCTGGAAGAATCAGCGAGTTTGGGCTGTTCTGCTGAACTGCAGAAGCCACTGAATTAGCTGCTTAATTTGGTACAATACAGCTGAAGAGCATTTATTTCATGTTCCAGCCCATTTCTCTTGCTCCCTGCAACCTCACATTTCATTGGTCTTTAAGTAAACACTTGGTACATTAAACCAGGAGAGCAGTGCTGAGATGCTTGCTTTTAGGCAAGGGAATGCTGAGCACTTTATGGACTGGATTTGTTGATTGCAGTTTAAGTGTTACCATGTCAGTGTTCATGTGGTGGCTTTAGATATTCTCTCAGACACAATATCCCATTCTCTATTGCTGCTTCATTTTTTGGTGCAGCACACATATGTGTACTTATTCATTTCACAGTTTGTATTTGTATGCAAAGTTTGATTTGGAGGCAGTTGGAAGACTTGTGGCATAAGGACTCCTTGGTCATCAAATGCATCAAATTTGTCTTCTGAACTCTGAAAATGTCGACTCAGTCAGAAGATTTGCTAATGGCTTGTAAAGTTCATTTCCTGTTACTTTTAATATCAATGTGTCAGGTGTGAAGTGTGTTCTAATTTCAGGCTATTACACGCAGTGATGTAGTTCTGGTTAGGTAGTGCAGCTCTGCAAGCGGAGTGGCAATTATCTACAGTTTGTGCAAGATATCCTCTGTGCGTTCCTACAAATGGATAAATCTTGCTGCTCAGAGGCTCCAGTCTTCCTGTAAATTCAAGCCATGGTGACACGCGAAGTGTAGGCAGCACAGCCTAGACACACTTATGTGCATGCTTGTCTGCACTGGAATATGAAACACGGTGACTGCTAGCTGACAGCTGTGCTGGCAGAAGCTCTGGACTTGAGCTGTTCCTCCAGCAAAGTTGTTTCTTCCGCTTCTGAAGCACAGCATCATAAGTGCAGGCTGTCTTAATTGTGTTCTTGTGGCAAAAGATTACTGTTGGCGTTGTGTAGAGCTGAAGAGTAGTATGACAAAGTCATTCTCACCATGTAATTCCAGTGTAATAGCCCTGAAAACGGATCATGTCATTTCATATTTAGAAAACTAAATATGAAATGCTATGAGATGCTGATAGATTACTTGAAAGTAAGGAAAGGCATGAATGAAGGACCTTTTCTGATTTGTACATGCCCTTATTTAAAGGGAAACAGAAGTCTATGTATTAAAGTCTGTGTATTTTAGATGGTTAATCAAATTCAGATTATATCATAAGTCTGCTGGGATCTCTGTAACCTTTGCTGATCTCAGGATTTGGAGAACTGTGCGAAGATTACTTATGGTGCACAAGAAGAATCAAAGGATGAGATTATCCTGAAAACAAAAATTGGTTTCTTGCCTCTGTGGGATTCTTAGTCCAGAAGAATAAGCAGAGCATAGCTTATTGCAGTGTTGCCACTGTGTGACATCCTGGAGACTTGTCATATCCCTTTCTGACCAAATGCGAAAGAACTTGGTGGTGCCTGAAGCTTCTCAGCCTTCAGCAATGATTTCATCTAGAAAATAAGATTGCACTTTTGTTCTTGGTCTCCCTTTTCCTTTCCTACTTTCCTATGTTCTGGGTGACTAAACAGTGTTGGCATACAGGACCAGAATAATAACTACAGAATAACAAAGCATGGGTATGTGTAGACAGGAACTGGGGTTCTGTGTTTTGAGATGGCTGATACAGCTATGTGCTGTGATCTCCTCTGCCAAGAGGAGAAACACAGGCAACTGAAGGTATTTTGCTGTCATTTCTCATCCTCAAAGAAGTAAGATTAGATGAATTATGATTTCAGTGACATTCAAATCTTTTAGAGGGACTTCCCTACCCAGAAAACTTTCTTTTATGCTAATTGACTTGCAGATAAAGTGCTGTATTTGATAGAAACATGTAATAATAATTACTGTCAGGCTCTGATAGCTGAATTCAAACAGTTTAAAACAAAATTGGACACAAAACAAGCAAACGAAAAAACCCAACCAAACAAAAGAAAACCAACCCACAACCAAAGAAGAAAACCTCACAAACACGTCTGTAACTTGGTATGTGAATCATAGTTTTCCATTAATTACTTTACATTTGGCAATTCTGCAGGAATGGTCTGAGCTGATTAGGTCTTCTTGCATTGTCTACATCTCTTTCAGGTAGTATATTTTATTTTGGAACAAATATAAAATTGCATTAACCTTTTCGATTCATCTGTAACTAGGCAGTGGGAGGTGGTGTCCTGAAATCTGATTGATCTGTTTGTCTTTTCAGTGTACCAAAAATACTACTGCTGTCTTTCTCAAAGTGTAATCAACCAATTGAGAAAGTCAACAGGTTAATATTAAATATTATTTTCAGTTAAGGCTGATGAAAGTGTGTAGTAGCTTTTTTGTTTCTTCTTTTTTTCTTCCTCCTATCTGCAGTCCGAACAATAAACTGTTGCCAGATACAAGTCTGCCAGTGTCTGTTCTATGTTCTCTGAAAGTAGGGGAAGATTCTGAAGAATAGAGTGAAATGTGTCTTTGGGCTGTTGTATTGGTTGTGTTTAAAGTCAAGGTGTACAGGAGAGATGCTCCATGGTGAAAAACTGTGTGATAGTGGCTAGGATGTGCAGATATTGTCCCTCTTTCCACCTTCTGTTACTGCCTGGGAACTTAGAAGTCAGACAGAGGAGAGTAACTTCAGCAAACACTTTCTCCAGAGGATGTTGCAATTCAGTGCTGAAGGGCACCAATCCTATTTAAATCTGAGTGTGAGGAATTGCCTAGGTCTGGAATGCACTTCTTTTGCTTCCTTTCAGTTAATACCCCTATTGACAAAAATAGCACATAAATCCTCTTAAGTTTGCTGTGTGTCTGCCCTATAACTGCAGCTTTTAATGTCACTGTGTCAGCAGCCAATTCTTACGTACTCTCAATTGTATATGAAGTTGTAGCTGAACTGTCATTTGTTATAATTTAGAAAGTGAGTTTAGAATTTGGTGAATGGTTTAGAAAGACTTCAAAGTCACTGTTTTGCAGGCTATACACAAGTAACTAGGGGAGAGCCACAGTCCATTAAGAACTGCAGTGCCTCCTCATTTATAGTGGCCAATTGCTGCTGATGAAGACTCCTTTCCTGATCAGCCAGGCATAGAAGTCTTCTTAGAACATGAACTCAAGCTGAGTGTTGAGGGCTGAAAGAGAGGTACTTCATCTGTAGCCTTCCTGCCTGGCCTTTGGCCTTCTTGCAAGAACACCTGTGCACAGTAAGAAAAGATGCATACTACGGTGTTACTTGTTGCTGCAGAACTTGCTAGAGTTCAGAGCATCCATGACAAACTTTTGCTTCCTGTCACTTCTTTCTTTGTGCTTTAAAATCACTGCTTCGTATGTTCTTCAGTCCGTTGTAATGGAATTATTAGCAATGTTGTTTCCAGCGACTGCAGATGAGACTTCTGTTTTTCTGTTAAGGAGAAAGTCCATTGTGTAAGCAGGGACTTTTTTGTTGTTTTTGTTTTTAGTCATCGTGCCTAGTTATTTTAGGTTACTTTACTGAATTATTCCTGAACCTACACATAGCACTTTGATTAGAAGTTTTCAGCTCTTGAAAGTTTTCAGCCGTGCTTGTTATCTATTAATGCAGAACTTTACCTTAAAACTCTCAGTTCAGCTGAAAGCATTAAAACTTAGACCTATAAATACTGTCATTGTTTGGAATTATACCAGCCTGGGGACAAGGGCTCTCAAAACTATATACGGGGTTGCTCTGAAGGTGATGCCTCCATGGAAACTACAACAGATACAAAGAGCACAGCAACCCTATTTGATAGAGCAAATTCTCCACTACAAAATGCTATTTTTCAGTGTAGTGACCACCACTAACTATGCGTTTTTGCCAATGGTGAACATGGCTTGTCTTTCACATCACTGTTGCCACTACTGAAACACTGTACCCACTGGCTCACTGTGCTCACATACGCTGTTCAGTCTCCATAGATTATCAGCAAGCATGTATGAATGTCAGCGGGTACCACTTTTTTCCACATAGAGGAATTCAATTCCACCTTTGCTTCATACACTCTTCCATGTCAGTCACCTTTGTGTCAGCCTGCTGCTCTGCTGCCATCTGCCACGCAGCAACAGAGTATAATGGAATATTGGTGGGAAGGTTCAACCTCTACTGCGGTGCTACTGGCATTTGCCTCTGATATTGAGGACCAGCATGATAGAATAGGAGGCATTACTTTCAGAGCAGCCCTGTATATTAAGAGATGGTGTGTACCACATCTGTCTTGGGGAGAGGGGAGGTTTTGGACAGAATTATTTGAAGCTTTATTCCAATGTGAAGGATAAGTAGGTGAATTATCAAACTATTGGTTTTTCTATTGCTAGCTTGTCACACGCATAAGAATCTACAACAAAGTTGTACCAGATAAGCAGGGAGAGAATCTACGTATCTGGTTATTGCTGTGTGTCTTCAAATGTTATCTTCTGCTGCTTTTGTTTTTCCAGACCTGCTTTTTAGCTACAGAGAGAGAACTTAGGCAACAGATGCAGTCTGTCTCAGGGGAAGGAAGGTGGATTAGTGGAGTATTACCTCATGGTGATACCTGTGGGCTTGAAGACTGTTAAGCATGAGGCTTGGTGATAAGCATATGTAAACAGATGTTGAATGCATACTTGAAGTTGTAATTCTGCCCTGATGTTTTCCTTAGGTGTTTCTTTTACCCAAGGGAATTGAAATACTCAGATGTGCAACAGCCTCTTGGGTTACTGGCTGCTCTCAAGGACAGTAACCCCGTGTGGCAGGGAGAGTGCTGAGGTCTATTTCATTCAGTCCCTCCAGTTCCGATGGTAGTGTGAGTCAATAAATGTTCCTGGTCTTTGAAAAGAAAACTGCTAGGTGAAGTTAAAGGAAATTGGCAAACTCCCTAGAGTAGTGAACAAACATAGCAGTAAGAATTGCATCAGCACGCAACTCTCAATTCACATCAGGGAAATAAAATCGAGCTCTCGAGTCTGGAAATCAGCTGATTATGTTGCTAGGTCTAAATTAATACAGAGTATCATTGAACTCAGTGCTGCTCTTTCTCCAGTGCTCTCATCTAAGATTCTGTAATCTGAGGGTTAGCTGACAAACCAGTGTTGTTCATTTAGGCCTAATTGAAATAGTAAGGGAAAGTTGTTTCACACGTCTTTGTGAGAGCTTAATGTTGGACAAACCTCAGGCTTTTAGAAGGGGCTCATTTAGAAGGACACAAGTAGGTGTGACATTTCTAAAAAAGCTGTGAGTTCTGGAAACTTTGAACTTCTTCCTGAGGGAAGTACCTGTTCCTCTGTATGGTTTTCATGGCACTACGTCTGTCTCCCAAGGTGTATGTTTGTACATAATATGGACATGCACATCTATCCATAAGTGTTGTAGGAGATGCTGGGGAAGAATGAGTCTGAAAGCAGTTCTGATACTTACCTTGAGAATCCCTGGAGGATCAGATAAGTAACATCACACAAGACTTGCCTAAAATCTCAGGGAGTTTGAATCTGAGTCATGCAGTGTGCTTCAGTCTCCATGCTGTGATGCCTTTCATTTGAGCCTTCCAGTTTTGTTTGTAACTCTTCCACTTAACTGTCCCAGGTTTGTACTAGCAATGCTGAGTTAGGCTGATGGGGAGCTTACCAGGAGTTCACAGTCACGGAGAAGATTCATCAGTTGCAAACTTACTTTCATGTCAGTAAGTCGGTTATGATGTATGCAAGGGTACACTTTATTAGTAGACATGTATAGCTTCCAGGAGCTATTTCAGGAAAAGCCTATCTAGACTGAGCTGCTTTAGTGCATCTTGCTTGTGGTTTTAGAAACCAGAGACCTATTTCTGATCTCTAATCTTGTGTGACTGTTCAAAATACTGGGGAGGAGGAATTACTTACCGATTGAGCTGCCCAGGACCTGTCATAGTGTATTGTCACTGCCTGAAGTGCAGCAGGCCTTAAGGCAGGTTTGTGAAGTGCTGGTATTAGAGTAGTTGAGGTACTTGTATGCTTCCGAGTGCTATTTTAATAAGCTTTCACAAGAGGGCAGAGTAGAATTTGCTCTGGGAAGCACAGTTGCCTTGACTGTCATGTAAATAGGGGGAACCCAGCTCAGATTGCTTCGGAGTTCTGACAGCAGCTACTGTATTATTCGTGCTGCCCAGCTGCATCAGGTGCCATCCTCGGCACTGTGTGGCTCCTCGGTCACTGCTTTGAGCACAGAGTGCCAGGGAGGGTCACAGTTTCTCTCTCAGGCGGAAGAATGCTGCAGAGTGGAGGAGGAGAGGTCTGTAAACATGACCTGTGTGCCAGCACTGCCAGTCTTTGCTTGTTGCTTATAGCTAACACATAGCTGCTGTTGTTAGCACAAGCTGGAGTTGTTAGTGCAAGATAACAACTGTGGCGTGGATAAGCAAGCTCTTTGTTGTTTGCAAACATAATGATGGAGATACTGCTTGAAAGCAGCAATGTTTTCTTGCAATGTGCTGAGGCGTGGTAACATAAGACCAAGAAGGCTACTTGAAAAGGAAGTACTGTGTCTTCCCAGCTTTATGAATTGTTAATGCTGTTGACCAATTCATTTATTACTGTTATTACCATAATACTCGGGACCATCATTTCTGTAGGAACAGTTTAGAACCCCCTCCCATTTCCTTACTAAAGAACAAACTGTGTTGTGGTGGGGTTTGTTTGTTTGTTTTCCTGGAATATCCAGAAGTTTAGTTTCATCTCTTTGTTGTACCCTGATACTACGCATTCCAGTAGCCTAGCTAAAAAGGATCTTTCATCACTCTGATATCTGTTCTTTGAAGTTTTCTGGCAGGTTATCCTGTACAGTTCTGTAATATCTCCAAATCAATTAACATTTGGCGTGATAATATACTCCGTATGTGAACTTTCATGTGGTTTTTTTTTCCTTTCTCCTTCAGGTTGATCCAAAAGATTACACGTTTTCTGGACTGAAAAATGAAACTGTGGGTCGACTCCCTGGAAAAGTAGCAGGACAACAATTTGTCATTCAGGACTGTGAGAACTGTAGTATCTACATATTTGACCATTCTGCTACAATCACTATCGATGACTGTGTGAACTGCCAAATCTTTTTAGGGCCGATAAAAGGTAGTGTGTTTTTCCGTGATTGCAAAGATTGTAAATGCATAGTAGCCTGCCAACAGTTTCGCTCTCGGGACTGCAGAAAGCTGGAGGTATTCTTATGCTGTGCCACCCAACCCATTATTGAGTCCTCCACAGGTATGAAATTTGGTTGTTTCCAGTACTATTATCCCGAGCTTGCTTTACAATTTAAAGATGCTGGACTGAGTATCTTCAATAACACATGGAGCAACATCCATGACTTTACTCCTGTGTCAGGAGAAAATAACTGGGGCCTTTTGCCTGAGAATGCTGTGGTTCAAGATTATGTTCCTCTGCCCACTTCTGAAGAGCTGAAAGCTGTCAGAATTTCTACAGATGCTATGAAGAGCATAATACCAATAACTCGAGGGCAGAGACAGAAAAGCAGCGATGAGTCGTGTTTGGTTGTGTTTTTTGCTGGTGACTACACAACTGCAAATGCCAGAAAGCTAATTGATGAGGTAAGTGACCTTTCTCTCTGTTCAACTTTATGAATTTCTAATTGAACTTTCCTCTGGATAGCCTTGGTACTTACTGAAGAGAGAATGAGTAGGTTCTGCCTGTCTGCTAACCATATTAATCAACTGCACTTTTAAAACCTTGAAGCAAGATAAGAGAATGGAACTCATCCTGATCAGTTATTTTACAACTGACACCCTGTGATTGGCACATCTGTTCTTTAATAATTCCAGTGTTTTTTTCCAGTACAGCACACCAGACCTACACAGCTGAAAATGTGCAGTTCATTAACGAAATTAGCCAAGTACAGAATAAATGGTTGTCAATGCTTGTGAGAGGGAGATAACCAATGAACTTGTTAGCTTATTGTCCCCAAAGTCTGTCGAGGCCATTTGCACTGGCAGCTTTGCCAGCACTTACAGAGACTTTTAAAAATAGCACATTCAGTGTTCTCTCTCCCCTACCCTTGCCATCCAGTGTTGGGATTCTTTTCTGGAAAATTCAGTGAGTGTTTGTTACAAGTGGTCAGCTGTCTTTGATTATTTAAATAGCTTTTTTGTTTGTTGTTTTAATTATTCCTGTAAGGCTGGAGCTCCTAAGCTCAGCTGAGTTTGGGCTCCACGGGGCTAAAATTCAGGAGCGGCTGGCTGCTTTTGACACCCTGGAGTGCCAGGGATGACAGAGCAGAGCCAGTAACTGAATTACAGCTTGCATCTTGAGAGAGGTGTCTGCAAAAGTTGCTGATCCTTGCGTTGGCTGGGCAACCAAACAGCTGATGGAGCTCCTTTGACATCTTAACTACAAGGGAAAAAAAAAAATAAAAAAAGCTTAAGGGTTTTTCCTTGTTTCATCTCATCCCCATTGGATTTTGATGGAACTGAGTTACTAACAGCTACTTCAGTGAACACAGATGATAATTAAAGGGTATTTTTTCTGATGAATGATTTGCTATAGTAAAGAGGGTGTTAGATATGTTCTCTTGTGTTAGTCTCTCTTTAAAAATAGGAGTTAATGAGACTCTAAAAGGCTAGTTAGTGAAATGCTAGGGAAATCTTACTACTCTGTAGATTTAAATAATGTTTTGGAAGTATAAATATGGTTGTTTCTTCTGCGTGCATGTTGTGGTTTAACCCACAAGTAGCTGAACACCACACAGTTGTTTGCTCCCCCTGCCAGCCAAGTGGGATGGGAGAGAGAATCGGGGAAAACAAAGTAATAAACAACGAAGTAAAGCTCACTGGTTGAGATAAAAAATATTTACTGGGACAGAAAAGGAAGGAGGGCTGGGAGGGAGATAATAGTAATGATATATGTCCTACAGTTATTACAAATCCTCAAAGTTTTTTTTCTCAATTCCCTGACAGTTTGATAACTGCCTGTTTTCTCTGCTCTGCAGTCATATATTCACAAGTTTCTGAAATATTTCTTATAATTAAAGTCTGTTGAACTGTTTTTGCTTTTACCCATATTCTTCCATTCATTCCCAGCACCAGCTCAACTGGGTACAGTTGTGACAACTCCTGAATTATTTCATATTTGGGAGCCAAAAATAAGCATATGCAAACATAAAACAAGTGATGCACAAGCAATTCCTCACCACCCACTCAGCGATGCCCAGCTAACCCCTGAGTAGTGGCTGTGCCCCAGCAACTCCCTTCAGTTTTACAGCTCTTTCACTTGCATCATATGATATGGAATATCCCTTTGGCCAGTTTAGGTTAGTTGTTCTGGTTTTGCCCCCTCCCAGTTCCTTGGGCCCCCTCAGTCCCCCTCACTGGCCAGGGCAATATAAACAGCTGAGAAACTGAAACATCCTTGGCTCTATGTGGCACTGCTCAGCAGCAACTATAAGCACCAATGTGTTATCAGGGTTGTTTTTCTTCTAAAGCCAGAACATAGTATCACACCAGACTTCTTCTATGGATGAGATAGCTCTGCCTATTTTCCTTGGCTCAGACAAAACCAGGACAATGTATCTTCAGTATCTACTGGATTTGAAGTAAAGAGCTGTGTGTGTTTGAGAGTTTGTAACTTTTTTTTTTCCAAAATGGAAAATCTCAGCAGTAGAGAGATAAGCATTTGAGCTAATGCTTGACTGAACTATTACAGTCTAATGAGAACATACTACTTGACTCCAGATGCTGAATGCTTTTAACTCCTGTTAGTTTCAGCTTATGAGAGACTGTGGGAAAAACTACAACCCTAGGCCATAACATTAAACAAAAACTCACACCTACCCATGCACTAGGGCAGAGGATAAAATCTGGATGAATGGAATGGAAATAAACAGAAATGTAGAAAAAGCAAATGGTCTTTGAAAAGAGCAAAAAGGGTCTTTTTACTCCATGGCTTAACGTGTATGGGAAATGAGTATCCAGTCTACACTGGAATAGACTAAAATTGAGCTGCATGCCTTAGGAACATTTTTAACTCGAATTCTTCATCTGTTAATAGATGACTGGCAAAGGCTTTCAGCTGGTACAAACCAAAGAAGTCTCAATGAAAGCAGAGGATGCTCAGAGAGTTTTCCAACAGTGCGCATCAGAATTCATTCCACTGCTTGAAAGAGGTGAGATTATATATAGTTTTGTTTCTCTTCTTAGTGCAGAAATCTAGCTGGCAGTGGGATGTTCCAGGGAAGGTGGAAGAGGAGAAGGTGGAAGAATGAAGGAGAAAACCATAATGTAAAGCCAGCTGAAGTTTGGAAGCTTCATTTAGGCACTGAACCAGACAAAATCCAAAATGAACTAATTCACTTAGGAGCTGTGACATAAGCAGATCTGTCTGGGCTGGTCTATAGAGGCTCATGATTTTAGAAGAAAAATATATTAGCTTATCACGATTGCAGGTAAAGCACCTAGCTATTCAGTGTTTCTGTATGCATATTAAAGCAAATCAGTGTGGAAGTGTATAAAACAGGCAAGTGTTAAATTCCTGTTTATATATGGTGTTCTGTCAGAGTACTTGAATTGCGTTTTTGCTGATTTGACTGTAATTGTTTTTTTAATCTGTTCCTATAGAAGTAATGTCATCGTGCCATCTGTTGTATGCTGAAGCTCAAAACATGCTTCCAAACTTAGGAGCAACATGCAGTTTTTTCACATTAATGTTAGAGGTCTGTGATGTTCATTGCAGGAATAGGACAGAAGTTATACTTTAAAGATGAGAAAAGGCTATTTTGCACGTATGTAGGAAGAAATAACGCGTTCAGAATGAAAGCAGAGAAAGGGGATCTGAAAATAGTGGGTGAGAACAAGTCTGAAAATCAGACTGTTTGCTGTCTTGGTACTGAGGTAAAAATGCCTGAATGACTCAGTCATGCTGCAGATGTCTCTGAAATGGCTCACTATTTGAGCAGTAGAATCTGACTCACTTGCATGATGCCCTCCACTCTTCAGCATTTCTGTGCCATTCCTGCCTTTCAAGAAATAAAATGGGAAGCATGCTAGAGCCTCTGCAGAAATGAGCATGGATTTGCAGATATTTTCTTCTCAGATAACACCGTACTTTGAAGCTATGGTTAAGTGTTTCTATTATGGCTGCTCAAGCAAAAAGAATTGAAGTGGTTCTTGTAAGCTTCACAATTCCCTAAGGGATGGGAACTCTAATGTTTTAATGCCAAACTTAGTAGTAGCATTGATTCCAGATGAAATGATCTTCTAGGTCCAGTCGTTGCTTTGGAGTTCAATGGAGATGGTGCAGTGGAAGGATGTCGAAACACTGTAAATGATGTTTTTAATGGAACCAAGGTAAGCTGATGTTTTGCTTTATTAGCAGAAAATGTTTAAGAACATCTAAGATAATTCACAGTCAAGCTGCAGTTTTGATGTACTGAAATCTAAATATCATAGTCATGCTTTTTTCTTCAAGCAAAGAACTCAGGTTTGCTTGCAGGAGGGAAGAAGAATTGCCCCGTTAACAAAAGTACTAAATTCCCATGTCTATTAAAAAAAAAAAAAAATAGAAGATTTTCACCTGAAACTTCTTCGTGTAGTGGTAAAAACAAATGTTATCAATTGAACAGGGTAAAGCTCTGTTCCAAGTCTTACAGAGCAGAACATCATAAAGCAGACTTCAGTGTCACGCCTTCGTCAGAATTTAATAGTATTTCAACTTTTCTCAATATTTACTTTTGCTGTGAATGATACTGCAGTGTGCCTTCCTTCATTTACCTTTTTCTTCTGTCAACTTGTTTTACTGTAGCTTCTTTATACCGTATCTCCCTTTTGCTTTCTATCTGCTTTTTTTTCTTGTTTTTTTTGAATGACAGTGGATTTGTGAAAGTGTCTGGAAACAATTGGAGCACTGCAAGGAAGCTGTGTTACTGGTGATAGGAAAGAGGCAAACCCCTTGCTTTTAAACTGTTCAGAAAAAGACTAGAATGTCTTTGGGACTTAGTGTCCGTACAGCTCCTTAATGTCTTTCAGTTCATCTCAAAAGGATTGCTTGGGGAATTAGACTGCCCAGATTCTGGAAAACAGCCTTGTAATGTGAAATGTTTAATCTGAAATGGAGCTAATGGTTGAGGGTTTTGTTGTTGCTCTCACATGAGCAAAGCCTGATGTGTAGCTGGTTTAAATTTTGTTTGTTTTTTTTTTTGAGGCTGGAAGGTACTAGGACTGCAGTCTAGACAGAGCTGTGATATTGCTGCTTCTTTCTCTGGACCCAAAGGTCATTTTACCATAAAATCACTTCTTAAACTGGGAGCTTACTGTGGCTTTACTGATGTAGCTAGCTTTTTTTCTTTTTTCGTACTGAACAAAGCTGATACTGGGTAGATAATCAGCCCATTCTTCTAGATCTCAGTTTCTCTGTTCAAAGGCTAAAGTTATATTAATTATTAGAACAAATAAAAACTTACACTTTCCTCACTAAAATGACTGGTGTCTGTTGTCATGACGCAGTGAATGCCCTGATCTGGGATGCATCCAGGAACCTCTGAAACGATACACTTCATGCTTTGAAGTAATCTTTGTTCTTCAGACTTCCAAATGGGAAATTACCTCCTTGCCCCTGGGTTTAAATCTTCTCTTGACAGACTGACTCTGCAGTAAAACCTAGCTCAATTTCTAAGTAATTGTTGTGCTGAAGCGAGAAGCAGGACTTCAGGCTTCCTATCTATCTTTTATTTAGATACAATTTAACCCCAAAATATCAGGTAAATGCTACATTTGTGTATGGATCTCTAGCCACTTGAATATCGTGAGTACACATTTTAGGAAATGTATTTCTTTCTTAGGTCATAATTTAGAAATAATGTAGGAAGTAGCAGACTTTGAACTTATTACTGCCAGCAGGTTCAGAAATGATTTCACATCACTGCTGACTGCCTTTATCTTTTGGACAGTTTGAGAGTTGTTACAGTGCTCAGAAAGAATTATAGGTATTCTTGATCACAAAACAATGACAAAAGCTCTTAGGAAGGCATTTATCCTGTAAGGTTTTGCAGGAAATCAGTCTGATTTTAAGTACCTAGTTACCCTTGCGTTTCAGAATTACTTACTAACTGCATCTGTTAATAACCTTAATTTAACCAGATTTTTGTTTCTGAAATAAATCTGATATACCTGTTGAATACTCCAGTATGGGTAGAAAAAATGAGCAGCAGTAGCACCAGCAGAGGTTTTAAAGTGGCTTGGTAGAAACAGTGTGTTGCAAAGAGACCTCTGTGCTCTGTGCATGCATAAAAGCACTTCAGATTTGTGTGGTCTTGGTAGATCTGCCCTTTTTTTATTATTATTGTTTTTCCTTTTTTTTTTTTTTTTTTCCCATGTGCTTCCCTTTCTTGTACTATTCACTGTATAAAACTTTCTTGTACATCACTTATAAAATCCTCTGCAAAATGTGAATTGCAATATCCTGGTAGGGAAAGATAATGAGAGAATGTACTCAACTGTTTTGACCGTGGTACAAATTGCTGTTGCACCAACAAACTGCCAGATAAACACTAGATGTTGTCAAGTCCCTTCATGCAGAAATCTACTGCGCCTCCAAGCACTCGCCTAGGAAGCTACTTGCTTTGTGATGGAATAGACAACTTTGTACTGGAAAAAACAAGTTGATGGATAGCAGGATATTCATCTTGAAACATATTAGAGTAAAGCAGTTCAAAGAACTGACGTAGTTTATGTTGTCATGGTACTCTGAGGTGAAAAGTAGTACTGTATGAGCATGATTATCTGGAATAGCCCATTTCTACTCTTCCAGTGCAGTTCAGAATAGCTACTTGCTGCACAAACATATGATACGGTAAAAGGGTGATAATTTCCCCTGGAGGAGTAGAAAATAACAGATAATAAGAATTAAAGTTTTTTGATTGAAGGCATCATTTGTTTGTTGATACTGTTGAATATGGAGAAACTGATCAACTACCACAACCCTTCTGTCTGTTGCACTGAATTATTTGGACAGTGCCTGGGCCACGTGTGGCTAGTTTGCTGGAAGTTCTTGAAGTTGTCCTAGACCTTGGAATTGCTCGTGTTGATCAATTTTGCAAGATGCAAATCTGATTAATTCTAAATGAATAAAACACCTAAAATTATCTGAAGCAGCAGCTAAGATTTTGGGAATATAGTGCGAGGGAGTTCAGTGCAGGTCACAATAATAAAGGGAATGTCAGAGCTCACAGGATTCTGTTGTTAACCCATAGTGGGAACCGAGAGAGTTGTGCCTCTCACGAAATGCGAAAATAAAGAGTCATAATTAGCTCTGAACAAGCAAAAACTACTTGAACTTATTTATTAGTGATGCATAACTGTTTCTTTGTTTAATAAAATAGGTTTTTGTGTCGGAGAGCAAGGCATCAGCATCTCAAGATGTAGACAATTTCTACAACTTTGCTGACATGCAGATGGGAATGTGAAGCCTAACGCGGAAGTGTTCACGTATGGTTTGTCTCAGCACTTGAATGTCACTTAGCTTGAATTCTGCAGTAGTATCAGAGAATTTTTGTCATGAGGATTTATATTTCTCATATATCCTTTTTATAAAGCTCTTGATGGTTTTAATACCACATTACCTGAACTGGAGTAAACAGCATACCTCCTTGTGTATACTGTGCTCAAAGCTTACACTTAAGCTCCAGAAACCACAGAGGTTTTGTACTAACTTGTTTTTACAGTGATTTCTAAACTTTTATTGACGCTTGAATGTTTCTTGTCAACATTTAATGGAAGATGTGAAAAGTGCAATGCTGATACACATTTGATACGTTAATGATTGTGAAATTTCATTTAGACACTTTCTTAGCAAAGTATATTTCTGTGACACTCGTTCAAAACTCTCCTATATGCATATCTGTCTTCATTGCAGGTCAGGGAGGAAATTGTATTTACTGACTTCTGAAAGCTTAGTCTGAAATGGATTTTTCTTGGAGCATTCTTTCAGAAGCAGAGCATGGCTTAAAAAGATGTGCATCTGCTTTGTTCTGCTTCAGCATCTTTTTTGAATAAATTTGTTTGCAGGAGCATTTATGCAGAGAGTTGTCATATGAGCAGTCTGGTGAGTGAGCACTTGCTTGGCTCTTTGCTCTGAGGTGAACTCTGATCATGGTGCTCAGCTGAAAATGCAGAGGTTTAAGGTCCATTCAGGGACAGCTACCTCTGGTATTCCCATGCCATATATGGGATATACCTGAGATTCCCTTGAGCTCTGGGAGTAATAACATTGGCACTTCGTTGCTTGCTAAAAGGAACATGCAGGAATCAGAGAAAGGGCTCTGATGGCATTAGGAAAGCTCTTCGTTGTTAAGACTCGAGAGCAGGGGACTACTCTCAAAATTAATACTGAAAATTGGCTGTAGAATATTACACTTTTGCTGTAGGGCTTACAGACTGAAGAAGTGCTACTGTCATTCTTGATTTATGTGAGTAGCTATTAATAAGGATGCTTATTTCTATGTAGTACATACTAGGATGTGTATCTTTATCAATGTTAAACACATGATTAATTTCTTTTAGCATATTAGATCCTCACTGATTTTTCCACAGGATCTTAAGGCTTATGTCTGGGTTTACAAGCCCTCTGTAATTCTTGAACAGGCTGTGCATGCAAGTGCACAAAACAGAGTTTATTAATAAAAATTGTGGTTTGCCAGTATATGCAGCCTTTACAATCAGCTGAACACTCTTTGGCTGTGTTGAGGTGCTAAAGCAATAATGTCCTCATTACCAGCGTCCCTCTGAAAGTAAAATCTTGGAACTTTTTTTTTCAGTTAAGATGCACGCTTCATGCATTTCACAGCTTTAGAGTTCCACAAGTGGGAGGCTGAATATACACCTCTTAGTAGCTGTTTTTAGAATTAGCACATGAATTTCAGGAGAACAGGTTCTTTGGTGATTCTCTCGTGCCCAAGAGAGGCTCTGAGCTGTCATTTTGTTGCTACTATGCAAACACGTGCCCTTAGTTTAAACTAGATATCAAGAAAATGTCCTTAGGACCTCTCATTAAAGTTATGCATTGATTAAATAAGGAATACTCCTGAAGTCACTAAAACATTAACATACTGAAGGTCAGAAAAATGTCACTTGTAAAATCTTATTATTCAATAGAGTGAAATAAAATGAAACTGCCACCTAAATCTGACTGGTAGAAGAAATTGCCACTTATTTGCTCTTAGCCAGCTAGGATCTTTTTGTATGACATGTGAGGTGAGGCTGTGAAAAGTAGCTACAAACCTTAAATCTGTCCACAAAGCACTAGCATAACTCATCGATGAATACTGCTGGAATTATTCTGGGTACATACCCCAAGTGTGTTTTTTCTGATGTGGACAAAGTTGTGTGATATACAGTCTCTGAGCGCTGCATTTGTTGGACCATTTTGATCTCTAAACTTTTACATGTAATGTTTCTAAACTTATGTGCTGATACATGATTATGTGTATGTTACAGGTTATTTTTGTATTTTCAACCTGATTGGGAGGCCAAGTGCCGAACTGTTTTTTGTGACTATTTTTTTAATGAAGGAGAAGATGAGTGATTAAAAATGACTTGAAACAGTGAAAACCTTTTTTTACATGCTGGGAGTGAGCAGGGTGTTGCTTCTTTCGCATCATTAGCATGCTAAGCAACATAAGGAGTTTTTAATTTTTAAAAACCTAAATAATGAAGGAGTTTCTTAATCCAATTATTTATCTTTTGACTTCAATTTCTTGCTAACGGGTGTTAAGACACCTGTAGCCTTACTAAGAGTATATCAGATATTGCATGCATTACTGATTGGTACGTGCTTTGTGTAGTCTTTTGTATGTTTCTTGTATAGCTTCTTGTGTAATTTGCATCGCACTGTGAATGTATTTCATAATAAACGTTGCAAATGTAAACTCTGGATTCTGGAAGACTTCATTAAATTGCAAATCATTGCAAATTCTAATCAAATATTAAAACACAAGTCGGTGTTTAAACGTAGAGTGTAAGTTGCCAGACATTTGGAGCTAATTGAAAATAGGCATTACTGCTGCAGTCATCCGTCCGCTGAAAAAGTTGCGTTTTTGACAGTGGTGCAGTCATCCATCCTCCAAAAAGGTAAATTTTTGACAGCAGGAATTTTTCCCCAGAGTCGCTGAGGATATGATTAACTTCACTTCTTGCATGATAAAATATGCCAGAAGATATTCTTATATCAAATTGTAGAGGTACGTGGATGCAGGCTGTTAAAGCACTTTTCCATGTTGTGTGTGCGTGTGGTTGGTTGGGTGTTTGCTTGTTTGATTTGTTTTGTTCCAGCTTGTAGTCCTGTGCTTTTTAACTATGTTTATCTATTTGGGTACTGGGTGGACAGTTGTGATGTGCTCACATCAAAAACAGATCATGATGTTTAAAGTAATAGAATGAAAGCTTTTTAAACTAATGAGAAATGAGAATTTTCCAGCCACAGACGGTCTAGAGTAACTTTCATGAAGCGCAAATGTTTGCTAAGAAGTACTGTACCAATATATTTTTCTGTTGAAATGAGATCAGTTGGGAAGCTTTAAAAAAGAAAGATTTTGTTCTGCACTCAGCTGTTTCACATTTTTACAGTTTAATTAAAATCTTACACCTCAGTTGGATCTGAGTTGATGCTAATCTTTTTTTTTTTTTTTTTTTTTTTTTTTTTAGTTTTTAATTTGGCTTANTTTTTTTTTTTTAATATGTAGTATCTGAGTTGCAGTAACACTTAGTATTTTCACAGTGTTTACCCATCAAGTCCTCAGATACTAACCAACAGAAGCTCTGTATCTGTGTCCAATTGCTAGGAAGTCACCCACTTTCTTTTGTTGTATCCAGATAGTCATGCATAAAATGCGTGGATTTAAAAGTAATCCACATACCAGGCTGCACTTATATAACTAGGACACATATTTTCCATTCCAAAAAGGAGCTTGAAACTTTGTATTACAAAATATGTGCTTCAGTACTTCTGACTAATAGGGGCAATAATGAGTTTTACCATTCATGCTTCTGAGAGAGCTCTGTATCTGATTATCTTCTTCCTTTAAATGATGGCTTTTAAGTATGTAGGCTTTGTTCTTACAGCATTCAGCTTTCAGTGCATATTTAAATTACTGTTGCTGATAATATCTTATAGAATTTGTCAATTCCCCAGTCTTTTTTATTATCCCCTGAAGATTAAATAAAAGCTGGAGTGAACTGAATCCTTTAAGATCTAGAAACAGCCCATGTGTCTACCTGAATGATCCCACAACTGTAAGTCTTCTACTGTTCAGTTCTTTATTGACTAAAGCTATGCATAAACGCAGTACTGTCTCCAGTGAGCCTGGATTTGAGAAGGATGGTACAAGTAGACTGCAGTACTTTGTTCTGTAATACGCTGGTTTTGTTCCTGTTCATGTAGAAATGCAGTTCTGTGGTGGTCCACTGAGTTCCTTGTGTGCCTCAGATTTGCAATGTGAGCCATAGCAGTTTGCTGAGGATAACAGTTCCTGAAAAACAACATCTTGCTGCATCGCCAGGCTGAAGTTTTTTCTTAGAACTCTAGTAAGAGCTCTGTCTCTAGGATGGATGACACAGACATCTATATGAAAAACCTGAGAAGTGTGGAACCTGATAAAACAAGCAGATATGAGAGGTGGAAGTCTTGGTGGATTAACAGGCCAGACGTGGTTATCTATCTGTCCAGTTTTCTAGAAGAGTGCTTTTCACTGCTTTCATTTCATCAGAGTGCCTCACTGCTGTAAGGCTGTTGCTAGTAACGTCTCCGGTTGTGCTGTCTTGCTGTTGCATATGTAATCATTGCTGGCTCTGAGTAAGAGAGGAAAATAGAGGGGGAAGTGAGAAACTTTTATAAAGCTCTGAAGTTTTCTGTGCACAGAAAAAGTGCAACTGTACGTTGTTGGTTGGTGTTGTTTTTTAAATGCATCTGGTGGTAATCTTTGGCTACGTACGCTTTGAGGGCTGGGGTGTGGGACTGCTCTCCTGGAATGGATTAAGCAACGTGACGGGGATCTGTCAACTATGAGTATCCTCTTTCCAATTGCACAAGCAATTAGAATGCCATCCCTTTACAAGTGCTGTCAAAGGGTCTAATGAAATCTTCGAAATTGACGTGGTTTTTTCTCTCCCACCATTCTGGTAAAAACCACTATAGTAAGCTTGTCCTTAGAAGCATCTGATCAAGTTGATAGGTGAAGGAAAGGAGATTAAGGGGCTCTTGAACAGTAATTAAACAAGCGTTTGTCTGGTGTTCCCAAACTGCAAATGCTAAAAGCAACGTGCTCTTACAAATTCTACTAAAATGATGAGGTTAAACTTAGAGCCAACCACGTGCACGGTACTAGGAGCTCTAAGGACTTGGTGTCAGGAGGAGAGGTTTGTATTTCTTTTTTCTTCCTACTTCATTTTCTCATAAGAATTGTAATGATTAAATCCCCATTCATAAAGTCGTGTGAGAATCTCTGCTTTAGTTTTTAGATACCTTTGTTCTTGTGATGTTGAAGAAAACTCAAAAAGGTGTATGCTTTTTTTTTGTTGTTGTTTTGCCATTAATTGTGTGTCTCAAAAATAGAAATGAAACTGCCTTTATCTTTTTTTCCGGAGGAGGCATGGAGAGACAGTTGACTTGTGATTTCTGAGCAGTTAAGGAGTGGCAGCTTTACTTCCTCTTATGTATGTGAATGCTAAATGCTTTAGGGAGATTTCTCCCAGACAAGCCTATTTGGCAATGTCAGGGCATCCAATTTTGCAGCTCTTTTAGGTAAGAGATGCAATGAGTTTCCTCGGTAATAGAGCAGTCAGTTGTCATCTCTGGTTCTTTTTTGGTAGATAGGTACTTGTATGTGTTTAGGATACAGGCTCCCAATACCAGTAGATACATTCTGAAAGCTGCTGGCAGTTCTCAGAACTCTAAATTGCCATCTGAGAAGGAGAAAGCTGAATAAAAGTTCTCCCTGTGCACAGAACTTTGAACTTGTCAGATCCTGGGAAGCGAAGCTGGCACACGTGTTTAGCTCTGAAGAGAGTAAGTGCTTCGTGGCAGTGCTAGTACTTCATTTGTCTGAATGTACTGACCTTTACAGGAGGAGAGACCTTCTTCCCCCAATTCTGAAATCCCTTCTTAAAAAACACTTCAGGTGCTTTTTTAAAGAAGAGTTCTGCAGATTAAATGGAAGGGCTGTGCAGTGACCCGAGGGCATCTTTTGAGAGCTGCCCCAACAGGTGCTAAAGGATTGGCTTCAGCCTTAGAAGAAACAATAATCTTTTGAAGCTCCAAGTGTTCTTTGCTTCTATTTCTAATACTTTGTATCAGAAAGAAACGCTTCAGTCACAAGAGGATTTTGAGACAGCTAGTGATTCTGAGATGAGGCTCTACTTTGCATTTTTTTTTTTCCCCAGCAGAAGAATGAAAGTTACTCCGCAGCAATAATTAGCTCTCTTGTTTGCAGGTGGGTGTTTGTGCTTTGCTATAACACTTCAGTAATTTTGTTCGTTGTGAAAAGAAAATAAGGGAGGTAAGCTTCTCTGTCTCCTGCAAGTAGCTGTCAGTGCTTGCTCTCATTTCAAGGACATGATATCAAGGCTATATCAACAGCGTCTGATCTGCCAATGAATCAAGTTTTAAGTGGTATCTGCAGGTTTTAAAGAAAGGAGTAATTCCAGACTTCGGTGTCAGTGTGTTTCTTTTCGCATCAGGGATAACTACAGCAAAGACTTGGAGGTAAGGGGTGTGAATTAAAAATCCCTTCTGACTCTTACCCCCCCCCCCCC
>VXAB01006964.1:253846-350297 GCA_013399175.1 Odontophorus gujanensis | reverse complement strand
GGCGCGGGAGCCCGGGCTCGGCGCCCTTTTGTTCGGGGCGGGAGGCACGCCGCGCCGGGCGGGCGGGCGAGCGTCCTGCCGGTGCCGAGTGTCTCCTGCCGGTACGCCGCGGAACTTGCTAGAACTCAGTTTGACAATAAAGCATTGGCGCAACGCCTCCGCCGGGCGGCCCGAGCGCGACGCTCCAAGGTGAGCGGCGGGCACAGGGAGCGGGATGCGGCGGGCGGGGCCCCGCGGCGCCGGGCGGACCTGGCCCGGCCTCCTCGCAGGTAACGCGGGGCGGGGGGGGGTGCTGGGTGTGGGCTGTCCTGATATACATCGCAGCGGGACGGAATGATGCTTAGCCTTTTTTCTTTTTTCTTTTTAAATTCCCTTTTGCGTTTTTGTTTTGTTGTTTTGTTCTTTTTTTCTGAAGAGTTGAGATGCTCACAAATTGCGAGCAGCTTAATTAAAGTGTCACTACGTGAGCGCTGTACCTGAAAGCTGCGGTTTTGCGTATTTAATAGAAAAGGCTGGAGGTGGTAGACGTAGCGTCCGGTCTTCATTAGAAACCCTCTGATTGAAGTACACCGGGAACTTGAAAGCTGTTGTGCCTCTCTGTTGACATAAAAGAGCCTTTCCACTGAAACTAGCGATGAAGGGAACGGCCTCATCTTGGTGCATGCAAGCACTGTGTCTGCAGCCAGTTTGTGTGTCTCACCGGCGTTTGTCACAGGCCACTCCACAGAGCATCGCCAGTGCATGCACCTGCTGGGCACTGCGTGTCCCAGCCCTGGCTGGAAGCACCAGCGGGGTGGGCTTGGGTGAGTTGCAGTGAGGCTGCCTGGGGCTGACTGCAACTGCCACAGGGTTGCTTGGTGGGACAGCAAAAGGGCATTCGTTTACTGAAAGTAAAAAAAAAAAAAAATGCAACTTCTTGGTCTCTGGCGAAGAAAGCGCTGTTACCGTTAAAACTGAGCTAGTGCTTTTAGGACCTGAAGTGTTGGCTGTTTTTAATTTTTTTTTCTTTAACTGAACTTCTGACCTCTTTCCAGACTAGACATGACATGCTCTGCTCTTAATGCCAAGGAAGAGCAGAACAGAGCTCCTTTCCTAGAAGGCTGCCTTTGTATGTGGGGAAAAGCATCACGGTAATTGCTGCTGCTTCTCTTTTACCTGTCCTTCACTTCCTCTGCCTGTCTTCCTTATACAGAACTGGCTATGCTCCCTTCCCCCCAGCAGCAAAATTCCCCCTGGGTTAGGTCAGCCAGTGCAGTGGTTTTTGACTTGACATGTTTTTTGTATGTGTAGCAGGTACTTGCAAAGAGTTGCCAAGGAACTGGAACATCTGCAGGGGTGTTCTTTGGCAAGTGTGTATCTTTATTTGGGATCTCATTGAAATCATGCAAGTCCACTGGGATTCTGAAGATCTGGGCTAGAGCACCTGGGCGTAGTGCTGGGATAAACACAGATTTCTTTTCCTTTTCTGCGGTTCAGTAGGAACTTTGCATCCAGGTTTCACTGGGGTACTCAAAGTTGCTGCAGGATTGCGTAGATGTGTATGACTCATGTATATATGATCACAATAATAACTGCTGAGTGCCGAGTGCTGGGCAGTGTTTACCCAAAGAGCCCGCTAGAGCTCGTGGGTGGGTTTTGTCCACTGGTGACCCAACCTTTGGTGTGAATGTGAGAGCACAAGGCTGTGGAGAGAGCTGCTGTGTGACATGGTGAGGGAGCATGGCTGGATCCTGTACAGGCTGCCTCAAGTCAAAGTCAGTATCCCAAAGACACTCCCCGCGATCTGTTTAGGTGGCTGTTTCAGTCTTCAGAATCCATTTTGAAGGTCATGCCCTAGAGGACTGGGAGCACAGTCTGGCATCTGTACACTTCTGTGAGCTCAGCAGGAACTGGGATGTACTGAGTGTAAGAACAGGTGCCCATTTGGGCAGTGCATCTTGTATGATGAGTAGGTGCATATTTGCTACAATTTTCTGTTTGTGTGGTGTGTCTTCTTGAATCCTTAGATACTGTTATGTGGGCTTGGGGCTGTTGAAGAGGTTTGATGGGGTGGAGTTACATCTGCTTTTCAGCCCATTCGCTAATTAAGATATTGAATTAATTGAAATCTGAAATTATAAAATGTCAAGCATGGGTGTCATCTTTTCCTGTATTTTGTAACCAAAACCTTACCTTCTTACCCAGAGGAGTGGTGGCATGCTGCTTTGGCTAATTGCCCTCCATCCAGGTCCAGCAAGGCTTCGTTCACCAGACGCAGAAACAAACCTAATCAAAACTTGCTGCTCCACTGTGCAGGTTTAAGCTTTCCCAGCACCCCAGGCCACTGAGTGCCCTTGGCTGCAGCTCTCCAGACCTGTGGAATGTCTGGAGGGGGAAGCAGCTCCTCTTTGACTGTGTGACATCTCTCTGTTTCATGAAGATTTGAAGAGCTTGTAAAACTTAAGGCTTTGTGTAATTGGAGGCATAAATGCAATTTTGACATACTTTACTTAAAATGGAAACTAACAAGTTAATAATAGCTCTTATCAGGTATATTTATGTCGTGAAAGCCAGTAGATGCTGCTTGTGTCCTGAGAGGCCACTGGGTGCATTAGATGTTGTGTTGGGGCCGGGTGCTGGTGAAGGACAGGTCAGGGCGGAGTGGCAGAGCACTGAGGTGCACAGGGCCTGGTGTGGTGGTGCCATGGCCTCCCACCTGCATGGGGCACTGGAACCTTCACTCCTTGAACTGCATTTAACACTCCGCAGCACTCGCGTTCCTTATGCTTGTTGCTGTGGAGTGAAATGCCTTCCTTACTGATCTGCGAGCTGGACCTCACGTATCGTGTTGTTAATGCCTCGGTGTGTTTTAATTAGAGCTGGAGGGAGATGTTAAAAAACAGGTTTATACACATGCCTGACTGGTTGCTGAAACAAATAGGCCTGTCACACCATCTGGAGGGAGTCCTGTGTTATTTAGCTATTCTGCTGTTCAGCCCTCTTGTTTCTTTTTTCTTTCTTTTGCTTTCTCTTCTCTTGTTTTTCCCCTTTTTCCTACAAACTGCCCAAGCGTGCTGTGCAGAGCTGCTGTGCCTGCTGCAAGCTGATGCTAGGCTGAGGCTACTGCTCCTGTGCCACTTGCAACGTGCACGGGTTGGTGACAGGGGCGTGGTGCTGCCCACCGACCCCCCCAGCGCGTAACCGTGCCATAGGGTGGGAGTGCTGGTTGCAAATAGTTGGCACGGTGCCACAGAGTGTGCAGCTGCCATTTTGTGGCGTGGGGCTGGCACGAGTAGACCTGCGTGGGGCCAGCCCACGAGCCACGCTGCTGCTGCCCGTGCTCCATCATGTGGTGCTGCGTGAGCAAAGTGCTGGGCCTAGGTGAAACACGTGATATGTCTGCTATGAGACTGAGAGGAAAGGTTTGTTTGTTTGGCTTTTCTTTTCATTAATGTGAAGACGTTGCTGTTAGATTGACACAGCTGTTAGGTTGACAGAGGGATGTGGGTGTTTGTGAGCACTTGAAAATCAGAACTATACACAGAGCTTTCGTTCCCTCCACTTTAAAAGCGCGACTGTTCTGAGCAGGCCGGGCACTTTTTAAATAATGCTTGCTTTGAAGAGTAATAAAATATTGAGAAAATGAGTTTTTGCACTAAATATTTAAATCTTCTCTTATATACAGCGGAATAAATGGGCACTATTTTCTTTCTACCACTGCACAGAAAAGGTTTTGGGCTGCTGTTTACAAAATGTACAGGAGAAGTGTGCGTTCTGACAGGGGAGGAAAGAAATGTCCCTAGTGGGATTACTTGTGGTTTTTAATTCTCTTCATTGTTCTGCTTTTAACTGCTTGCATTTCTTTAATACCCTTCATGTGTTGATTTACAGGCTTTGGTATCAGAGTGGCTGTAGTGGAGTCATCATTGAAGTAGTGCCACGTTCTGAGCAGGTTTGGGCTCTAATGGAAAAAGGCACGTGCAGCTAAAACGTGCTGTATGTGTATGGAAATGCAGGAGCGAGCGGCCCGTGCAGTGCTGGTAGGGTGAGAGGGGCCTCTGCAGAAGGGTATGGGGTGGTCCCTCACTCCTGTTCACAAGGCAGGAGCATGCTGCAGAGGATGGAGAGTGGCAGGATTGTACTCCTGTGCCTCCCTTGATGCAAATAGGCACTTTTTGCTGCAGCTAATGGACTGAAATGAAGTAGCGATAACAGGTGATGGTTTGCAGCGAAAGGTAAACCTTGTTAAGTGCTGTGTGATAGGAAGGAGAAGAAATGCTTGTTTCTAGCGTGGAAAATAGTTTTCTGTGTATTCCGTGGGCGCTGACTGGTGATGTGACAGGGGAAGGATGGCTGGTCGTCAGCCCTGCTGCGCTGCGATAGCCATAACCTTGTTTGGGGGAGTTCCAGCAGCTCGTCCGCGTTGGCTTAATTCAGGAGTGGTTGTGTTCCTTTGAAAGAATCAAATTGACTGTCATTTAAGCAACTGAAAAGCAGATACTTAAACCCGATAATGAAGTTGCAGTCTTCCTTATGTTAACAACATAATCATTTCCAGCGTAGCATGAAATGAGCAATCTTAAGAAGTAAGTGAAGCATTTTGCCAGGCGAATTTGGACTTGCAGTTCTGTAACAGAATGTGCTGAGAGTGAGGGAGGAACTGAAGGGCTGATGTTAATACAAGGTGCTTATTTATGAGCAACAATGTTGTAATGGCCGTTGGCATAGATAGGAAGGAAAATTCACTCCTGCTTAATGGTATCGATTCTTCGATGGAAATTATTTTTGCAGAATGCTTTGTCCCTGTTGCAGGAATGCATTTTCTGTGCTTTATTTGGTTTAGCACTGCTTCATTGTTTTTGGGCAAAGGAAGAAAAATGGGGCGAAAACCTGTAGGTTTTAATTCCAAATTTCTAATTTTTGATATAAATAAAAATAATGCAAGCTTGGTTTATGTATTCTTTTCCAACTGGTATCCATTTATTTATTTACATAACATATCTTATCTTTTTCCAGTGACATTTTTTGAAAAATTTAAAAACCTTTCTTGAATCAGGCATTTTTCATCTGCTTAAGTTGGTAGTTAACATATTTTTAATGAAAATACTTTTTTTTTAATGTATATATGCAATTAGAGTACACATAATTTACTAGCAGTAGAAGCTGAAGAAGATGTAGGCAGTGGCTGGGAAGTTGGATCTGTGTACGCTGTTGCAGGTTTGATGTAGACCTGGCTCATGCTGATGAGACAGCTATGCAGAGGTGAAATAAGTGGAATAGCTGTTGTCAAATTTGAAGCCTCTGGCCTGAGCTCAACACGAGGGAACTATGTTGAAAACTAGTTTATGTACCAGCACTTAGTGTTTTCTCTGTCTTCTTTTGCTTAAAACTGGCTACGTATGTTTCTTTGCAAGATACAATGTTGAGTTTTCATTTTTCGTTCTCCACAAATGTCAGAACATTTCAGAAGTTGGGATGTAAGTTACCAGAAAGCTCCTGACAGTCACCTCGTTATCCATCAAGAGTCTGTGACTCCCATTACAGGCATTAATTTGGCTTAAGTGCTGTCTTGGATCCTTTGTCCTGTGTCTTCTCTTTGCTTGTTCTAGGTTTTCAGAAGCCTCTCTATGCAAGCAGGAGTGTGTGTGAACTCAGACTGACATCTAATAGCTGTTACAGGTGCTATTTCATTCTGTTTTTAAGATCGATGCAAATTTGTCCTGCGTGTCCACTTTCTGCATGCTGAACTTCAGTATTTCAGATAGTCCACTTGAGGTATGAATGGGTTAAGTGTTGAAAGAAGCTGTAAAGTAAATTAAAAAGGGGGTGGAGGAGGCCTCAAACACACACAGCAGCTCAGATGTGATTTATAGTTCCTGCTTATCTCTCCTAGCTGTGTCTTTGATGCTTTTGTACTCCCCTGTTGGCTGCCCCCTCTTGTCTTTTCCTTGACTTCCCTAACTTCTTTCTTGTTGTAGAACACAGGCATTTCTTCGTTGTGTTCTCGGGACCCTATCAACCAGCTAGGTCACATTACATTTCTCTCCTGTACCGAATTCCAGACAGAATGGACTTCCAGATTATTTGTACTCAGCCTGAAAATAGTTTTGGCAAACCTTTGGGGACTTATTTATTTATTTACTTACTTACTTGAAAGATCTGTGTAGATTTGATAGGTCTGGTAGAAGATGGTGTTTCCCATCATCAGATTTTATGCGAGGTCCTATTTTGTGTAGCTGATGCATTTGTGAGAGTTTACATGTGCTTGTATAAAGGTACCACCCACTGAAAAATCAAGTTTTAGCATTTGCAGAAAACAAATCATTCTTGTTATGTGATTTTCTGGTTTATTTGTTGTTTGTTTGTTTGTTTTGTTTTTATTTGTTCAGTGAATGCATTAATTAGTGTTTTGTTCATGTATTTCACACAGTCTTCTGTGCTTTTACATCTGCTCACATGTACGCTTTGCTCGGTTAATCAAGTTGAATCTGTGTTTGGTTTAAAATGTACATCGGCTCCATTGACTTTGTACAAATGTTAGATATGCTTCAAAAGGGGAAAAAAAAATGCAACACACAGCGAGAAGAACTGCTGGAAAAAACAAGGTGGTGGCAAAACGTTGACTTAGTTGAGGAACTTCCAAAATGCCTCCAGAAGTGACTTCAGGTACACTTGTTCTCAAAGCCTTTTCTAACAATAAAGTAACCCTCTTTTGTAACGATTTGAGGTGCTGGTGAGATGCTTGATAGTGATCAAACTGGCCGTGTACATTTGATTTTGAGGAGACAGTGTCAGTGGCAGCCCTTGTAGAGGAAGCTGAGCCTGCTCTGCTCCCTGACCTGGCATCTCTGGATCTTTTAGAGGTTTTATGCCACATCAGGGCGCTCTGAGCACCGATTTGTAGTCTTAAGTGCATCTGGGGATTTAGTTGGCCTGACTACAGTTGTGTGATGGTAATTCTCAGAGGATAAGAGCTCAGCTCCTGCATTCGCTTTCTCTGTGGAGCTGAGCATGACTTGACAGGGTTATAGTGGTAAAAAACTGATATTTATGCTTCAGGTAAGCAGGAGAGAAAACCCACTGCTCAATCCTCTAATTGGAAGTTGCATTCTCTTTCTGCCATCATGTCAGTGGTGCAGGGCCTTCTTGATGTGCGGGTCCCAGTGGCCCGGAAGCACCGAGTGCTGCGGTTCTGACAGAGCCCCTCACCAAGCAGCATCAGAAGCCTCACCTCCTTGCAGGTTACATCTTTACAAAACAGGAATCTTGCTAAAAAGAAAAAAAAAATGCATTATAAAGATCTTTGTCTCAGGCAATTTTATGAAAGGTCACGTTTTCCCTTTTGTCAGCCAGCTCTCTTGGCAGCAGGTGGTCATAAGGAACAGTCTGTGTTACACTTGATCTTGAACCCCCCCGGTATACTTGGAGTTTTGAGCAGAAATAAATTCAGCATTCTCTGAGGAATTCTGCTAACAAATTCATCAGATAAATGTCTTGCTGATTGCTGACTTCGTTTTGGCACTGACATTAATGCCTGCTGCCTCCACCGAGGACACATTTTCTTTGTTGTTTTTTTTTCCTCAGAACTTCTCATTTGTTTTGTCTGACTGAGTGGGAATGGCTTTGGAACAAGATTTGTGAGTTGATGCAGGTTTCTCTTTCATAGCAATTAAAAAGTAAACAACCCCCCAACCCTTTCTGATGATTTAAGATCATCTTCAGGGAGGAATTCATTTTTGGTTGCTGCTGTGGAATTTGTAGCCACAAAAGATGAAGTTGATTAAGACTCATTTGGCGTGCTTTCTGGTCTGCTGCTTCGGTAATTGTGCCATGACAGCACTCCAGCCCTTGTCTGTGTGATCCCAGTGCAAGGCTCAATTTAGTGGTGGGGTTTCATTGCAGGGAGAGATGGTGGTCTAAGTGCTGGTGCGATGGATAGGGAGAAGGAACAGGGAGCTTTCCTAGGAGGTCTCCCGGATACCAATGTCATGAGTTTGATGAGGGTTGTTGGTCTGGAGTCAGGTGTTGACCTTGAATGCTCTGAAGTCTATGGTTTGGTCTTAGTGCAATCCTAAGTCTAGATCCACACCTTGGTCACTTATATCACCCATGTATTTAGAGCAGGATGTGCAGATTGAATGAGGTGAGTTGACAGTTAAACCCCAACTTACTACAAGTGACTCTGGCTGATGGGAAGGTGTAGTATTTTCTTTCCTTAAGAACCGGAGTTAGTGTTATGGCTCCAGATCTTCATAAATTGCTTGTTTTTCCATTTATTTTTTTATTTTTATTTCTTGGCTGACAGCTTCTTTCTCTGGCTTTTGGTAGCACTAAACGACATTTGTCACGTCTGTCTCTACCCCTTTTCAGGCATCCTGGGTTCAGGAAGCATCCTGTCCCCAATACTTTGGTTTTAATTTGCATGCTTTGACCACATGCATATCTGCTCTTTCTGCATAATTCTGTATTGCTGTGTGGCCTGCTGCTGGGAGAACAAGCTTTTCTGAGGGAGAAGAGCATCCTATAGCGCACTGAAGTGATGCATCTCATCTTGTGTTTCGTCTTGAAAATGAGGAGCGTGTGCCTGTGCTGCTGTGTGGTGACTGTCCTTGAATGCAGCTGCATGCTTCAGCATCCCTCAGAGTACACAGAGCCCTCTGTGTGATTGAGGGAGGAGAGGTGGGGCTGGAATAAGCCACATGAGACTACTCTGCTTTCAGCAGCGGGTACTGGTGTGCATGTGTGCTTTGGAGGACCTGATGCACAGGGCTTGCTGTGGATCCATAGCAACATGTGTGTGCCATCCTTAACGCCAACAGGCGAAGCCAGCCTCTCCTTTTTGTGTTTGGGTGCCATCTGTTGCTGCCTAACCCTCGGGCTGGTTTGAGAAATGAGCTGGGGATGTTCTTTTGGCAGCGTAGGCACCAGCACTGTTGTCCAACGTCCAGTCTTTGTTTCAACGTCAAGAGCTGCGGCCTCCGTTCTTTCCCTTGGGAATGCAGACCAATAGCTCTTACTGTCAGAAAATTTCTTTAATGCTAAGCTGAAATTATTTTTCTCTTTGGATTTTATCCCATTACCTCTGATCTCTCTCAGATGCGTTCCTTCTGTTCCAACAGCGTTAATGTCTTGCCAGTATATCATGACTGTAAATGACTTTGTGTGCACCTTAAGGTGTGCTTTTATGTCAAGTCCTGTGTGTGTTTTGATACTGGTAGCCTTTCCGTGTAGGACAGCTGCTTCAACCCCAGAAACTCTTTAATTTTTTTTTTGTCTGTGTATATGCTGATTAAACTGTGAAACAAATAATTTCAAGCAATAAGTAAGATGTGAGCATTTTGCAGAATGGCTGGCTCTGTACACGGGCCAAGTAACTACTCCATTGGGTCACCATCCAAGTGCCTGGAGGGGGCAAGGACTTCAGAGCAATTCATTAAAAAAAAAAAAAGGGGGGTTTTGATGGTACTGGTTAGTTGTCTTATGAAACCTGTCATTCTAGACATCCTGTTGTATTGTTCATCTGAAATGGGGTAAGCCGCTGCGGGAAATGATTTTCCCATCAAGTCCTAATTGGTTGCTGAGAATTACAAAGTTGCTGGTTATTATTAACAGTGTGCTCAAGGCTGGGTGAAGGTACAACAAAGTGTTCCTGTGAGGGTGTGAGGAAGTGAGGGTGACAAAGAGCAGCAGGTCTTATTAGATGGTTTTTGCATCTCTGTCCTTCCCTAAGGTGAAAGGGACTATTTGAGGTTTCTAACAGTGAGCTCGTGGATTTATCCCAGGATCTTCATGGCCAGTTGGGAAAAGGGGTAAAAATTGAGGAGTTTCTGAATATTGAGCGTAGATAGTGCTGTTTGAGGCTTGGAAAGGAGAAGCAACTGATCATATTTTAAAACAATCGAAAATTCAGTCCTGTTTGTTATGAATGATTACTAAGGATTTCAAAATGCATTTCTCAAGGCTTGATGACTTTGTCTACTTTGAGTCCCCTTAGGATGACTGCAGCCTGGAAGCACCTCCTCAGTTATACCAAAGCAGTGTCCAGCGTATGTCTGGATACTTGTTAATGATTCCCTTGTAGCTGTAAGGTAAAGAGTGCCATTACCTTCCTGCTTCATGTTGTTATTTATCTGTAACCTTGAAATCTACTGGCTTTATTGCCTGTGCTGCCTTGGTAGCACTGAAAGTATGATCTGCCTTCTGTAAGGCATCTGTGTAATGTTACTGATAGTCTGTGGGGAGCTGACTACACGTGCTAGATATCTGAAACAGTCTGTGGAAAAATTGAAAATGATTCTCTAATACCTTTCCCAGCTTAGCAGTTGTTACATCCGTGGGATTATTTATTGTGAATGAGACATGAAGCATCACAAAGACCAACTTTCAAATAGGCAGTCTTGCAAGTCAGTTGCAAGGTGGGAATTGCGTGTTCAGTGATACGGGTTATCAGACAAGGCATGCTATCAGAAGCAGCTGGGGAGAGGTGGATTAGATGAAATGCTTGCAGGAATGTCTGCAGTTGCTTGGAAAACCAAGAGGATAGTTACTAATTAATTTTAAACAAGACGTGGAGTTAGTGAAGTTTAACCTTGGTCTCTCCAAGGTCCATTATTAACTAATAGCTGATTAGCAGTGTGGTTGAAGGAATGAGGACTATGCTCATTAAATATCCAGCTAAAGCTGGGTGGAGCTCCATGTCTGCTTGGAAGATGCCTTGTGTTTGCAGCTATCCTGATAAACTGGAGAAACAGTTTGAAAGAAGGAGCTGGGTGGAATGCAGTAGTGGCTGAGGGGGGAATGGATGGTGAAGCCTCCCTGACTTTCTGGCAGCAGGACCATGCTGTTGCAAAAAGCAAACACATTTGGGTTTGTACGCAGAGCTACTGCCTGGAGATTGCATAATGGGAAAGAACAATTTTCTATGTAGGGAAGTGTACAGCTGAAATACTTTGCCTGGATTTGGGCATCACAACCTCCTATTGTTTTTTGTGTACCAGCTCTAGGCAGGGTTGGGAAGAACAACTAGCAGGATCAGAAAAGTGGGAAATGTGGTCTGTGAGCAGAGGTGATTGAACCAGGTTGTCTTTGGCCTGGGGAAGGCAGTGGCGTAAAAACATGATGACGAGGTAGTGTCCATGACGCTGATTGCATCAAGAAGAAAGGAAGAGCTCTTTGAGTGTCTGATGCCAGTAGGGAACTGGCGAAGGGCTTGAGCCACATGAGGGGGGATGCTGGCTCATGTCCAGGAACTTTCTGCTGCTAAGGGTGTCATGGGGCAGAGGTGGCTTGTCTGAAGAGATGGCAGGGTCATGGTCCTATCTCACTGCTCTTCTTTTGCCCCTTGTGGATCTTTTCTCTGTGACTGTCTCTTTTTTTGAGTGCGGCCATTAGTGTGTGGAGTGGTTAAGGAAGGAAGGATAAAGCACTGCTTTCACCCAGTGGCAGTTCTTGTTTTCTTAGAATCGTAGAATGGCCTGCATTGAAAAAGGACCTCAAAGATCATCTAGTTTCAACCCCCCCTGCTGTGGGCAGGATCACCATCCACTAGAGTAGGCTGCTCAGAGCCACATCCAGCCTGGCCTTGAATGCCTCCAGGGATGGGGCATCCACAGCCTCTCTGGGAAACCTGTTCCAGTGCATCACTACTCTCTGAGTGAAAAACTTTCTCCTAATATCTTTTGGGGGCTTGGTAATTGGTGAGCACTGTATTTAATTACAGCCTGGCAGGTAGCAATAAGTGCAAGCACTGGTCTTGATTCCAATTGTCTTTCTGATGTTAAAAGTTGGATTTTAAGAGATATGCCTTTCTGATGCTTTCTCCCCTGGTGATGCAGATTTTCACAGGCAGTATTTACTGAAAGCTTCTGTGCATTTCCATGTTTTGTTTCCTGTATCTATGCTGTCTTTAGTGTCTGTAAAACCTTTTTAATTTTTCTTTTCTGCTGCACTTGCGTAGCAGTTTCTGTCGCTGCCGTGTTGTTTTTTTCCCACCAGGCCCTGCTGGTGCAGTGCATCCTGTTTGCTACCCCTGGCCTCTGTTTGCCCCGGGGGGCAGCCTGGGAGCTGACACCTGACTGCTGGGGTTCTAGCAATGAGCTCCTGCTCCTTAAGTTGAAATGAATCAGATTCATGTTTCTGAGTCAGTGTATTAGGACTGACTTAAAAACAAAGCAAAAACAGAAACACACATACACACACACAAGAAAAAACAACAAAACACAAAATAACACTAACTCAGAGCAAACAAACAAGCTAGCTATATCTTTCCTGCTATTTTGTATATACTATGAAATAAATAAAACTGTGGGTTCTAGCTGTATAGCAGAACAGTTAAAGAATGAGAGGAAGAATCTTAGTTGAACCTTTCTGTATTGTGGAGTTCATCTTGGCCTTTAACTGAGCAAACAAATGTGTTTTTAATGAATGATTCAAAAATATATTAGTTTTGTGGTTCAGCTGGGAGGCAAAGGCTGTGGTTTTGTTTGCACTTAAAAGTTGTAAGCTCTGCTGCATTTTAATGATTCCGTTTGAGCTGCCATGACCAGGGCTTTGCTTTTGTTTCTATGGAAAATATACATTAAAGGCATTCAGTGGGGGACGTTGAGGAAGGAAGCTCAGCAATGAAACATTTTGTAAGAAAAAACTTGCTCAGTCAGGTTTGTAAAACTAATCTGGATGCTCCATGCTCCATCCAGCTTCATCTTTGCCCCAGCCCCTCCACAGTGTGTGCAGTCCCATCAGCTGGAGGATGAGCTAGTGCTGCCATGGGGCTTTGCAGCAGAGCCCTGGCAAGTTCTGAGATGGCTCCCTCGATCCCCCTGCTTGCTCAGCCCCATTTGTAGGCTGCAGGCTGGACTGCCCTCCTTGGGGCTGGGTGCTCAGCTCCTGGATTGCACCCAGCAATGCCAGTCCCTCAGCAGTGCCCCACAGCCTGCCTGAGGTGCAGGCCAGCCTCTGTGCTGCGAGTCACCATCTGGGCACTTCGCCTCTGCAGCTGCTTCATCTGCAGGTCATGGGTACATAGCCGGGGTCTGGCAAGAGGATGGGGAAGGGGCACTGAGTTGTCTTAAATAAGAAACAGCGACACGGAAACACAAAGCTCTGAAACCTTAAATCAAAGAAAATGGTAGTTAAGACTTTAAAATATTGTCAGGTCACTATAGAGAAGCTATAATATATTGTGTGAGCTTTTCTTTTTAAATTTTCTTTCCACACCTTCCCCAGCTTAAAAGGAGCTGCTCCACTTTGATGGCACAGACGCAGTTGAGCAACATTTGCTCTCAGTAATGGGCTGCCTGCTGCTCCTCTGGCTGCTGGGCTGTGGGACCCAGCCCTCTGCTGCGGGAGGGTGGCAAAGCAGCAATGTGGTGCTGACACATGGGCCGGGAGCTGGCTTATTTCAGTGAGGGAGTGCTGTTCCCCCCACCCTTATTCTTTTTCTTCTGGCAGTATGTGTGCCTAGTTATCAGTTCTTCGTCTTTTACAAAGTTGCTGCTCTCTAATACTGCGTTTCCCAGCTCTTAACGACTGACACCCCCAAGAGCATTGTCACAAATCTACTGGGTGTAACAACTGTAATGCTTTTGTCATGTCCCTTACAATTGGACTCAAATGTACATGTGCATAACCCCTCAAGAGGGGAGTGCGGGCAGCTGGTGGAGGGAAAAATGCCTCTTCTTCCCATGCTTCATGTTGCTCGAAGCGAGCTACTCGATTAAAAAAAGCAAGTAAGCAGAGCCCCTGCCAGGGAAGCTGAGCTGTCCAGAATCATCTCAGAGGAGCCTGAGGAATGTGGGGAGGAATTCAGGCAGGAGCTGCCCAGCTCTTTCTCTCCAGAGCTATTTTTTAATTTGCCTTTGTGTGAATTTGTAAGTATGCTCGCTTCATTCAAGACCCTCTAGAATAAAGCAAGCATCTGTGTGTCAGAGGAAATCAGCCCTTTAGAACAGCTGAATAAGCTTTCAGTTACCTAAACGTTTTGTTTCGTATTCCTGAAACAGAATATTCTAGTTTAAGTTTCATTTTGTTGGTATCAGTAAAGATGGTTCTTGTTTATACGAATGGCAAAGTTGACTTTAAGATTATTCTTACCAATTTACTTACTGTTGTAGTGGTTTGTGTTTTCATCTTGTAGTGTGTGTTGTATGTACAGTTGGTGCATTTTATTTTTCCATAAACTGAGTGAGAATTAGGGAATTTGAGGCTTTAATTTATGTCTTAGAGGTATAATTTTCTTCGGGAAATTGCAATAAAAATATGATATACCCTTCACTTACTTGCCAAAACTGAAATTGTAGCTCAAATATGAAATGCCTGGTGTCACTCCTCCCTAAATAGCACTCCTTTCATTTTTTTAGGAGCTTGTGATGTCATCAGATGAAGCGAAAACATCTACCTCATGACCTGGCATGTAAGTGAAGGAGGAATTCGTATTTGTTTTTGTTTTTTTTAAATAGCACATGTTGGTGTTTACAATGGTAAATTGAACCTGTACACCTTCAGCATTTCAATTTTAACTGAAAAGCTTGGGAATTTTAAAAGAATATAAAGTCTGTCAAAGGAGAGGAAGTGGCAAAAGAAGCTGTTAACAATGAGATTCCAGTGTGCAGAAGTCCTTGTAATAATTTCAGTTAAAATCTGTAGTGATGTACCCTGTAAGAACTGGAAGTTGGTAGACATAGAAGGAATAGTTTCGTAATGTTATGTTATTTACGTGTGCTGATTCTGCTGCTTTTTTTCTGCATATGAATCTAGATAGTTGTGGTGAGTACATACTGTATGCTGTGATAGTGTTCCTAAAATTGAGAAGTCCAGCTGTGCAGAGGTTTAGGTTCTTTTTTATGTTTGGATACACTATGGTAAACTTCCTACAGTTTTGTGACACTTCTGTTTTTCCTTCCCTCACACTTAAGTAAGGAAAAAATATCTGTCCACTGCATGAGCATTTACAGAGATTATTTTTTTTTACTTTGTTTTTTGTCTGCCACTCTCTGCTTTCCTTTTATGTGGCTGAAAGGATTAAAGTGCAATCCCTGCTTTGAGGACTGATGTTAGCAGCGGGCTAAGTATGCCTAATTAGTGCCAACACCTGTACCTCATTATGAAGCCTTGTTCAAGCTGTCCAATGAACCGAGGTAGCTGGTCTCTGTTGCACGTCTCTAATGTGATTATAAGCCCCTCTCCTGTTGCAAGTTTTAGTACTTATTTTACTTCTGGACTGATGTGGAAAGTAGAGCTAAGCTGAGCCACTTGGCCAGCTACCAAAGATTATGAGGGGCAAAGAGAGGGGATGCAGTGATCTCAGTTCTGAGACTTCAGTTCAAAGCTTGCTTCTGCTTTGACTTCTTTTTTTAATGGAAGAAGAAAAGAAGTACTTTTTCCATGTCTGATTCTCAGAATTTAGGGATCAAATCTGCAGACTCTAGGTGGGCTCTGAAGATCCGAGTTCAGCTGCCGTTGTACATAACCCACTGATTTTCTGTAATTGCAGTTTTGGCCTTGACTATTCCCATACCATTCCCTTTGTTTTCAAGGAATTAGGGCCTAGCAGTCCTTTCACATACAGGAACAGCCTTTTCCTTTCCTCTTGCTTGATTCTGTACTGTGAGCAGGGCTAAATGCTATAAATTTTCCAGCTAAATGCTACCTTTGGAGCTGGAAAATGCAATGTTAAACGGATTTAACTGATGAAATTAACGGTTCAGATAAGATGGATCTCTGCTATCCTTGGGCTTTGCAAACAAACATTTAAACTTCATTCCTTTTTTTTCTAACTACTTTAAGTAGGTTTTTAAGAGGTTAACTTAGAGAATTCAAACATACAGCAACATAAATTCTGGCTGTGGGCTTTGTTTCTCCTCTGAGTGAGGAGAGAAACAGAACAGCTTCAGATGTGTACCCTGGAAAGATTTGAGATAATAAACCTGTAAGAATTCTCAGGAAAACACCATGCTAGTCATCCAGATTTTGAAAAATTGAAGGAAATGGAAGTGCAACGGCTTCTTAAACTTCAGACCTAGCATTGTTAGAGAAGGGATCACATCTCAGCAGAGTAAAAGGTTTAGCTGAAAAAAAAAAAAAAAAAAGAATTTGATAAACTTTTGTGGTTTTTTTCTGTATTGTATATCTGCTTACTAACATGCCACTTACAGGAATGCCTTCCTGATCTCCTTCAGGAATGCTATAATTCAGGAAATTCCTGCTCTGCAGAAGTGCTATCTATCATCCTGTCGTATTTTCTGAACTTAGAAACTTTAAAAGGTCTACAGAAATTTTCACAGCCTGTTTTTTGATTTGTTTGTTTTCATATTTATCTCCTTCAGCTTAAAGTTGATTGAGCCATTTTTAACTCCTCACAGCACAGTCTCTGTGGTATTCTCTTATCTTTGTTCAGACTCCACTGCAGCACCTGGGAAAGGGAGTAAAGTCTGTTTTTTGCAACTATGTGTGTTTGGTAGATATTCCTATGAGATACTGACATGGCTGTAGGAGTTAGGAATAGATATAAATAGGTTCCTCCCCGCTACGTTGTGGTGGATACTAAAAATTACAAGAAATGCCAGAGTAACAGATTCCAAAGCAACTGTTTTCTTAAAACAGTTCTTTAATAGCTATGCAGAAGTCAGAGGTTCTGCTGGTGAATTTCACAGTTCTTAATGGTTATTTCAAAAGGGGGCACCTGCACCTCTAATGACAGTAATGTAAGACAGAGGCAGCTTTCCTTTACACAATTTGGAATAGTTTATGTAGTTTGTATATCTACACGTGCACAGGCACACATACCTTTTGAGTTGTTCCAGGATGCTGTTCATTACTCCTTCCATTCACAGAATCACAGAATCACAGAATTAACAAGGTTGGAAAGGACCTCCAAGATCATGTAGTCCAAACATCCACATGCCACTGATATTTCACCACTAGCCCACATCCCTTAGTACAACATCTGAATGTTTCTAACACCTCCAGGGATGATCATTCAACCAGCTCTCTGGACAGCCCATTCCAGCAGCTGACCACTCTTAGGGAGTAGAAATTTTTCCTAATATCTCACCTGAATCTCCCCTGGCACAGCTTGAGGCTGCTCCCTCTCATCCTATTGCTAGTTACACAAAAAAAGAGGCTGACCCCCACCTCAGCACAACCTCCTTTCAGATCACTGTAGAGAGCAGTAAGGACACTCCTGAGCCACCTCTTCTGCACACTGAACAATTTCAGTTCCTTCAGCTGCTCCAGACCCCTCAGAGTTTCACTGCCCTTCTCTGGACATGCTCCAGGACCTCAGTGTCTTTCTTGTAGTGAGAGACCCAAACCTGAACACAACACTTGAGGTTTGACCTCACAAGTGCTGCATAAAGAGGGACACTTGCCTCTCTGCTCCTGCTGGCTGCACTATTTCTGATATGGGCCAGGATGCCATTGGCCTTCTTGGCCACTTGGGCACACTGCTGGCTCATGTTCAGCCAAGCATTGACCAACATCCCTGGTCTGTTTCTTCCACAAGTCTTCCAGCCACTCTGCCCCAAGCCTGTAGCACTGCCTGGGATTACTGTGGCCAAAGTGCAGGACCCAGCACTTGGTCTTGTTGAACTTCACCCCGCTGGCCTCAGCTCAGCGAACCAGCTTGTCTAGATCTCTCTGTATGGCCTTCCTACCCCCAGGAAGATTGACACTTCATCCAGCTTGGTGTCACCTGCAAACTTATTGAGTGTGCACTCAATGCTCTCATCCAGGCCATTGATAAAGATATTAAACAGGGCAGTCCCCAGTGCTGACCGCTGGGGAGCACCACTCCTGACCAGTCACCAGCTGGATTGAACTCCATTCTCCAGCACTACCTGGACCTGTTCATGCAGCCTGTTTTATACCCAGCAAAGAGTGTACCTGTCCAAGCCATGGGCTGTCTGTGTCTTTGGGAGCATAATGTGGTGGACGGTGTCCTTTGCTGAATTCTAGGTAGACTGCACCCACAGCCTTTCCCTCATCCACCATGTGGGTAACTTAATCACAGAAGGTTGGTCAGGCAGGACCTGCCTTTTGTGAACCTATGCTGGCTGGGCCCGCTTTCCTGGTTTTCCTGCATGTGCTGTGTGATCTCACTGGAGACAATCTGTTCCATAACCTTTCCTTGCACCAAGGTCAGGCTGGCTGGCTTGAAGCTCCCCAGATCCTCCTTCCAACCTTTCTTGTAAATGGGAGTCATTATGGGAGTCTTTTGCATTATCCAGAAGAAATACCTCAGTGGGTAGTGTCTTAAGGTAAAAGTAGACTATATTTGCAGGACGTGTTTAATTTGTCTTATAAACAATCACATTGGGAATGACCTAATCTTACTTTAGTTAATCTTTTTGACAAGAATAGCTCTCTACAGTGAACAGCGGTTAACCGAGTCAAGTAGGGCAGCAGCATGTCAGCCATGAGAATCTTATTGCTGCACTCATTCTAGTCAGAATTTTATCTGATAAGTATGCTAATGTCAGTATTCACCATGGTATGGATCACATATCTGATCTGTAGTTCACAGAGACCAGATTGGTAACTAATGCATTTAAAAAAGGAAGTGTATTGAACGGATGTGAACTTTTCAATGTAACTCTGGTTTCATATGAACTCTGTTAGCTAATTAGACCAATCACTGTGTCCAGTAATGGTCAGCAGTGAACACATAGGAAAATAAACCTTTGTAGCACTAGTGTATGCTCTGTTTCTTGTAGATTTTTAACTATGAGGTGGCAGATTGATGTCACACATAGCGTTTAACTGCCTGCCCTCATCCTCTGTTTGCCAAATTCTCTTCAATCTGTTTACTTTTCAACCCCTACATCATCCCATAGGACTGAGTCTCTCTAAGCAATTTTGTGTAAAGATGTTTTGGATTGTTTGTTTGTTTGCTTTTAATGACTTAAATTTTACCCCATAACTTTGTGCGTCACTGGTCTTCTGGGCCATGAGGAGCAGTGAGTAGTCTGCTTTTCTTTACCACGTGTGGCAGATTTTTCCTGTTCTGCATCCTCTTTTCTCAGCTAGTTAGTCTCACTCTGTTTCCTCTCCTATCCTCAAGCCATGGCATACACTCTGTACAGCTGGATCTGGAACTTCAAGTTCTGCAAATACATTTTCTTCAGCAGTGCCAGAGAGAGGGAGAAAATACTCACTGCTCTTAGCAGAAATTAGTGATCTGTTAGTGTTGCTCATCAATAATGGTTTTTCCGTATAGCACAGTAGGGACAGTAGATGAAAGCAGACAGGCTTGTATTGGTGCTCTTCACTGCTATGAGACCTTGCTGGAAGGATGTATCACTGTGCAGTTCTGTGGGGTGTTCTCATAAAACACTTGATGCTACAGCTGATTTGGGAATGTACAAGTACCTTATTTATAGAGCTGTACAATTACTGTGCTTATTTTCATCTACCTAAGACCTTTTACTGGTGTCCTTCAGGTGCCGCAGCACGGTTATTTATGTATTGATTTGGTATTTGTGCGGGCAGCTGCCTTCTGCTTTCCTTTGCAGAGTACAGCCAAAGGACCAGCCTTTTGTGCTGCTCCTGCAGCACAACTGCAGTATGTTTTCCCTCACTGAGAGTAAGATCAAGATAAGACTGTGGTATTTCATGCCTTTTTTGCCTCAGTCTGTATTAGTAAGGTCAGTTGTTCACAGGGTACCCAGCCTCCCGAGTTGGAAGGTGGTGATGGGGAGTGAGATGAGTCCCCTATAATCCAACGGGAAACTCTGAGTGACCTTCTACATCTTTTGAATGTCTGTAAGTCCATGGTGGCAGACGTGATTTACCCAAGGGCACTCAAGAACCTGGGGGAAATGCTCACAGGCCACTTTTTAATAGCTTACCAGCAGTCCTGGCTGACTAAGGAGGTCCCGGTTGACAGAAGGTAGCAAATATGGCTCATATCTAGAAGGGTAGGAAGGAGGATCCAGGGGATTACAGGCCTGCCAGTCTGACCTCAGTACCAAGGAAGGTCACGGAGCTGATCATCTTGAATGCCATTGCACGGCACATGAAGGACAATCAAGTGATCAGAAGCACTCAGCGTGGGATTTTGAAGGGCAGGTCTCCTTGGAAATAGAAATGCTCTGCAGAGGGATTGAATAGCCTAGATTGATGGGCCATGTTTGGTCACGTGGCATTCAGCAAGTGGTGGCATTGGAACTGGCTGTGTGGTGCAGTGGTGGAGTCTCCAGCCACGGAGTTTTATTTAAGAGAGATGTGAATGCGGACATGGTTTAGTGGTGGGTCTCGGTAGGTCAGATTGGTGATAGGACTCTAATGATCCTGAAGTTGTTTCCAACCTAGATGATTCCATGATTCCATTCTGCCAAGGCCTGGTGTAGGCTCAGTTGTGCCATCTGTCCGTTGCAGAGCTCTGGTACCTTCTGCAACTGCTTCCTTTCCTCATCTCTCTAGCTGCACTGAGTTTACAAAGAAGGAGACTTCTGTACAAGTCTATTGAAAAACAGAAGAAAATCCTCCCCACCAAACTGGAGTTGCACTTTTAAAACATCATCTGCAGATTTTGTGATGGATTGTTGTGTCTTAAGAGCACCTATGCTGTATGGGGTGAGTCTGCTATGGCAGATCTCAATTCTAGTTTTGTTCATTCAATTTTATAGCCTTGTTTTTAGCTGCAACCTCTCTCTTTTTCTTTTTCTTTTTCTTTTTCTTTTTCTTTTTCTTTTTCTTTTTCTTTTTCTTTTTCTTTTTCTTTTTCTTTTTCTTTTTCTTTTTCTTTTTCTTTTTCTTTTTCTTTTTCTTTTTCTTTTTCTTTTTCTTTTTCTTTTTTTTCTCCTCATTTCTCAGCAGAGATTTTATTCCTGATCTTGTCAGCAGCTGCAGCATGTTGAGGGCTCTTAACTGTGAATAAGGATGTGGTGAAACATCTCCCTGCTTCCGTGGCTTGTAGACTTTTTTGTTCATCCCAGTGCAAGAGTGGAGAACGGATGGTGGGACTTCCTGTGGAGTCAGATTCAGCATCTTGCAACCCTGCAGCTTTGGCAGGTCACTGCAACAGCTTTTTAATCCTCCTGGCATAGAAAGGATGCTGACTCCTATTCAAGAGCTAGTGCTATAAAAACGTGCTTTTGCCTCAACTTGGCCATTGGATGACAAACTGAATCCTGTGTGATCAGATTAACCCATGTCCTTACTGCTTTCTCCAATAAGTTGTGGCACTGTAGGAACCTTGAGCAGTTGCAGTCATCCCTTTCATGGCAGTGAAATGGCTGGTCACAGTAACTTCTTCAGGATGTCATCATCCACCTGAGTTGGGTGATTTATAGAAGCCCAGAATGCTATTTATGTTTTTATAAACCTGCTTAAATCAGGCTAAAACATCTTAGAGTTTTTTTTCTGTCTTACAGATTGTAGCACATAACATTAAATTAGTTGTCTGGGCATTACAAATCTGAGTTTAGCAGTTATTAAGACAAATGTAACCTTTTAAAACATTAAAAACAAAACAAAAAAAGCTTTCACTTCTTTTAGTAAGTTTTTGTTCATGTTTTCACATTTTGACATGGAGAACTAATAATTGCACAGAAATGTTGTAACAGTAAATAACAGAAAATATAGTAGGATGTTAGTATTCAACTGAAGATTTTGAGTGTTCCAAATATTTTGAGTTCTGGCTGTGATAGCATGTTCCCTTTAATTGTTTGTATCCAGCGATCCCCTTGCTGCTGGTTTTTTTGACTAGGACAACTTAATCGTCCAGATTGTTTGTTTTAAACTTGTTAATGAAAACCATTTCTTGTCAGATGAGGAAAGAAATGGACAAATTAATGTTTCCTAATAGGAAAATATTTGTGTTCTTGCTTTCTCTCGTTCTTTGAATAGAATGTAAAGACTCAACTGAAGGTTTTTTGCCTCTTTGCAAACTACTAGGTTTTGCTAGTGATGCAAACTTTGCAGCAAAGCTATTAGCTTTTTTTAAAGCATTATAGCGAGAAATGAATGAGTCAAAACAGATAAAATATTTAATGCAGGTTACTGTTGTCAGTGCTTTTATCACTTGAGATTTAGAGGGAAAAAAGAATGATAAATCCTACTTTAATTTTTTATTAGAAAGTATGAAAAAAAGTGTCTGATTACGCTAAGTATCTTGCAGAGTATGAGAACTCTTGACTGTACTGTTAGTAGGGAAAAAAATGTTTGCTTTTAATCCCAAACAGCACGTATATTTCTATGTTCTTCCCTTTTTGATAGTGTCATGGAGTATCCAGACTTGGAAGGGACCTGCAAGGATCACTGAGTCTACCCCCTGCCTCCACACAGGACTACCCAAAATCTATGTTCAAATGCTCTTTGAACTCCAGCACTTGGGGCCATGCTCACAGCCCTGTGCAGCCCATCCCATGCCCACCACACTGTGGTGCAGCACTGTCCCTACCCCCAGCTGCCCCTCCCCTGACAGCTCCATGCCGTTCCCTCGGGCCCTGTCCCCATCACACAGAGCAGAGCTCAGCGCTGCCCCTCCGCTCCCTGTGAGAGCTGCAGCCGCCATCAGGCCTCTCTGGTTAGGAATCTAGGTAGTACCTGGTTTCCTACTTGTTTCCTACTCGTGATCCTATGTCCTTACAGTCCCCCCTTGTGGGGGCTCCCACCTGCTGTGGGGCAGTTTTGCACTGCAGTGCTGAGACATTGGGGTCTTTGGCTGACCATAAGCCTGTTGTAAGGGTAGGGACTATAAATGCGCAACACCGGGAGCTGAGGTAACATGAATCATAGCAGTGCTTAAAATAGAAAACCACAAGAAATACTCCTAGTTTCTTCTGCTCAGTGCTATTGGTGAGGCATAATTGCTCGGCGTGACTGCAGACCCTCTGCAGATCCCCCAGAGCCCGCCTGGCTCCAGATGCCAGTCCTGGTGAGGGGGCTGTGCCTTCAGAGGTAGCAGCACACCCACAGCAGTCTTCTGCAAAGCTGTTGCTGTCCTTGACAGTGCCTTTGTTGAGTGAGTTCACGTGGCTTTGTGATATTTTTTGCCTGTTTTATTTTGTCTTTTCTCTTGCCCCTGGGTAGTTAGATGCCTTAGCACCGATGTCAAGTGCCAGTTATCTTGAGGAGCTCAGTAAATGAGGTAACAAACCTCATCAGCAGTTGCACCTCTGCTGCAGAGCTCGCCTCAGTGTGAATGTGTTCCTAGCCCTGGGATGGCTGCTTCTCTGCAAAACCCGCTGCTGTGGCTCTGTGCACATGTGCAGCAGGGAGGCTGTGTTTGGACTCACCCCCTGCTGCTGGCTGATCTTTGGGAATCAATCAGTGCAGCCCTGGGCTGCTGCCCTCTGCCACCCTCTTTTGTACACATCTCCTGCCCTTGGTGTGCTGGAGCTGCCGCTTGACCGCTGGATGCAGGCGAGGAACAGGCTGGTAGGCTCCTCTGCTCTCCTCTCTGCAGCCAGTGGGGCTGTGCCCTAATTTCTCAGCACTGAACACAGCTGAGAGCAGTGCTGCAGGGAGGGTACGGATCCTGCCTGGGGCCCTGAGCAGCCATGTGCGCGTTTGTTTATTTGACTTAATTTACGTCTATCCTGTGGTATTTTCTGAAATTGATTCTCTTCCGATTCGTGTTGCCTTCCAGATTGGTGCTAAAGGTGTAAGTATTTAATAGGCAGAAATACATCAGTGCTTGCCTGGCCTGCATGGATGGGTTGTGCTCAGGCATGCAACTTGGCTTAAAGAGAAGAGCATAAGGGTGATGCGGGTGAAGCTGCTTGCTGGAAACATGTCCCCCTGCCTTCATATGGAGCAGTGAAGAGCAGTGTGTTAGTTTTCCAGTTAGGGGAGGTGGCTGTGCCTGGATGGGTTGTGCTTCACCAACACAGCCTGTTGCGAGCATTGGGTGGCATCGCCAGCCCTCTTCCTGTAACCACCAAGCACACTGATGGGCAGCAGTGCTTCATACTGACGTGAATTAGCAGCAGGAAGAGTTCTAGTATGTGTTAGGCTCACTACTGTCTTTAAAGACTAAATGAAAAACAAATTTTCCTTCGAAGATGAAGGGAGGATGGGCTGCGTGCAGTTGCTCTGCTGTGGGGTTCATGCATAGGGTAGGAGCATATTACTCATTTATTTAATTTTCAGGTTGGAGTGAAATAGAGAAACAATGTTACTTCTTTCCTGAACTTTCCTTCCTATGAATCGTTTAACCTTTCAAACCTTTTCATTGCAGCAAATATTGCTACTGCAGGCTCCGAGTGGGTTTTTCCCGTTTATACAGCCTCTTTGTGAGGTTGGATAGGATATTAAAAAATAATAATAAAAAAATCAAACACAAGTGATCCCTCTACCTCTAGTTATTTGAAAGGTTGTATTAACTCTGTTCATATTTCGTAATTTCTCTGACAGTTGACTATGAAATTTGACCTATTTAAATGGTTTTACTGTGGTACATTTCCTGAAGACCTTTCAAGATAATCTGCTTCCTAATCTAAATTTAACAGTTACATAAGCCACGTCTTGGAGACTTGGAAATTTCTACCTACTGCCTCTGCCTTTTTTCCTTTTCCTTTTTTCTTTTTCCTTCTTATTATTTTTTAGTTTTTGTAGTCAAGGCATATTGTAAAATGCAAGTACAAAATTTTTATCTGGGATTTGTATGTAGCTTGTCATTTCATTTATATGCGTAGATGCTTTTTTTAATAAGACAGGGAAAGCAGGCTATTTTTTGTCACACTTGAAAGTTAATCAGTCTGTTTTTTGTATTTGTGTTACAATTCCCTGAATTTTTTGCTTCCTATTCCTTCTGAAGGTGTCTTCCCAGGTACTGAGTCTCTCACATACATGTTTAACCATTCTCATCATCAAACTGAAGCCAGGAAGAAAGGACTGTTTTACTCCAGGGATTCTGTTTTGTTCAGAAATCCTAACTGTATTTAAGGGTTCATCTTGTCCACTTATCTCTGGTGCCTCATGCCTAATGTGCTGCATGAGTTCAGGCTCAGGTTCCTCATCCTTTCTGCTGCCTCTTTTACTGTTACGTGATAGAATCATAGAATCACCAAGGTTGGAAAAGACCTCCAAGGTCATCCAGTCCACCTATCACCAATATTTCCCACTAAACAATGTCCCTCAGTACAATATCTGAATGTTTCTTGAACACCTCCAGTGCTGGTGACTACCACCTCCTTGGGCCGCCCATTCCAACACCTGACCACTCATTCAGAGAAATATTTTCTAATGTCCAACCTGAATCTCTCCGGTTGCAGCTTGAGGCCATTCCCTCTTGTCCTATCACTAGTTACATGGGTGAAGAGGCCAACCCCAACTTCACTACAACCTCCCTTCAGGTAGTTACAGAGCGCAGTAAGGTCTCCCCTGAGCCTCCTCTTCTCCAGACTGAACAACCCCAGATCCCTCAGCCACTCCCCTTAAGACTTGTGTTGCAGACCCCTCAGAATTTTGTTGCCCTTCTCTGAGCACACTCCAGGGACTCTGTCTTTCTTGTACTGTGTGGCCCAAAACAATGCTGAGATATGTGCTAGGACAAGAGAACAGGCCCTCAATGTTTCTTCTCAGTGTTATAAATTTAGCCATTTACTCCAACGCAAACTGAAAAGGGAAAAATGTTTATGTGGGTGTTTTGGGGTCTGGAATTTTGTGAACTGTCTACTGTTTACATGTACTGCTTGGCTGATTTTTTTGAGCAATGCAAAAAAACCCACATCCTTGCGTATGCTGGCTGATGCATTGATTACGTGTAGCTTGGGATCACATCTAGTTCCAGCCAGGTGAGTGCAGATTGGCTTTTTCCAGGCAAATGAGGAAGCGCTGGGTGCAACACAAGTCCCAGCTTCATCCAGGCAGCGTTTGGGAAACTGGATGGTTGCTGGCAGAGTCACTTCACTGCCTGTGGCTGAGGAGAACGTGCTTCTGGGTGTTACTTGTAGTTCAGTGCCCAAAGGATGTACGGTGTCCTGACCCTCCTTTGACCGTTGAGGCCAGGGAGGAGGATTTCTCTGGCTCTGCGGAATCCTCTTTTCTGGACCTGTGGTCCTTAGCTCTTGGGGGAGATCAGGGATGTGTTCACAGCTGGTGTGGAGCATGGCTTGAGTCCATATGGCATTAAAATCCATAGCAGAAAAATGTTCCACTGCAGTAGCTGCCTGGAGAGTCGAGTGCCTCTTTGCTTGTGATGTTGTGATTTCTTAATGTTGCTCCTTTATTTTGTATTTCGTTTAAAAGATCTCTGAAGGTGGGCATCTTTCAAGTTTGTATTTGTTTTCATACAAGTGATCAGTCATCTGTTAGTCCTTCTGTTTATTTAAAAAAATATATATATATACACACCAAAAAATGTTGTATTCCCATACTTCAAGCATTTGTTTCTAAGGTGATCAATGTTTGACCAGAAGGCTTGAGTACATTTTGAGCCCACAACCAAAGCACTCCTGCTTATCTTCCGTGAGAGTGAGAACTATTACTTGGTAACTTGGAAATGAGATGTAAGGTTTATTTGAGTTTTTTGAAGCCACTTCCCTCCTTTGTTCTGTAGCGTGGAAGTTCTTATCTGCGTGACATTCGTCACTTTTCTGAGCTTCTGCATGGGAGCTGGTGGAAAGTTTGAAGTGTAAAAGTGAATTCTCAAAATCTAGACCAAAAGTTTTACAGGCAAATTTGCAAAAAAGCCTCAGTGAAGATAAAGGAATTGGAAAGAGGCTGTTTTTAGCTCTCTCTGTGCGGCATTTCCATCATGTTCCTAATGACAGCTCATCTTTTCTCATCTCTTTTTTCCTTTATAAGTAGCATCTACTTGAGGCAGTTTTCTAAATTTCTTTTTTGAACCACTCTGTGGAAAAATATTATCTATTATGAAAAAAATAATTTTTCATTTTGTGTGTTTAAAAATAAATTACTTCTGGTTTTGGGTTGCCATGTCTTTCATTGTAACTGGTATTCTGAGCCTATAAAAGGGCACTGGTATTCTCTTGAATTTATTTCTCAGTTTCATATCTGGTCTTTTCCTTGTCTCTGCCTTATTCTAAACCTTACCACTGTAGTTTTTGAGGATGAAGTTAGAAAAAGGACAAAACTGAACCACGTGTGCATATCCGCTCTCCCCAGATGGGCGTGGGATGGATGATGGGTGTTTCTCCAAGCCATCTTTCAGCCTGGGCTCTTCCATTGCAGTGGTGGCCAGGCTTCTCCTCAGAGGTGGCACTAGCACAGCAATGGTGCATCCCACACCAGATGGGCACCTATGGAGGGTGCGTAGTGTGCTGCTCACCCTAATGATCTGTCTTCTGGGCACAACACTCTGTGATTTGTTGTAGCTCAGCGGGTTCTTATTCATGGTCGTTGCAGTTAATACTGCTGCAGAAATCAGGCTGCAATCCGGCGTTATTACTGCACAGGACTCTTACCCTGGGTAACTGCTGCTGTCTGCTGTGATGGAGGTGTAAATCTCCCGCCTGAGCTGCTATAAATCCATGGCTGAAATGCAGCTTCTGTAAACGTGTTTTTCTCACTGTGAAATGGTTAGCAGAGGTATACAGAGGTGGTTTTTATTTTTATTTTTTAACGTTTGCTGTTTCTGTGTGAGCCATCCCCAGAGCAGCCATCTCCTCTCTGCCCTTCCCAGTGCCCAGGTGTCCCTGCTGTGCCATGCTCCGACCTGGTGTTTAACCCCCTAACCGAGTGCTGTGCTCCTCAGCTGCTGCCTTCAGCGTGGAGCAAAGAGGTTTTATTGCTGCATGTTTATGTAGGCTATAAAAGACGAGAGTTGCCTGCCATAAGCTTTCAGCACCTTTTAACAGCTGCTCAAAAATTCATCCCAACATAAAAACGGAGCGAGCAGCAAGCGCTAAGGAATGGCAATGAGCAGTGCTGCTCCACACACCTCCATGTGGCTTCTCTGCATCTCCTAAGGGCCTGCAGTGTGTTCCAGGGTGTGGGCACAGGGCTGTGGAGAGCTGCAGCTGCCAGCAAAGGAGGCACAGGGGCAGGTGGGGCCTGCTCTTTCCCAGCAGGGCCGTGTGCTCCAGGTTTGGGCTGCGGCACAGCCTGGCTCTGTGGGGGAGAAGCTCTCACCCAGGCAGCGCCATTTTAGCTGCTCGTGGTTGAAGCCCACGCCTTTGAACTGCGGGAGCTGGCAAGATGAGAGCAGTTCTCATCTCCTTCCCTCACTACCTAGTGCTTAGCTCTGAGTCTGGTGCCCCCTAAAAATGCACAAAAAAGAGGCCTGCTGGGCTGAGGCCTTTCCGCCTGGCAGACAGATGTGTGCCTGACCCATGCTTACACAGGGTATGATGACTGGCTGGGTGGAAGCAGTACTCTGGGCATGCTACATTAGCACAGCCCTGCCACTGGGCACTGCTCTTGGCATGTGGTAAGGTGTTCCCCACATTGCTTGAGCCCAGTAAGTTATTTCATTAATAAGTTAATGAAATAAGTTATATGGTGGGAGCTTATAGGTAAGCTGTTAAGGCATACCTTGTCCTGTTAACTGCTGTCCCCTTCGGGCTAAATACCCAACTCTGGCTTTCTGTGTACGCTGAGCTGAAAAATACATGCCTCGTTTCCCTGTTTAGCTTCCAGTGGTGTGGGCAGTGTCTTTCTATGAAAGATAGATCAAAGGAGAGTTTTAAACTTTGATTACTGAATCCAAACACACTGATCAAACTCACGCTTTAGTATAAGGGCTGCTGAAAATTTCCCCTAAATTAAGCAATTCAACTGCGAAAGGTTCGCTTGCAATCCCTTCAAAGCCTTTGGATAGGTTTCTCTTTCCCGGAAATCCTGTTTATCCCCTGGTCTTTGGATAATCTCAGGATCCACTGTACAGTAACTGATGTGGAGGGTTTATCAAATAGGCTATTTAGCTGTGCTTTTTTTTTTCTCTTTTTTTTTTTTTCCTATTTTTTCTTAAAAATGAAGCATGTGATTTTGTTTTATTTAAGAAATGGAGCTGTTTGAGCTTCAGGTGCAGTCAGGCTGGCAGCTCTGGTACCACAAGTGTTTCAGATTCTTCTCCCCAGAGTTCTGTCCTGAAGTCTGCAACTCACTTGTGCCTGTCTTGTGCTTTGGAAAAAGAAAAAAAGCATTTTCTGTTAATTCTTTTATTTAATGACTTGTACGTTCAAGCCATTTAAAAGATAAGGCTGACTTTCATTTACCATTATTTGTGTAAACTGCTATTAGTTTGTGTTTAACAAATGTAATGTGGAGTGTTATTGGATGGCAGGACCAAAAGGAATGTACATGCACTTGTGTTGGCACTTGTTTGGAATGCCTGGCTGGTCTCTACTGTGATCCTTCCTATATTAAGTCATTATTTAGAATTTTCACCTTCTCCACTCCCTGTACATGTTGTAAGTCTAAAAACTGACTCTAAAAAGCCTGATATCTTGTTATTAATGGAGCTGGCATGGAACCCTGTAAGAATTTCTCGCTGATATCTTTGATAGCTTCTCAAACTTCAGAGCTACCCTTATAGGTGACCTAGGTTGTGACCAGAAGATTTCTATGGCATAGGCCTCCATTTTCTGTAATTATCTATATTTAATAAATGCTTTTTGTTTTACCTGGACCCTTCTGGGCTTGATTTTTCTTCTCTTAAAGGTGAACTGTGATTGTGCATGCTGTGGAGAGGTAACAAGTCTGGGGGTGATCATTTCCCAGTGCCCAAAAGTTCTCCTTCGGGGGAATTTTTCCTTTTTTACTCTGGAATTGGCACGAGCTGGCAGGTCCACGCAGCGTGTCATCTTCTGATGGTCACCATCAACTCTTTTTTTTTTCTTAGGATGCGTCAGGATGAAACGCCACAGGCATCTGAGCACCAGTGACAGTTCAGACAATGAGAGTAAGTAGCATGTGCTAGTTTTCTTTGGTCTGTCACCTCCTTGTGGTTTCCTTTTGTGGTTTGAGGGTGAACTGTTTTACCTCTTATAATTAAAACAGTATTTCTTGTTTGATTTCTTCTTGTCTTCTGTGGTCTTCTATGTTCTGGATCCTGTTTTGGGAGGAAAATGAGACTAATGAACCTGTAAACTAGGGGTGGAGTTAAATCTACTTAGAATTTGAGGATAAATTTGTATGATTTTCCCTTTCAGAGTTGGGAAAAATAAATCTGTACTCCAAGAGAAACTTTTCTGCCCAGAGGAAATTTTCATATGACTAGAGCCATCTGAAAGTCATGCTGTCTCACATGCAGAGCTTCAGCCTTAAGACTGAGCTGTTAGGCCATTTACATGTTGCAGCATCTTGCACTTCATCATTCCTTTGTGGTCTCGTGGCCTGGTAGTCTGGTAGACAAGTCAGTGAAATTCGTTAAAGATTCCTTGGCACATCTGGCTGAGGTTGCACCTTTCTCTTGTACATGATAAAAAACTGCAAGGTAGAGTCTTGCTTGTTTGTTAAAAACCTGTGCCCATCTAATAACACCGTAGTGATTCATTAACGTGTTTATTTCAACTCAGCAACATACTGAAATAACGTTGCACTGGGATGTCTAGACATTGCACTGTACTTTCCTGCATTTCTCATCAGTACCCTTCAGTATCACTGCTTCTTCTTCATTTTGCTTTTCTAGCACTTGCAAACTCTGTCCTCAGTTTTGCTCCTCCTTCCACTTCTGATAGAAAGGAAATGAAGGACAGTGGTCTGCATGCTCTGTTTATTCATGCTTGTATTGAGCAAAGCAGAATGTACCCATAAACTCGGTGTGCTGCAGTTTTACAAAGACTAAGTGGAAAAGGAGGAGCTGTATTCAAGCCTGCAGAAGAGCTTTTTGCCCATGTCTTGTCAAGAATTAGATAAGTCAGGAGATTGGAGTGCCTAGTGTACTGAACAATTATGAACTGAAATTTGTTATAATGATGCTTTTATTTTAAAAAAAATCCTTTTTTTTTTTTTTTGTTTTGTTTTGTTTTGTTTAAACAGGTCCTTCCACTTCCTTTTCTTCTTGTGCTAAATACAGGAGTAAGTCCAAAACACCAGCAAATGAACAAAAGAAACCTGCTGAGGTAAGAAACAAGCTTAAAGATTGGCTACCGGTGGTTTTGTGTCATGTAGTTTTCCAGTTTCTAAGCCTTGAAATAGTGAGCTTTGAACTGGTGCCAGCTCAGTCATTTGTTTCACGGTGGCAACAGGTAACTGTTTTTCCTCAGTGTGTGAGTAATACAGGAGCTCTGGTGTCCCAGAATGACTTATGGCATTGCAGACAGTGACGTGGTTTTTCCTTCCCCTGAAATGTAGGTTCATGTTGATGTTGGCCTTGCGATTTGAGAGTGTGCTACAGAATGAGGTGGTTTGTGTACACGTATGTATGAGAAGGATGCCTTCTTTCTGCTTTAGGATAGAGCACTGGGACACCCCAGTGGGCAAGTTACATAGGAGCAGTGCTTGCTCTCCTTCCACTTTCTCACTCTTGTGAGACTTGTTCCCTTCAGTAAGAGCTTTATTTTGCCATCTCTGCCAGTTACACCTTTCACCACTCTCATTGGATCTGTGTTCACTAATTGAGTCCTTTTCCATTGGCGTTAACGTACAATGCAGTGCTGAAATCCATCCTAGCAACCATTCCCATCTGTTGCTCTTCTTAGGGAAGATTTTTGGCTGCCTTCTCCATATTTGATGCTTGCTTTCTTGAGGGCTGAAGTCAGATAACTGCAAATGGGAGAAATGTTTCTTGTAGTTAATTCCCTTTGCTTACTGTCATATTCCCTCCAAATGAGTCCTTCAGCTCGCTAGTATGACTGTTGATGCCTGAGGTTACTGGGAAAAAGACTGACAAAACATACTTCTCTTCTGCAGAATGTAAAACTGAGGGTTATGTCCCAGAAGTAATTCTTTGTACCATAACAGCCGGTTTTTAGCTGCTTAGATGCTACTGAGAGGCTGCGTAAACATAAAGCTTGTGTTCGCATAGCAAAGCTGTTGAGAAAACATACTTCATGCTTCCTGTTTGAATGTTGCCCAGTAGGTTAATTCGGTTTGGTAAGAGTAAGGTAAGCGCTCAAGAAGTGTCCTTTCTTTGGAAGCTTAATTTTCCTCACAAATTAATTGAAAAGGATGCAAAGATTTGTTTTGTAAAAGGGAGCCTTTTATGAATGTTTCAAGAAGAGCAAAATTGGACAGAGCTAGCTACGCAATGTTTGTTTGCAGCCACCAGAAAGGTTGAGAAAAGTCTACTATGCATACCTTCGAAGTGTTGATGTTTGAGGATTATGGTTCTGTGAGAATGTCAGTCTTCAAACAGCACTTGGCTGGTGAGTTCTTGTAATCATTGCTCATGTTTGTCTTAGCGGTAGCTTTCTTACTTGCCAAGCTGTGCAAATGGGAACAGAAACAAATCCATTGCCAGACTTGCTGCTGTTTCATATTCACCTTAGCACCAGTCCCTTCACCCTGCCTTGCTTTTTTCTGCCTCTTCTTAAAAACTGTCCTGCTACTGTTTTCTTTCCCTCTTCTCTAGGCTGTCATCGTGTGTGTGGATGTATAAACAATAGTTAGGAAAATCTGGTCCACAAGTACAGCCTAAAAGTGTTCTTATTTCTAGGAGGAATTAAAATGTGCAATGTTTTCAGTTCCTCCTCCTGTGGTCTTCTTTGCTGCTTTCTACCTGTTTCAAGACAAAATCTCGAGCCCATCAAAGCTTGAAAAATATGAAACTCTGAAGAACAAAGACCAGAATATATGCTGAATTTGAAACATAACATTCTTACATCATTCTTGCAACGCTGGCAACTTTCTGGCATCTTTTAAGAGTCCCCCTCCCGACTTTACAAAATAATTAAAAAAAAAAAAAATCAAACCTTAGAAGATTTCCTCTTTCAGAGGAACATCCCAAGTATAATATTGTAGTATTAAAAGAATAAAAATAAAAAAAGGAAAAGTAAGGTCCTCTGAGAAGGGGACTGGAAGGAAGGGAGGATGGCAGTAATGATCTCTACCCTTCGTGCGTAAGACTCTTGGCTATCCTTCCAGTTTTTCCTTTCCTTCTGCTGGAAGCAAGTGTTCCTTCTGAGCCCTGGAAAATCATATGCTGGAGATTGCATGCAGTGGTGCATTGCATGAAACGCTGTTGTCAGCAGAGCACTGAAATTGATTATTAATGCACCAACTAGTGACAAGAGTGTAAAGCAAAGACTGACCCTATCACACACCCTTCAAAAAATCACGTTACAGTAATTCCACAAGTTTTTTGTAATAGTATTGGATAGAAATTTGAAATTTCAGGCTGACAGCATCCCTTCAGCAAGGGATCTCTTGAGCAAGTTGGCAGTGCTCTGCTTTCATTCACCTCTGCTTGCCAGGCAGCAGACTGTTTCTTGAGTTAGTGATGCAGAAAATCTGAAAGGTCAAAGATATAAATAGCTGTTTGGGAATTTTTTTGCTCATGGTCTTCTTACATTAGTTTTTCTTTCATGCCTGTAAGCCTGGCTTTCTCAATTATATTGCATATGGATACATAGGATTTTTTCCACTTTCTCAGCCATTTCTAGATTGAGCATTATCTACTATCTGGACTCTCTTTCCAAATGAAAGCTCTTTTTCAGAATTGTGGCTGACAATCAGGTTAGCATATTTGTCTGCTGCTTCACAGGATTCGTTAGTAGCTGCCTTGTTCCACTGTGGTCACCTATAAAATACAGAAGGTGGCTGCAGCTGAGGGCTGCCCGCTTTGAAGTTTCCTCTGGTTTGCTTCAGGAAGCAGGCACAGGCAATGGTATCAGTGGAGTGAGGTCCATAGAACAGTTTAGATTGGAAGGGACCTCAGTCCCAACCCCTGCTGTGGGCAGGGCTGCCCCCACCAGCTCAGGCTGCCCAGGGCCCCATCCAACCTGGCCTGGGGCACCACAGCTCCTCTGGGCAGCCTGTGCCAGCGCCTCACCGCCCTCTGAGTGAAAAATTTCCACCTAACATCTAACATAAATCTCCTCTCTTTTACTTTGGGCAGGGCAGAGTGCAGATGTCCAAGGCCAATCTCAGAGGATGCCTGCCAGCTGTCTGCATCTGTGCAGAAGGGATGCTTCTGAGTGGGACCTAAGGTCCACTTGTCCCACCCTCCTTCTCAGAGAAGATGAGGTGGGACAAGCCTAAGCTGACGCTGAGGAGCAAGGCTGCAGCTCTTTCTCTTGTGCTCCTTTTGGGTTGTAATTGTTTGCAAGCAACTGAAATGGTGACTTGAATATTCTGCTGTCCAATTAGCTTTATTGTTTACTTTGAATAACTAACGTTAAGGTAGCAGGCAGGGCTGCAGTGTAAGTCATAACAGTTTTTCAGAGCTTCATGATGGTGCTGGCTGTGTGCCAGTTGCAGAGTTGCCTCTTATGGACCTGAACTGAGACAGGAGGGGCTCAGCTCTGAACAGTAGGCTGCGTGGGAGTAGCAGGTTAGGAGCATTTGGATGTCTGGCTCAGCATGAAACTTGTGCTTTGCTGTTTCCTGTCTCCTTGGAAGCTGCAGCAGAAAACTATGGTAGAATACTTGGAATCGTTTTTGCAGGGAAAACCTATTAGCTGGGCGATCCTGAAAGAATGACTGTTTCTTCTGCCTCAAGCTAGTGGGGGCACAAAAGAGCTGAAGAGATTTATATGACACTCAAGCTTATGTGCTTATGTAGTTTTTTTTTTAGTCCTCGCTCCCTCTTAAAATTGTAAAGGAGTTAAGTTTAGAATCGTGGTGGGTTTCTGTGTGAAACCTACCCGTATAAGGTGGCAATATTTTACCTCTCCTTGCAAATAGGGTTTTGAATCCCATGGCAATAGTAGTTCTTGGTCCCTCATTGCTGATAGTGACAGCTGTGTTATCGTGTGAAATGTAGCTTGTCTTCCACAAGAAAATGGCCTGCTTTCATTACTTGCGTATGTGGAACTTTTTTTTAGTGGCGTTTAACTGTCACATAAATTGCAGGTCTTGATCCTGAGGAGCACCCTGTAAGATTAGACTGCAAGCAGAAAATGGATTCTTTTGGCAGCTTGAAAGTGGTCATTTTTGTTCCGTGAATGAATGGACACCGTGATTAAATCATACTGCTTGGCGTGTACCATGCATAATGGAACAGGAGACAGTCACCCTTCTGTGTGTGCTTACCTTAGAGGAGTCTGAATTAACTTTAACAACTCTGTCATCTCTGCAGCTTTCTCAAGACCGCTGGTCAACGTGCCTTGTGCATTTTGATGAGCTACATTTTAGCCTGCATGGGTTAGTTATTTTAAAAAAGAACATACAGTACTTTCATGTAAGTCAGAGATGCAACCTTGCTGGTTATTTTTTTGATCTTTCTGCGTTGCGATCTTTTTGCTTTTAGCAACGGGTGACCAGAATGCATAAGGGCATGGAAAAACCTGCTTGTGAAAAAAGATGAGCCGTTTTACCTTTGAAACTGAACTTAGTAGGCATAACAGTTGAGTATAAATGATCTGGAGAGAGTAGAGGTAGAGCTTCAGACCTGGCTCTGCTTGGCTGTCCTTGCGGTGGAGGAACTGGGGAGGAAGGGTGAGAGAATGTGAACAAAGTTAAGAAGTCTGCTGCAATTAATAGGATATCCTTTTCCATGCACCGTCTAATTAGACTGTGAAGCTCATCTGCCACAGGAAGTTGTTGAGACTGAGAATTAAACGTGATTATAAAAGGAATTGAACAGATGATAACGACTACAGATTTTTCTAAATATCTGTTTAATTAATACCATTTAAAAAAATTGATTGTTAGGATTAGTCCCAAATCCAAAGCTAATGTCTGAAGAAAACCTGACATGTTTTTACGCTGTTATTGCATGTTTTTCTGGCTCACGAGAGAATACAATTAGAGACATAATATTAGGGATGGTTGATTTACTGTCAGATTTTTTTGACTTTTCCTATATACACCTGTAAAGGAGACTCAGAAGACTGGTGGCTGCTCCACTGAAAGGTGCAATATTTCATTTTCTCGAGTCTTGGATGATACATAAAAATAGCTTTTGGGAGCAGGGGTTCAAAGATTAGGATTTACTGCGGGACATGTTCAAATTATTGAGATGTTTGAGAAGCCCAAATTTAATGCTAGTCTTACTCCTGCCTGCCCTAGCTTTTTTAACATTAGTTTTTCAGTCCAGTCAGTATACATCCCTGGAACTGTAGTTTCATTGCCGTTCTTAAGTTGTTTTGCCTTTGGTTTGCCTTGCTGCAAAATAAACCAACCAACTCCTCCTGTCTGTAGTAGGGTGTACTCCTTTTTAATTAAGTGCCTTAATTAAAGAACTTAACACCCAGGTTGCAATGTACTAACAACTGTAATCCAGCCTTGGGAAGATGAGCCTGCCAAATTCTGGAAAGCAGTGGGTACCTTGCAGCTTTGTTCTCAGTGGATGGGCAGCCCTTGGCAGACATTGTCAGACATCTGTGTGAAGATCAGATGTATGAGATGAGACTATCTGTGCTCAGGTATGATGCGGTTATGTTACACATGTAATAGGTCTTAGTACCACTTGGCTTCCATGTTATTATGCAGTGATTTTGGGTATAAACTGCTGCTTTATAAGCGTTATTAGTTTGTTGCTGAAGGTATTAAACGTGAGAGCTACAACAGAATCATAAGCTTTGGTGCTTACGGGTGATTTTGGAATATAAAGAAGTAAAACATTCTGAAGGTGAATAAAAAAATGATCAAAAATGTGATGAAAAACTTATTTGGAAAGCGTACAAAACTGCAGTTTGGAAAGTGTAGTTTAATTTGCATTTTAGAGAAAATTCCTGCCATTGTATGAGTCGTTGGCAACTGGAATTTCAGAGTTGGCCTCCAGGGTTGTGAATGAGATGCAAAAGCAGAAAAATCAGCTTTCTCTTTTTAGAGAGGATATTGAGGGTGTGTCTGAGGGTATACTCAGAACTGGCAGAATTTGGGCAGGGGGAAGGCATTATGTCTTTTAAAAACTTGTATTTTATATTTCTGTCTCAGAAGACAGTGGGTCTCCTGTCTCTAGGCAGCGGGCAAGCAGCAATGAAATGTGTGCTTCTAACTCCTTAGGGGCTCTGCCAGACACCAGGGGAGGACTTAGCATGAAACAATTAGATGCAATCCAGGAGAAATCCTGCTTTGATTGTAACAGCCACAGAGTGGTTAACATGTACTTCACTATTTGGTTTTTGTTTTCCCAAAATGTGGCTTTAGATTTGTTTGGTACCAAAATGTTCTCGAAAGCCCGTGCAGATCCAATATTTGCGTTGCTTTGTGAAGGTGGAGGCTGTAGAAGGCTGTTGTGTGGTGAAGACTTGCTCTTTACCTTGGATGCTAATATTTCTCTTCAGTTCTTTATAGCACTACTTGTGCCCTCCATCACATCTCTAGCAGATAAGGATACTGCATGCCAAACAATGTTCTTTGTTAGATAGAATTGATTTTTTCATAGAGCGCAGGAGGGAGGGTCATGTGAGGAAGATTATATATTGAATTTTCATAGACTTCATGTTGAAGTCATAGACAGCTTTTGGTGATGTGTTTACAAACTTCTGATTCTGTGAACTTCATTTTCCTCAGACATGCTCTTCTGGCATAATTTCCAAATAGGACTTAGCCTGAAAAGCAAACATGACATGTGAACTGTACCTTTCCATCCACAGCTCCACGATCTCTCACTGTAAGTGCTTGGTAGAGGAGAATAGCATGCTTTTTATGGAGGATTTTTGTAGGATCTAGGCATTAAATGCCTAGAGACAACAGTGCATCTCTAAGAGGTGACTGAGTTCTCACTGTTTCAGCAAATCCTGTCAGACTTTACTGCAAAGCAAAAGCTTGTCTTGACCAAAGAGGAAGGTTTGAGTCTCAGCTTTAAAGCTCGAAAAACTAGAGTTTCTCCATGAAATGCTTACCATTATTTCTGTGACATAAGCAGGCATGGTTTTCATTGGCTTCATTCAGACTAATTGCTGCACCATTTTCAGCTGAAACTTTTAAGTTCCTGGCAGGTAAATGAAAAGAAGTTCAGACCAAACAGTCAAGTGCTGAGCATTTGGGCTTTCAATTGCTAAAAATACATAAAACCAATGGCCGTGTCACACAGTAACCTCCACGGAAGCTTCTGGTAGGTGTGCAGTTTCCTGCTTGGTGCACACCAGCTGTGACCAGCTTGCCTTCTGGCCACGACCTCTTCATGAGGTGTTCTGTGTCCTCCCAGTGGGGTGGGAGGACATTGCTAGCCTAGATCAGGCATGCTCCTTATTCAGTTCTTCTCAATTTGTCTGCTGTTATGGATGATGCTAAAATAGAGTTGAAGGCTTGTGTATTGTGTATGCTGAGAAATGTAGCTGCTTTTGGGCGGCTGATGTTCAGTGGTGTGATCAGCAAGTAACTGCTGCCCATGGGGACTCACTAGGGAAGGTGGCTGTCCCCAAGAGTAGGGGCTGTGCTATCCATAGGACTGGCTGGTGCTTCTTAGATGCAACAAGAGCCCCAAAAGGCACAACAATGAGCTGGCTATCTAAATCCTGAACGTGCATGTCTGCTCCTCATTGAGTGGCCCAGACTGTAGGCTGAAGGCTGGCTGCTGGAGTAAAAGTTACTTGATTAATAAGAAAAGCTCTCTTTGAGTCCCATGGGTGTTTTGGTTTACTTCCACAACACAGTATAGAGTGAGTGATAAAGACACATGTTTTGAAACACTGTCCTCTGAGAGTATTCTTCTGTTGGAAGACTGGTGGTGTGTGAGGAGATGAGGAGTGAGATAAGCTAGAGGTTGTGGTGTCTTTATGACAATTCCAGGTGTCTACAGGAAATGCTCAATTGTACTTAACCTAAGCATGAAAAGCAAGGAAGGTCTTCTTATGAAATCATAGCTGAGTTTGGGGTTCCTTAAGGTTTCAGCAGTTATATTTATATTGGTGAAATCGTTTACCTTCAGTGATACCATTACGTATAAACTTTAGCAATCTGAAGCAGAGAATTTTGTGTTGCTTGCATGGTACTAGTGTGGTCAGACAAAAAAAACAAAAAAAAAACCTTCATGCTCCAGGGGTTTTGTGCTCTAAAAATAGAGATGATACAGTTCACATACATAATGGATGATCAGAAGATGAGTTTGCTGCTAAGCAGTGTAGTTCGATGTAGTTAGAATACTAATGCCGTTCACAGGGTTTTTCATCTTGTGTTTGAAAAACACTGGGTTTGGTATGAGCCACTCCTGTGTTTCTTCAGTGACTGAAAAGGTAGTCTGTAAAAGTGTTTTATGCTTTACCTTAGGTAAGGTTTGCGGAATATATTTTCTAATGATTAAGCCAGTCGTAGCATTTCTTATTGGATTATTTCTTCCTCGTGGATTTTTGTGGGACCATGCCACATTAGTGTTTCTCGTAAGCCTAGCTCTATTTATAACAAAGAAAATGAAAATTTCTTCTAACTGGCGTAAAACACGCTTTATTTTTAACGTGTAGACATGCTGCTTAGGGAAAAATGGATGCTTGTGGTCTTTCCATGTTCATTCTTGTTTTGTGTAAAACCTGAAGAGCTGCAGACAGAAGGTTACAGTAAACAGTCTAAAGTAAAGCAAAGCAGATAGCCCTTAAGTAGTAAATACAAAAGCCTCAGGAGATTGCTAGTTGGGCTGTATTGTTGAGTTCCCAGGTTGTGCTCCCAGCTGTCTGTGAGCAACGCAGCTGTATCATGTAACGAAGCAACCCCTGTGCTCTGAGCTACCAGCAGCCTCCTTCAATACTTGTTCCTAGTTAAAAGCATAGTGCTTTTTTTTTTTTTTGTTCCTATCAGTTAACTTGATGATTTCCAAGAACAGCTGAGAATTTTTGCAGTAGACATTAAGTGGTCTGGTGCTGTCAAATTGAAAAGGGTGCATTAAGATATTTGGCTCCAAAGTGTTTTATTACTGTTCTGGCTGTAAAACTGAATTTAGTAAGAAGAGAGTTCAACCTGCCACAGCTTCTTGCAGGGGTATTTTCCTTTTCATTTTATTATCCTTTGAAGATTTGATTTCTCATTATGACAGTACAGTTAATTAGCTGTGATGTCTCACCAACAGCAAGCCACAGTCACTTCTCTGCTTTGATGAATGTTAAACTGGTGCAAGGTATCAGTTGGAAGAAAAAAACCCAACAAAAACGAAAACCAATCAAACAACAACAGAAGAGGGATTAATATGCCCTTTATATAAATTTCATGCACCTCTGTCTGACAGGTATTTACATTAAGTAAGCTATATGACAACTGATAATGGTTGCGTGTTCTTAAAAACTTTATCTTCTTAAACTAGAGGTTGATCGGTGCAGCTAGAGGCTTCTCATGGATAGGTTTGTGGTGATATGCTATTGTATGTTTCACCATATAGGTTTGTTAAAGAGCTGGGTTGCTCTGCTGAGGCAGCATCGCTGTAAAGAGCACTGCAGGGTCATGTTTTTGATATAGGCAGCTGTTTGTCTTTGATCTTCAAAATCCTGACCGATTTCAGATGGGTGTAGAGATGAAGTGCCTATACATCAACCTTGCCAAGGCAACTGTTTTTAGCCTGTGAAGAATATGGGAATTAAAGGCTGCTTAGCTGAGAGGAAAAAGATGTCTATATCCTACCTTGTACTTAAGTTGGGATGAAGCAGTATGAATACAGACTGGCAAGTAAAAATGAAAATGGTATTACAAGTAGTAAACTAGGTACAGGCCTCCATTTCTTTCCACCTTGGCTACCTGAAACAGCCTTCTTCCTTCTGATTACACTTTGAGCAGCATCATGGTTCTGACAGGAAGCTTAAAACTTCTTGTCATACTGGGCATTATTGTATTTGTGTGTCATCAGTCTTCAAAAAATTATCAACAAACGTGCATTGTTTTCAGTGCAGACTAGGAAAATACCTACTGCTTCATCTGCTGCTTCCTCTGGGCAGCCCTTTTTCCTCATGCCCCTCTTTTCCTTGGGTTTTCTTTGCAGGTGTTCCGCAAGGATCTCATTAGTGCCATGAAACTCCCGGACTCTCACCATGTTAATCCTGATGAATATTACGTTTTTGCGGACACTTGGAAACAGGAGTGGGAGAAAGGAGTCCAAGTTCCAGCCAGTCCAGAAACGATTCCACAGCCGTCTCTCAGGTAACAGCAATTACACATAGCGTGTGTGTGCAGAGCGTCAACTCACAGAAGGCCATCTCTCAAAAAGAGGTGGTCTAAATGCAGTTGACATTTCCTTGTTGTTGCAGTTGAGTCTCCGATGGCGCAGCCTCCAGGCTTGCTTTTAAATCAAATAAACACCAATTTGGAAAACATTTCCATGGGATTTCAGATCTGGTTCTGTCTGTATACTAAGAGTGTCTACATTTCAATTTTAAAAGGGGGGTTATTTTTTCCCTGAGTCACATGGTAATACCAATAAAAACTTTTCTCTTTTGAGTGTGGGAAGTTAAATTGAAAATAAACCCAAATCTTGTGTTGTTTTCATGTTACTTGAAAGGCTTCCCTGTGTAAAGTATAATAAAGCCACTCGCTAGTAATAACTGGTATCTGATAAAGCTACTCACTTGTTTGTGTATTGTAATTTTTGTTTCTGTTGCCAAAGTTTTAACTCTTTCTGCTTTCTCTTTCCACAAATAGCTGCTAAGCATTATACCCGTTCAGTGATCTCAGTTTCAGGAGATAGACCTTTCATCCTCACATACTGTACTCAGACCAAGAAAACATAACACTGTAGTTGTGCAGCCTTTCCTGGTAGAAAAAGGGTGTGTCATAACGTGGAAGTATTACTGCCAGGGATGGGCTTTGAAACAAAGATAAATGATTTGTCCAGTTAAAGTGCTGATGTCAGCATAATCTAATTTCCACTGAGGCCATTATCAGTACCAAGTTGTTAAAAAAAATATATTGCATCTCATACCAGCAGTATTACATTAGAGGAAAAAATTGCTATAGATTTGGCTGGAGAGACCAGAGAACAGAAAAACACACAAGGGAACAAGAAAAATAAAAGAGTGAGGTGAAGGCAAGGAGGAGAATGGCAGAAGAACATAGTGCTGACCTGACAACACACATTGTCCAGTTAGAATTATGTAGGATGCTGCTTGACTTTTGCCTGCTCCCTCTTTCTTCCTCTTGCCTTGTTTCCCACAGCCTTTTTTTCTCCTGGTGCTGGGGAGGGCTAGCTCTGGAAGGCATGCTTAGCTTCTCATGCATGGCACCGTTCCATTCGGTATCTCCCTGGCTTCCTTTCACATGCAGGGCCTCTTGAACTAAATGCAGAGAAAGGTTGACTTTAGCTAGCTAGGGTCAGTCTCTCCATTCCCATAGGCTAGTGTACTACACAAACACCAAGCTTTATCTCACAAAATAATTGAAAGGTTGAAAACACTAGTATTTTTTTTCCTAACTTCCTGGATGATTTTGATCTGTTTTTCCACTGTACATTTTCGCTTGGCAACAGAATTGTTCTTGCAGAGCAAAAATAATGCTTTTGTAATGTGGGTAAAGTGACATTTATCAAATAGGGGTAGACCGTTTAACCAAATGAAGAGCAAGCGTCTTCGTCTCTCTCTACCCTTCCCCCCTCCCCAATGGCAGAATAAATCAAGCTTTCCTGAGAAAGCTGGTGTCTTGAAGATTCTCAGTTGGCAAGATTGCAGGGGGTTTCATGCATAATACTTTCTGTGGGTTTCAGAAACATTCATAGCACCATTCTAGTAGCATTTGTTAAATTGAAAACGTTATGCACAAGCTTGCATTTTAAAAATGACTCTGTATACATAGCAAACCTTAACATATTTTAAGTGAAGAAATGACATTTACGGAATCCTGTCTTCCTGCTCCAGCTTCCCTTACGGACTACTCGAACGTACCTGAAATGCTATTCATAACAAATATTTTATGTCTTTCAAGGCTAAGCCTTAAAAAGCTGTAGCTAAGTTTCCGTTTGCTTTTTACTTTATGTACGTAGGGTTGTCGCAGAAAAGGTGAAAGAAGTACTGTATACACGACCCAGGAAGTATATCCACTGTTCCAGCCAAGAGCCCACAGAACCAGGTTACATCAACATTTTGGAATTGGCAGAATCTGTGTGTCGCTATGACTTGGATGATATGGACATCTTTTGGCTCCAGGAACTAAATGAAGAGCTTACTGAAATGGGTAATTCGCAACACGTTCTAGTTTTTAAAGCAGCAGTTAATTTCTGTTGGTTGAATTGTAGTCTGTTGGGAGGTTTCATAAAGATCTTTGAGCAATGAATGGAAGCGTTAGAAAAAATGGGATAACGGCAAGGCTCTAACGTGTTTAAAATGAGTTGCTAGATCAGTTAGTGTTTCACTTCACCTTTTGTGCCTTAAAACTTCTACACGTCTAAAATCATTTGCAACTTCTGCTGACTGACACGGGAGGGAAAAAGCCCACACCAGGTGAAATTAATTTTAGGACTTTCAGAGTTAAAAATTGTGCATGGGAAAAACATATGGTTCCATTTTTAAAGCTTGAGCATGTTACTGATACAAAATACTGAGATCTGAGGATCTAAGATGCCTTTTTCTTAGAGGAATAATTAGGTTTCGCACATGCTATCTGGTTAGTACTTTTTTTTTCCCTGTGTATGTTGTGGGTATTGGAGGCTTTGAGGGGAAGTAGACTATGGGAAATAATCTTGGAGTTACTGCTGGATTAGCCAACTCGTATTGGGATAGCCTGTTTGATTGGCATTCTTCCATGGATGAGTGTAGGTTTTTTATGAAGGGCAGGTAGGAAAAAGAGTTATTTGACTTCTTCTGCATCTGCTATTTGTGAAGAAGAACTAGCAGGGATGTGTTACTTGATGGTGTTACTGGCTGTAGCAGCTATGAAATAGTGGAGACTGAGATCCCAAGAGGAGCAAGGAGAGAAAGTAGCATTCTGGTCCTGGACTTAAAAAGGAACAATCTTCTGCTTATCTGGGGATCTGCTGGGTGGGATCTGCAAAGGAGCTCTGAAGGGTGAAATTGCTGGAGAGAGCTAGCAAAACTTTAAGGACAATCTCCTGCAAGTGCAAGAGTGATCATCCAGGCATTCAGGAAAACAAGTAGATGTGTCAGGAGACCTACTTGGTGAAGGAGGGAGCTCATGACAGAGCTTCAGTGCCAAATGATGTATGCTCAAGGCAAGTGCAAGGACAAACTTCCTAGGCATATTGGGTGCTGTTCACAAAGCCAAAGCTTTTCTGGGGCTGGAGTTTCCATCTATGAAGATTTTCAAGATCTGAGCAACCTAATCTGGATTCAGCGTTGATCCTGCTTTGAGCAGGGAGCTGGATTGGATCCTTCTGAGATCTATTCCTGCCTGAACGATTCTGATCCTTTATATACAGGCATTAGAGAAGACAGTTTAATAACATCAGACACTTCGTATCAACGATCATTTATCTTTTCCATCTCATTGTTTATCAGTTGTAACAAGAAATCAATATTAGTACATGTGTTCCTGTACATAACCGAGCAGTTAGAGTGACGTTAGCCTCTGGTGTCAATGCTGCATGGATGTAAGTAAATTTTGTACAACAGGCAGTGGCAGCATTTGCTACTGACATTTTTGAGTGGATGTGATTTTGAGATTTCTTGTAGCTGTGAACACTAGAGTTTCTAAGGGTGTCCCTAAAGCTGCAAACTGAGGATCTACCTCAGAGCAAATCCTTTCAAGTAGATCTGCTTACACTGCATTTGATTAGTGGTAAGTATATATAGCAAGCGTGGTGTTCAAGTAAACGGGTGACATGGATCACAGACAGTGCATTTATTTACTGTTTCATAAAAACAACTGGGTAAGAGCTCTTTTCATATCCATTGTGCTGGCCACTCAAGGAGCAGTGGCAACTTTTGTATCCTCATAACATCTGAAGTGTACTGGCTAAGTTTTATTTGCTAAGGATCATCTTCAGAATAAAGAACACTGTGTATGATGTTGAATGTCATCAGTGTTTCCTAAAGACTTACATGAGAGAAGCAAGCTGTTACAGAAGCTGCTGTCTTTTATGCTGTAGCACTTTTTTCAAGGTGTAGTCTTATGCACAACTCAAACTTTTACTCCAGTAGTAGTTCTATTTGTATTTATGAGGTAAAGGTAATATTAACAAGTGGGAAAAAGTATTTATTTTTAATGTAAGTAGTGTTTGTACAGCAGTAGCTGCTAGAAGTCCTGTTTTTCTGCCTCTCAGACTTGGTCAGAGACACCTGACTGTTTTCTATTTCCCTTTTCCCCACTCTGTATTGTAGGATGCGGGCCCCTGGATGAAAACACAATGGAAAAAACTATTGAAGTGCTGGAGCGACACTGTCATGAGAATATGAATCACGCTATTGAGACTGAAGAAGGTCTGGGTATAGAGTATGATGAGGATGTCATCTGTGATGTGTGCAGGTCTCCTGACAGTGAAGATGGGAACGATATGGTGTTTTGTGACAAGTGTAATATCTGCGTCCATCAGGTCAGTGCTTGCAGAAGTATTGGTGCTGTCCTGTCATCTTTGTTTACCTTGACAAGCTCCACTGCTGTAAACAGCATCCCTCCACCTCCTTACTAAACCCACATTTGAAAATAAACAGGCTGGAGAATGCTGGTAGCCTATATGGTAACAAATGTAAGGATCATTTGTTTTGCAGCTGGGGCTTTTCTCTCCACAGTTGACTGGTTAATTGGCTAAAGGCAGGCTCTCCAAGTTTAGCCACCTTGAAACCATGTGTAGGTGCGTTAACAGACCAATCTTTTTTAGAGGGGCATAAGCACCTGCAAGATCTGTGCTCTTGGTCTGAATGCTGCTCATTTTTATGGTGTTTTTAGATGTAGCCAGGACCTCACACTGACTGAGCTCAGCCTCATCAGGCAGAGGTATCCTCATAACTAAAAAGTGGATTTGAGCTCTGTGGTTTCTAGTGCATCCTGTTTGAGAAGGAATTTTACAGCTGGGCTGCTGGCTCCAGAGGCAGCCCCTGCTTGTGCCCCTTGAAAATAAGGAGGAATTTGTAGCACAGGGCTCAGGGTTGCCCACAGAGCTGGAGCTGATGGCTTGCTGCCTTGTAACCCTGCCTCTTCCTCAGCTGTAGGATCTGGACCTGCTCAGCAGAAGCTGGGCTGGAGCTGATCCTAACAAAGCCTAGCAGCAAACAACCAACCAAAAAGATTAATCTGTTCAAGTTTTATTCCAGATTAGCTCTAGCTTACCAGCAGCCTCAGGTCTGTTTGTCAGCACGCCGCTTGGAGATGCAGAGGAGTGTGAGAGGTTTCCTCCTTCACAGTGCCCTCTCACGCAGGCTCAGATTACCAAGTTACTGGTTTGCTAGTCCAGGCTGCCTTCACTCATTAGCTGGATTGAATTAGGAAGTGGTATATGTCCATTTGCAGTCTCCTAGAAGAGATCTCTTGGTGTAATGCCACTTGGACTCGATGATCTCTAGAAGTCCCTTCCAAACCCTGCAATGCATTGGTAATACAAAGTGTTGGTGAGAATGTGCCATTTAGCAGAAAACAAAAATCACTTATAAAATTTAGATTACAGCTCCCCCTGTTGGGCATTTACAGCAGCCAAACAAGAAAGTAGCATTTGGGCTGATTTGTCATGGTGCTTTCATGATGCAGGGTTTCATCCGGGAAGGTCGCCCTCCCTCTAGGCATGTCATGATTGTACAGTATTGGACATCACATTCAGTACTGAGATCCTATAACCAGAATGCTGGGAAAGCAAGCATGGGAAATTTGTGTTAGATTTGAATCTGAGAGACTGGGTTACTTCTAATAATGCTGTTCTCTCAAGGCTTTCAGTGTTACTGTTCCCTGGTAGATGTTGGGAATGGCGTGATTTCCTTTGAAAGCTGCTCTAATGATAAAGCTTTTATTGGGGGGCAGCTGAGTGGAATTGCACCTTGGTGGCAACCAATGTTTTCAGGTATGGTCAGCTTGAGTACCTGTGTCTGTGCAGCAGGGTGTGTCTACGTGCAGCTAAAGCTAACCATTCAGAACAGCTAGGAACCTGAACTAGAAAGGAAACTAAGTTTATTTTTTCCTTTTACTTTTTTATCCTCAGACTTAGCAGAAGTTAAGAAATCCCTCAGTTTTCAAGAGCCCTTGGGGAAACAGGCATAAAAAGCAGAACCTCATAATTTCAGTATATACTGTAATTTTTGAGGCAGTGTTATCTATAAATATTTGAAGTTCAAACGGTTCTCAGAACTGGAGCCACAAAGATAATTTAATATCATGGGAAGGAATCTTCAGTCAAACAGTTCTTATCGCTTTACATCTGAACTGAATAATGTTAGAGCATAAAGTTATTAACGATAGGAGATTGTGAGCTTAAAGAGATGTCTGTGTTTTTTGCTTCAGAAACATAGAAAGAGGCTGAACGCAGAGGTGAAGGTTGTAACATCAGTGTTGTTCAGTTACAGTGGCTGTTTTAGACAGGAACAAATAACACCAAGACACGTTTTAAAAAGAAACTGGCATAAAAAGGTTTTGTTTTATAGGTTGTTAATCTCTTTGATCACATGCCTCCTTTTAAGGTAAAGTAGTTAGAGAAAGATTAAGTAAAGGGCAAACTGTACCTTTAGGATTTGAAAGCTTCATGCCGTTTGAGAATTAATGTTTGGCTGTAAAATGCTATCAGTGCAATGATCTCAATCCCCTTTTCCTTCCAAGGCGTGCTATGGAATCTTGAAAGTCCCTGAAGGGAGCTGGCTGTGCCGCACCTGTGTTCTGGGGATACATCCTCAGTGCCTCCTGTGTCCAAAACGAGGAGGTGCCATGAAAGCCACCAGGACAGGGACCAAGTGGGCACACGTGAGCTGTGCCCTCTGGATTCCAGAGGTAAAGCTGAATTTCTGCGTCGCTCTTTTGTATCCTAACCTCCTGCTCTGCCTTCTCTGCATTCCTTCCTCTGCCTTTTCACATTCTTGTGATTTAAGGTATCTGCATGGGCTTAATTCTGGTGAGTCTGCAGAATCTGTACTGGGACTGAGACTGGGAGAGAGTCCAGCTTATGTTCCATTAATTAATTAATCTCTTTGTCCTCTCCCATTTACTGAGCAGTCTCTTCATGGTGTCATTATAGGATCTGAGTGACCAGCTAGAAGGGTTTAGCGACGGAAGCCAGTACTCACTGCACAACTGCAGCTTCCTCGTCTCCTTTAGTTTGTGATCACTTTGTGTGCTCTCAGGTGTATAATTTGCATTGAATACATCCAATTTTATTTTATTTTTTGAGATAAAAAGACAAGCATATCGCGTGATATATATTGGATGGATTCTAAGATGGGGTGATGTTTGTAGGTAAGTTTTTTGCACTAAAATCAGACGTTTTTCTGAATGGTGGAGAGATGAGGCTTTCTTTATATTATATTTTATAAGAAAGAACTGTTTAGATTCATGCTTGTGTTCATAAATAGAGCTTAATAATGAAGCTTTACACTTCCTCTATTTAGAATCAGATTTATAATTCTGTAAATTGAAATAGTCACTCAAGTATGATGGTGATAGGAGGATGGTTGGACTAGATGATCTTGTAGGTCCTTTCCAACCTAATGCATCTATGAATCTATAAGTATAGAGGACGTATGTGTTTAATCTTGTACTCAGAATGATATTTGTGCTTTCTTTCTGGTGAGATCCACAGGTCTCTTAGAGTGGATGGCATAGTGTAAGGTTGCAGGAGCCTTATTTCTGAACCTTCTGCTCTCAAGCAGCCAGGCCCTGTATTTGCAAAACTTCACAAAGAAGATGCCAAGATTCTGGATGGCTCTTTAATGTGGCAGCCTGGTGTGCTGTGCAGTTCTTAGCTCTGTGCCAGGTGTATATCTGATTGTCAAGGGGGTTATCTTTGCAGTTCTGCTTTCCCTTCAGGCCAGCTTGTAGTTCTGGTGTCTCATCCACCTTTAGGGAGAAAGGAACAGAGGAAAAATAAACAAGAAAAGATTAAAATAAATAAATGCCTGCTCCTCCCGCGCTTCTGAAGTGCCTTGGCAGGAAGCTGTCCTGGCTCTGAGAAGACTGGGACTGGTTTCCCTAAGAGGTCGTTTCTGTATGTGGTTGCCTTGATGTTCTTCCCAGCAGGTTTGGAAAGCAGCTTACCCTGGGACAGGGAGCATGTGCTGCCTTCTTACCTGCCCACTTCCCTCTGGCTGAGGGAGAGCAGCCAGCAGAGTGCCCAGGTGGGAGAGCTGCAATCCAGCTGCTCCCACAGCCCAGTTGTTGGCTCCAGGCCTCAGGCACCTCCTCTCTGTGCCCATGCCAAGTGTGTCAGGCATAGCAAGGATGTGGCACCTGCCAGGACAGGTGGGAAATGCCTCTTGGATCCATTCAGCCTCTTGTGCATTGTTGCTTTTAAAAACAAAACTACGATTCAGACTCCAGAGAAGCCAGAGTAACTTTGAGAATCTCTGCTAAAACAGTGGTTCTTATCTGGAGAGTCACCATGGCTTTATGTGCTCTGGGGGACTAGAAAGGGACAGAGTTTGAAGACCTTGAAATACTTTTTGGAAGAACATTTATTGCCTTGGAACACCCCACAAAGAAATAAAACAAAACAAAAAAACAAAACAAAATGGAGCAAGGCAGAGTGCAGAGGAAAGTGGGCCATAATCATGTTTGTAGTAAGAGATCCAAGAGGGACTTAATTGAGTTTGTAAATATAGGCTAGCATTGTTGTAGGCAGTTGCACCGGGTACTTCCCATTATTAATTCATTCAGCACCCTCTTAGAATGCTTTTGTTTTGTTTTGTTTCTTCCCTCCCTCTCCTTGTGAGCTAATGATGTGGAAAGGCTGAATTGACCCTCACTGGGCAGTTTAGGACGTTTGAAGGTTTTTACTTTACAAAGAGTACTCGTTTCTTGTCCTTTTATTCTTCTGCCAGCATTGTCTTTTAGCGTAAATGTGTCTCTTCTTCCATCCTCTCTTAAAAGATATTCTTGGAAAAAATGGTTTTGACATCAGAAAAAAGGACTTTGAGATCAGAAAATTTACATCGTTTTGAAATTCATTTCTCTGCCTTAGATGACCAATGGCAGATACATCCTCCCTTGGTCAGTGCATTGTTGGCTGAATCAGAAAGTAACTTCTCCTCGCTGCAGCTGCAGAACTATCAAATGACCATCTTCAGCTGCTGCTGTGAGTGGCTGTGCTGCAGCTGCTGGGGTGCCTCCACAGCCACTAGTGCAGGTGGCTGCCTGCTAACACATGGCTGCTGGTGGCAGGCCACTGGCAGAGCAGTGGATAGCAGAGCTCTGTGTGTAAATTGGAGAGAGCATGCTTCAACAGCCCACTGTTGTCACTTTCTCCCACTCCTACTTCTTCAGAGCACGGCAGACAAAATGTAACCAGACACAACACAGAGGAATAATGTTAAGGGAGATGGCCATTTCTATAGTGGGATGGGAGGTGTTGGGAAGTGAAGAGGTTGGCTTCTGCACTCTCCAGATTCCTTGTGAGCAGTGAAGTTCAAACAGGCTTTGCCTTGACTCCTCTCATTGAACATTAGAAATGTACAGGCGGCATGAGGCCAGTATAAATAAACTGCACCTGACTCTATGCACCTCTTCATGTTTTTACAAAGTGGAGAAACATAAACAGGCAGTATTATAAGCTGAATGGGCAGTATTTCTAACATAAATATTTCTGGAGAAGGAGCAGAGAGAGAATGAAAAGGGGCAGAGTGACAAGAAGATATGTGTTAGTTCCAGCTCCTGCTGGTAAGCACAGTGAAAAGCTGGTGCAACTGCCTGCAGAAGATGACCACTGAAGTTTCAGGTTCCTTTTCAAGAGGAATATAGGCAACATGGCAACCCCATAATTCCCAAAGGAGATCTTGTCAACTGTTCTGGTAACTGAAACAAAAGCTGCAGTCAATATCTGTACGATGTTGTCTCTGAAGTACTTGCACAATTTGTAACCAGCTCTGTTCTTAGCAGGGTCAAGTTAGGTTGGTGAAAGGCTTCTTCATTTTGGAAGCAGAAAAGCTACCTTTGTCATTAAGAGTGCCAAACCTGGTTTTGTGGAACCATTCAAGAGTTTCAAGGACAGCTTTGTCACTTTTCTGCTGATTTATAGGAAGTTCACAACAAATGAATTTGTTCTTCATCTCTACCTGGTGAGGGCGTTACGTACTGCCTCCACGTTTTTTAGGTGCAAAGTCCTGTTGCTTTTCCCCAACAACTTTTCTGGCTCTGCTTTTGGCCAAAGAGAAGGCTGAATGCAGCTGCTACGAGCCTCCTGGATGCTGTAGATCAGGGACAGGTGCACACACTTGTCACTGGGCTATATAGTAATGCCATACAATGCTGGCTGACCTTGGCATATTCCAGGAAATATGGTTTGGTTTAAGTTCTATAACAAATCTTATTGGAGTTAAATTTTTGTTAATCAACCTCTTAAAATGTGAAAATGATGAATGGAGTAATCTCCTGCAAAGCTTTCTTTCTCACCTCACCTGTTGCTCAAAACAATGCAAAAGGTAAGAGTGAGAGAGTGGCAAAAATGCTCAGTTTGAAAATAGCAACTTGGACTTTCAGACTTTATCTTTGGATATGCCTACCTCGCAGAGGAGATATGCTGAAACAAAGTCTTTCCACATCAGGGATTAAGCAGGTTTTAACATTAATACGTGCATCAGATGTTAGCTGAAGTACCTTTGCAAAGAGGCCTCTATCCCACCGCTGGCAAAATAGGTGAATTGTCCTCAAGAAGCATGGAGATCTTTCTAGCCACAGTACGTGCTGTTTTTCTGTTTCAGCCAGGTAATCCTTTGTAGCATACAACCACTATATTCAAAAGATGTTTGTTCTTTATGTGAGCATCCAAAATTCATGCTTCTGGAAACTGGCATCCCTGGGGCAGAGCAGTTATCTCACAGAAGTCTTCTGCCACGTGCCATTTGGTCACTGGCCTGCTTCTCCATGTGGATCACTCAGAGCTGTCTAATTATCTTCTGCCCTTGGATAAGTCTTGTTGCTCAGGAGCATCTCGGGGATGACTAAGGACATAATTTACATCTGTTTTGGTGTCCAGATTATAGAGGACAGTCTTAGTTTCCTGGTGTGGGCAACAGACAGCTGATAAATTTCTATCACAGTGGATGGGTGGACAGAATCGAAAGAGAATAAACTTAGCTATCACTTGCTGCAGTCTCTTGAATGTTTCATAACAAGGCATGCTATAGCTGCCTAAGGTCTTCTGGAAAATTACGACTTTTAGACACCAGGTTAAAGTAATTGCATCCCACAGTATTGTTTTCTTCATGTGGAATCTCCTGAAGTCATTTGTTACGAAATATGAGCTCACAGAGATCTCTGAATGAGAGAGATGGCAGTCATGCTTGTGATCATACTTCTGGTGTTAGCGGAGAGTTTTACTACCTTGATAACTGTTTTCCATGCTGTTTTTTGTTTTCAGGTTAGTATTGCTTGCCCAGAAAGGATGGAGCCGATCACGAAGGTCTCTCACATTCCACCAAGTCGATGGGCTTTAGTGTGTAGTTTATGCAAACTGAAAACCGGTGCTTGCATTCAGGTATGTACTTGTCTTCCTGTGACTCTTGAGTCTGTGAGATGGGGAATTTTCTTCAGTAAACACAACTGTTGGATAGCTCCCTATTTCATCATAGTTGCTAACAAATTAGTTCCCTAAGCACTCAAGCATAGAGAGCTAGAAGTCTGTATTAATTGCCTTCCTTTGAATAAGGCTGAGATGCACTGAGTACAGTTAGCATGTGGATCAGAAATTGATCTTTTCATTGAACGCCGTTCAAAGATGAAAAAAGAACAAATCAGATGATTCAACTTAGAAAATCAGTGGATTTCTTCAGAGTACTTAAATTCTGTTTTGTAGGGACCAAGTTTCACGTAATTATGGTGTTTTTTTCCTAGTTTGTTAGTACTCCTGGTGACTGAGTTTTTGTTTTATGTCTTCCATTTGTAGTGTTCGGTGAAAAGCTGCATCACTGCCTTTCATGTCACCTGTGCCTTTGAGCATAGCTTAGAGATGAAGACTATCCTGGACGATGGGGATGAGGTCAAATTCAAGTCATATTGTCTAAAGCACAGCAAGAACAAACAGAATTCGCTGCCTGATGTTGATGAACACCCCAAAAGCATATCAGATCCGAAGCAAACAGAGAGTGAGAAAACCAGTTTGCGAGCCCAGAAACTCCGAGAGCTGGAAGAAGAGTTTTACTCACTAGTTAAAGTGGAGGATGTTGCAGCAGAACTGGGCCTCCCTAAACTTGCTGTAGATTTCATCTACAATTACTGGAAACTAAAGCGGAAAAGTAACTTTAACAAACCATTGTTTCCTCCCAAGGAGGATGAAGAAAATGGCTTGGTGCAGCCAAAAGAAGATAGCATTCATACTCGCATGAGGATGTTCATGCATTTGAGGCAGGACCTAGAGAGGGTAAGAATCTTAACTGCTAAAAGCTATGTGCAAGTGAGCATTGTCCGGACAAAAGTGGGGATAGGAGAAGCACAGGGAGATGATTTATGAGATAATAATAAAAAGGTAAGGCCTTGAACTCCATCCTGGTGGTACACTGCATGTTGCAGAGACTTTCAGGAGCTGTTCCTTTTCAGTTCAGAGAGAGATGCACTGTGAATACCACACTTCCTGCCTTGCTTAGAGGTTTCTCCTTTATGTAATGTAACACATGTGATTCTGTGCACAATGGACATACTTGAGAATTGACTCTCTGATTTCAGTGTAAATTGAATTTGCCTAGGTAAAGCACCAAGTATTCTTTGGTAAGTGTGATTTAACATATTTTAGGATTCTTCAAAAACTTGAAACAGACCTTTTCACCCTCATAGTTAGAAGGCAATTAGGTGAAGTCCTGGGTTAACTACTGCAGGGGCTTTTTGGTTCCACACGTGAAGAAGGATGCTGGCTTATGCTCACACAGCTCCCCGTGACACCTGATTCAGGCTCCTTACTCACCTCCCTTCTTTGACCGCGTGCTGTTGTCAGCTAGCCCTAGGTAGGGAGGACTGAATCACATCTCATGCTCTTAAACTGGAGACTTTCCCTGCACATAGCTGCTCAGGGTGCTACAGTTGGTTAGCTGTTAAAACAACCCACCAGGCCTAGCACTGCCTGTGACCTTGCTGAGTAGAGTGAAAAGGAAATGATCTTTTTACCAGTATCCAACTTGGCTCTTTACCAGATTATCAGCAAGCCAGCATTTGAAAAAGATGGGAGTCCTTGAGCAAAACCAAGAGCAGGAATTTGTTCCCTATCTAAATATATATATACATTTATATACATGCATACATACTTTATACACACATAACATGCTTTGAATTGAAGGTTTTCTTTTCTGTTTGCTTTCTGTCTTTCAAGAAAGCATTTCAAGCTTTTCCTTTTTGTTGGAAGAGTGCTTGGTTTACATCTGACTGTGTTGAAATGGATGTGCTTACTTTGAGTGGTGGGGCTTCATTGTTTGAAATATCTACCTCAAAGTTTCTGAATTTCCCACACCGTAAGATTTCCTGCTCAGATACCTCTTGGGGTGAACATAAATTTGGGAATCTTGGAATTTCCTTTCTGGGGAGAGAGGCTTCAGTTTCTGAACAGCTCAAATTAAGTGTTGGGGGAAGTACACGTGGCAAATATCTTTCAGCCAGCCCCTGTGCTGCTTTCTGTGTTCTGCAGGTTCTTTCACGTCTGTGTCACAACTTTCTTCACCTCTTCCTGTGTTTGCTATGCTAGGTGGAAATACTGCTATTAACTCAAATGGTGAAAGCAGAAATATTTGGAATTGCCATGGAGTCTGAAAATAAACTGCTGAATGAGTCAACAAAAATGTGTAAAATGCACAAGAAGCTGCAGTGTTCTTTTAGGGGTGATCTACACGTTAATTCCAGTCCAAACAGGCTAGCTCTATCGAGTAGCTTTTATTAAAAGTATTACTTTCTAATGCTGCAATAATCCTAGGAGAAACAAACCTAAATTAGCTGTTAAAAATCATTCTGTGAAGCATTTTGCGAGGAATTTCTGGGAGAACTGAGTATCAACTGCAGTGAGATCCCCAGCATAGTGTGTGGTGGAAGCAGGCTAACAAACAAGCGTGCTGTACGGATCATGTGCTTTTCCTTTGGCTGGAATTTTGTGTTCCCCTTCTGTTCTTACGGATGAAAATATATTCTGCTGTTTCATGAAACGTATTCAAGGCATTCATTAAACCAGCAATTAGAAAAAAATACAGGAATTGTTTTATATTTGTAGTTACATATGTTCAGTAATATCCATGAGGTGTTTGCCAAGGGATTTTGCTCACAGTGTTTCTAAATTCTGTTGTTCATACAATATTTTTTCTAAGTCAGGATTTTTTATTTTAATTTTGTACTAAGTCTCCTGTTATTTCTCTGTAGGTAAGAAATCTCTGCTACATGGTAAGCAGGAGAGAGAAACTGAAGCTGTCTCACAGTAAAGTACATGAACAGGTCTTCAATTTGCAAGTTCAGCTCATTAATCAGGAAATTGCTGCAGGTAATCATATGAACGTAAAATATTTATCTATTATAACAGTCTGAAAAAAAAAAAGATCCCGTTAGATTCCTGCTCAGTGTTTTAACATTTGACAACTACCTTTAAAAACTTTCTTCAAATATTCCATTAATTAATTTAACAACATCCACAAGCACTGATCTTTTAAATCCTTAAGCTGGATCTTTTCTTATTCCGTAGATGCTCCTGATAGATGGCTGTTAGTTTCCAATTAATGTGACACCCAGGTAGCAGAAACAAACTGATGGAGATCTCTAGGTTTTTTTGCTTCAAAAAGAGTTTAAGCACTCTTGTTTCTAACAGTGCATAGTAACTGCTTTGGAATACTGATGTACCAAAACAAACCCTGCCCTTAATTTTTATTAAATCTGTCCTGAAATGAGGAACACAACACTGGGTGGTCCTGTGTGGAGCCAGGAGCTGGACCCAGTGATCCTTATGGGTCCCTCCAGACTTGGGATATTCTGTGATTTGGAAAGAGGAAGAGTATCTATTACAGTGCAATTATTTTTTTTAATAGGAAGGTAACTGCTTCTGCAACATGAAATGGAAATCTCGATGTTCATTCAGGATACTTACTGACTGTGTTTTCCGTAACCAACTTTGAGAGAAACCTTTGTGTTTTTTCTCTACGCCTGAAACAGCTTTTTGTTTGTTTGTTTAACTGTTTCAGATGAGACTTGCGTGGTGGAAGCAGCAGTGCTCTGAAGCACTTTGGTTTTGTGTAACGAGATTTCATTAGAAATGTCCACTAAGACAAAGCCAAATGCTTTCTAAAGCTTGTTAGAATGTTCTGATAGCTATTTTGCAATGGTGATGCAAGTGTATTATATCACAGTGACTAATATATTGGAGCGAAAAGAGTTTAAAAACAGATAAAACAAAGCAGAGAGCTGAACTAAATCCAAAGTACAACTCAGTTGGAAGCGTTGTTTTTTCTCTGTCCAAGGCTGGATGTGAACTTTTTATAGTTGTGTTGGAACTACTTCAGTCGTGTCTCAAAACTGCTTCAATTCATTGGCTTAAAGCCCTGTGAAAGGGCACGCTGTTGTCTTCTAATCAAAATTCTAAAATGCATACCTCAATTCCAAACTGCTAAGTGATTTGGAGCTGTTTTCAGTAGCCTGACTTCTCTTTAATGTCCTAACATCATTTCACAGTCACTGTTTGCTTGTTGTTGAGTGACCTTCTCATGGTCTGTAAAACCCATCCGGTAAAGAAGTGATTACCTTTTTTTTTTTTTTTTTTTTTGTGTCAAAGTCTTCTCATCTTCTGCTCCCTCATCTTCTCCTCACGCAGGCCATACCCTGACAAGTGCACTAGAGAACACGCTGTTCTACCCACCTCCCAGGATCACCCTGAAGTTAAAAATGCCCAAATCAGCACTAGGAGACTGCAGAAATAACTCGCTGAAGCCTGGCAACAGGCCTCTCTCTCCTGACAACAACAGCACTGTTTACAGCAAAAGGAGCGTGCCCATGTCAAAGGAACCGTTTGAAATCAAAGCCAAATCTTACTCCAGGTATCAGCACGACACCAGAAGTAATGGGTTGCTTGTGACGGGAGGGATCGGCAAGCCTCGTGGCGAGCCGAAGGAGCCCGGTCTTGTGCAGGTGCCGGAGTTCCACCGAGGCCAGCCATCAGGGAAGCCCCTGGCACTGCAGGCTGCTCTGCACGGACAGTCCTCCATTGGGAACGGGCGGCTGCAGCAGGACGGCTCACGGCTGGTGGCCAAATCCAACGGCCTGATGGGCAGGACTGGCGACGTGAGCCAGAGGGACAGCTCCAGCCAGACGCCCTTTGAACAGGAGTCTGTGCTGACTGCTCATTTGGCCAGCCAGAGTGGTTTTAGGAAATCCACCATTGAACACTTTAGCCGGTCCTTTAAGGAGGCCACCAACAGTCTGGTGAGGACAACAGAAGATTTGAGGTGCTGTGAGAAGCCAACGAGAAGGCTTGCAGCAAAAGATCGCCTGTGGAGCAAGCAGACGCTCGAAGGAGCTCCGTACCAGGACAATGACGGCTACTGTCCCGACTTGGAGCTGAGTGACTCTGAAGCAGAAAGCGATGAAAATAAAGAGCAAATGAGGTTAAGACGGAGTAGCTCAGAGAGAGAAAGCCCAAGTAAGGACTTTGGAAGAGAGTGTCACAATAGAAACAAAAAGAATATGATTTCTCACGGTTCGGTACAAAGGTGATTAGAAGCCCCCACGGGGTAACTCAGCCTTTGTGTATTCCGGTGTTATCAGTGCAAAGCTCAGCATCCACAGGTTCCAGAACACAGCACGGGAGCTACATTAGTAAGAACTGCAGCAGGAGATGGGAAGGGGGGAGAAATCAGAGTAGTTTTGTTCAACTGTGAATTGGCTTGCAGCCTTTGCGAGGTTAACCGAGCTATTGCAAAGTCACGAAGAAAATGATGGGTTCTGTTAGAGTTGAACATCTGGGAAAGCACGAAGTGGTTGATCCCTGCATAAATTCAGGAAACTGCTTCCTCCTTGCCAGCACGTGTGCAAGGCCGGATGTCCACCTCATGTCAGTCTTACAGTGGACAGGCATTAGAGAAGTCCTTGCATTGCTCAGGCGTGTTGCAAATGGAGACACTGAGACCGCGTTCTTAAGGCGCCCGCAGCACGGCTCTGATCCAGCAAGGCACTTTAGGTACGTGTTAGAGTTACCCCTGTGCTGAGTCCCTCTGATCTCCCCCAGAACTCCAGTGCTCAGCTCCCCAGGCACATACCGGCGTGCTCTGCTGGATCAGGCCCAAGCAGCTACTGAGTGACGGTCCCCTTCCGTCCTGCGAGAGGGCTGCAGCTGCAGGGGTGTCTGCAGGCTCCTGGAGGAGGTGGGAGCAAGTGTCGCCGGTGCTGCCAAACTTGCTGACCTCTGGGTGTGCCCTTGCTCCCTGCTCCTGCTGAAGGTTGTGTTTCTCTTCACAATAATTTGCTTATTTTGTAAATATACAACTTGTAGTACTTAAGTTTTTTTAATCTCTGTACATAGTTGCTTGTTGTGGGATGCACTTGTAAATATTTTACCCAGCTAACAAGTACAGATGGCTAATTTTGTGGATAGTGTTTACAAAAGTAGATGTACTACTTCAAAGAAAAAATGCTATTTGACATTTACATTTAGGCAATCACCGGTGATGCCAGGTTCCTCTTGAAACTGAGATTTCATGTCCAGAAGTATTTGTACCTGGTGTTTTTAAAATAAGCTGAATTAGAAATAATTTTGTCTGAACTTTTTACGTAGGCACAAATTTTCAGCCCTAGCTGCCTAAATGTGGGCTGAAGAGCCCCGCTTCTGGCATCCAGGACTGTAAAATTTTAGCCACTCGTCATCTGGAGTACGTTTTTTTATTGCTGAAAATTTATGGTTCCATTAAGCTGCTTTTCAACCTCTGGTTCAGTTGCTGTTTCCCAAACTAAAGCTTTTTGCATGTACTCTAAAACCAGTTGTTAACTGGTGTTTAAATTTCAACCAGCGTGGAGGAAGCAAGAAACAAGGGGAAACTTTTTCTGGTTTGTGTGTGTGATCCGGGATTTTTTTTTGTTGTTGTTCAAAAAAGAGACAGATTTCTTCTCTTCCAGGCAAAGCAACCATGCTGTTCTCAGCCACGCTGCACGTCCCAGCCACCTGCAGCACCCTCTGTCCCTACAGGGCTCATTTTGTCCAGGAAGGTTCACACCCTGCGTAAAGATGACTATGCAGAACCCAAACAACGGCTTTTGCTTTCCTTCATCATCTTAATTTATTGCTTTTAGTTTAGGAAATTGCAGCAATGTTTTTAGATTTGGTTTAACCTTTGAAATCTCTTGCAAATCTCTTGAAATCTACTTGCAATAGGACTAGCAGGTCAGGGCTGGAAGACTTTTCTGTAGTGAAATAATAATAAAAAGATACAACCCAGTATAGTTGGCAATTCTAATCTATTTGCTTCACGCATCTTATTTTTTTTTTTCGTTTTTCCCCACCCCCACTTCTTGATTTTATGTATATTTGTGTAATTTGTCTTTCTAGAGCTGTATCCTCAAAATTATTTCTTTTGGTGTAAATATGCGATAGCATTTTAGGTTTCTACATATTTTATTTCAACGGGAAATGCTTTGTGCTCTAAGCCATGGGCCGTTCAGAATAAGGAAACAGATGTTTGTTCATTTGTATTCCAGCTCTGATTCTCTTAATAAGTTCTCCTTCGATATTTATTAGCAATCCTCTTACTGGTCACGGAATTGCACGGAGCTTGCACTGGGAGGTGAGCGGAGTGTTCCTGTCATTTTGTGGCCAGAAGCGTGTGGTGGAGGGGAGGAAAATGGTGCTTCAGCAAAACTCAACGTTTCTGCTCTTCTGGGGTCATTCACTCAGTTGTTTCCCACCTGGGCAATGGTTTTGCTATTTTTTACGTGATTTTAATAGATATATGAAGGAGCCCTTGGTCGTGTAGTTCTCAAGTATTGTTCCCAAAGTGCATTTGCTAGTTTTTATTGTGTGTTCGGTGGCTAACTGTTTGAAGTATTACCTCTTAACCTTATTTGTCAATTTTTTTTTTTTTGTTTGTGTTTTTGCATTTTGTTTTATATATATAAATATATATATATATTCAATTTTCCAAGATGGACTCGGTCTTTTTCAGATGTCCCCTTTTTACAAGTACTTTTTCATTAAATTATGAAACTGCTAACAGTATTTCCATCTGTTGTGATTTATTTAGGGCTTCACTCTCCGTGTCTGTAGGTTGTTGAACTCATCGGTCCAACGGCAGCGCCGTGTCCATCCAGAGTCAATCATTTCCACTGAGCTGGCAACACTTTAACAAGCTGTAACGTGAAGGAAAACGCTTCCCCTTCAGCCTGCCCCCAAAAAAGTCACCGAGTGCTGATATGCTGTGCTTTGCAGTAGTCCAAGCCTGGCTTTGGTTTCTGCCTAACCCTGCAAACGTGACAGACCGTTTGCTGCACTGGTCTCACTTGTTCATCTGTCCGCTCGTGTTACAGTATGTCTGCTTCTCTTGGTTGTACAAATTAAGTTATAGAGGGGGATCTGAGGCCTGGCTGCCCGCCTCATCCCGCTTCTCATGCACTCTCACACGTGCACAAATTGCTGGCTGGTGCTGTGTAAGGGACAGATCGGCCCGAGCACGTTCCCAGGCTGAGGCTGTGTGTGGGTTTTGTTGACCTTCTGCTGTAGTTCCCCTTGCTCCCACAGGCCGGTGCTGTGCTGCACCATGCCGCTGGAGCAAAGCCACTGCTGCCCCAAGGCTGAGAAGGCAGGAAAAGGGGCAGCACAAGCAAGGATGGAGAGCGACGAGCAGGTGGAGCTGCGCAACCCTGACAGCATCCTTCCTGCCCTGGAGGGACAGGGACTTGCTGTGTGTGTGCCTGAGGCCATGGTGAAGCGAGACCGAGCAGAACAGTGTACGTGCATGTGGTTGGATGATCTCACAGGAGTGGAGCTGGAGTGGGACAGGTGGAACAGGGCAGCGAGTCCCTGGCTGGGAAGAAAACCCAAAGGAAGAAGGAAAAGGGGTTTGAAGGTGCACACGCAGGAGAGGAAAAGAGCAGCAGTAGGAAGAAGTCATAAATGATGTCATAGACTCACAGCTGATTTTCAGGACCAGGATTTCTTCCCTGAAGTTGCTTGCTGGTTCCAGCACGAGGCTGCCTTTTAGTGGCTTTCTGACTGGTGGCCTCTCATCTCTTTGAAAGTAAAGTCCACTTGTGTCTGAGATATGAGAAAGACAGGGCCAAGGAAGAACATCGGTATTGCTAATTGTTCCCTTTGGAAACAGTTGCTACTGGTTTGCAGCCATTAGAAGTAAGAGCTTGGACAGCCATGTCAGTCTGGTTACTTGATGATAACTTGGGGCAAACTCTCCCAAACACAAGCAGGGCCTTCACGGTGATTCCCAGCACCATTCCCTCTGCATTTATCTCTTTGCCTAAAGAGAAAACACTTCTCAGCTACAACTGGTGCTTTGCCTCTGCCATTGCATGCACCCTTTGTATAACGTTCTCTTTGCATCATGAATCCCAAACCATACAAGGAGAAATGACAAATGCTTGTCCATTAAAAACAACCTTTAAACCATTAACACTTGGTTTTTGATGTCATACCTCACTGTTACCATGGGTGATGCCCAGGAATGCAGGTTGTATGGCAGAGCAAGAAGTGTGCACAGTGACTGGGTTACAAAGTGTGCCCCTGTGAAATTAGACAATGTGACAGACCAGTCATCATGGTTGGTGTGAACTCAGATGATCCTAGTACCTGTGATGGTTTTAGTGCTGCAGGGAATTGACACATCTATTGGGAAAACGCTCTTGATGTGAATTAATGAGTAAGAGGATGCTCCTTGCACAATCTGGGAGCTTAGCATGCAAGGGGAAAGTACTGGGGAGAGGCAGAGATGAGAAACAATGGAGTGCCTTAGTGCTTTAGGGATAAGTGAAGGCTTTCAGGGTCCTTGATTCTGGTTCTGCTTCTTAATCTTTATGCCAGCACCATGGCCCAACAGGTCTTGGCACCTTCTGGGGTGTAATTCTGCAGCACTGCCCACTTGTCTGGGCCATCTCCATCAGGCTGGATGGGGCTCTGAGCACCCTGACGGAGCTGTCCCTGTTCACTGCAGAGGAGTTGGACTTGATCTTTAAAGTCCCTTTCCAACTCAGATGATTTCTATGATTCTATCCTGGGATAACTGCACCTGAGCTCCGCTCTCACAAGCGGACTCTTCTCCAGTGGTGGGACAGAACTAGACTGCCGTGACAGCAAGCACAGTTTCTTGAAACAAAATTATTTTTTTTCCTCTGAAAGTTACACAGCAATTGGGGAGTTGTTTTCAAATAGCAAATGTGCGTGCGTTTCTAAATTTAATCCCTTCACATGTAGCTTGGGTAAATTTACACTGCTGTGTAAGGAGAAGCGGCCTCAGGTATTTGCCCATTAGTTTCTCTGCCTCTATGAGTAAAGCTTCCAGATAATCTCTTTCTCCAGCAGGCTTCTCATGGCTGGGGCTGTGTCGTAGATCCACCTTGCCCTGCCTTTCTGCCCTTTGTTTGGGGCTGTTGTTCTCCTAGAGCCCTGAAGCTGGTATCTGTTTTGGCTGGGTTGCCTTATCTTCGGCATTGTTCTAAATCTGCTAGGCTTGCTAATGACACCTTTATGGCTTCTTTTTACCCTGCCATCCTCAAGACATTTTTCCAGTCTCTTCCCCCAGGTGCTGCCCCACCTGCCCTCGTCCTGGGGATGATCACTGGGCAAGCATTCCTTCACAGGGTGCCCTAATGGCTCCAGAGGCATTCTGCCAGCCAGACTGGTGGGCCGGTGGCCTGAGGAGGAATTCTGAACCTAATGCAACAGCAATGCATAAGAGATGTCTTCAGGAAACTTCCTGGTCGTCCAAAAGCCTTTGAGCTTGTGACCGACATTGTGACGCCGCTCCTCATATTAGCCGAGGCCTCAGTAACCACAGGGAGCCTGCTGGGGATGGCACTTACAACAAGAGAATCAGTTGTGTGCCATTTGGGGGAATGGTGTTGGTTCTAGATACACAGGTCCTCGTGAGGGGATGGGATAGCTGAGGGGAGAAATCATTCAGCCAGCCTGCTCCCAAGGGCACCTGCACAGCTGGGTCTGGGTGCATTCCTCCATGGCTCCACCTCTCTTATCTCCTGGGGCGGTGCTGCCCGGCATCCCTGATGTGCTGGGCTCTGATTGCATCAGTCTGGATAGAGCCAGATGGCAGCCCAGCTCCTCCAGGGAGACAGCATTGTTCTGCTGTCTCTAAAAGGGCACAGACTTACCTTCTGTCCCCTAGTCTCCCCTGGCCAAAGGAGAACTAAAGGGAGAGAAGTGGATGGGCCAGGTGATGTGGAATAACTGTGAGCAAGTCATTGTTTACATGGGTCACAGACAGCTAATCCGGAAAACAGACTTCTCTCGAATTGTCTGATTGAATGCACTGAATTAAGCTCAGAGCAGTTGTCCCAAACCTGCAGTTAATTTGAGGTTTGCTTCTGATTTGGGCCTGAAGAAGGGCTTGTGTGCCTGAGAGCTGCAAACACTGAGGGCACTGTTGCTGATACTGCCTCCATTGTGGCTGCAATTCCGCAGCTGCTACAGGACATATCAATGATCTTTCTTTTTCCTGAGGCAAGCAAAATGCAAATCCAGGCCACATGGGGTACAAAGAGCAGGAAAGCAAGGCATTAGGAAACGTTTCTTGGCCACGCTCCACTGGAAGAATGCTCACCCTTTCTGAGGCACCCTGTTCTCTGCTGGAGGAGCGGCCTGGCCGGACACTCGAGCTTTGTGAGGTGGCCTGGGATGGCAGGAACTAGTGCTAGCAGGTGCTGTGCTGACACAGGAGCTGGGGGGCATGTGTGGCTGTGTGAGGGGTGTTTGAGAAACCATCTGCAGCGGGAGGGCCCGCACCATGTGTTTGGTTATAGCACTCCCTTCTGAGGTGTGCAATGCTTTTTCTTGGGTCTGTGCCTAGTATGCAAGAAATGATGCTCAAAGAAGCCTGCTTAATAAATCTTAATAAGTAAAGAGCGCCTTTGCTAGTTCTCTGACTGAACTGGTCTTTTAAAGCTAAATGCTTTCATACAACATCGTGGTAACTTGGCTTTAGAAAAGATTCCCCCCATGCAGGATTCCTAATCCATTCTGTGTTCACTTCCTTGACAGCACACTAGCAACGTGTGTTAGACTTGAGGTACTGTATAAATTAATCAGCAGGCACAAGTTTGCTGCTTACCTGTCTTGTGCTGCTTTCTCCCAGGAAGATGTCTGCAAAGCAGGTAAGTGCTGAGCTTTGGCAAGGGTTCAAGTGTGTGAGCACTTACAGACGTGGCCGTGACCTCTCAGCATGCTCACCTACCTGCTGCTTGCTGACAGACAAAAGCTTGATCTGGGCGGGAAAGCTCATTCTATGAATGATGTGCAGCTGAAAACAAATGTGTGGCAGCGTCCCCTTCTCATCTCCGTCTCCTCAGCTGTATACCAAGAAAAGCAAATTAAGAAAAGACAGGCCTATAAAAATGAAGAAACAGCAGGTTTGGGCTCATGAAAGAGAAGGAAGAACTGCAGCCTCTCAGGATCCCACATAAACAGGAAGCACTTTCTTTTTATAAGCCATGAAGTTGTCCATCACCCCTTCTTGTCACAGTCCTTATGAGTTGGGCAACGACTTCCCCTTGTGAGACCTCTCCTGCCTTGTGCTATTATTAGTGGTTTTCATAATGCACTGCTCCCGTACAGCTGGAACAGTGAGTGCAAGGATCCCTGCCAGGTGCAGGAACACAGCACCTCTGAGACACTGTCTGCTGGGAGGCCACGGGGATGCTGTGTGCCCCTTAGCACTCGTTATATGGTAAACATGGTGGCTGCAGTGCAGCAGTGTGAAGTGGCCAGGTCCTTTGGCATCTCTCTTCCATCCCGTGTGACCAGGTCTCTCTTCATGAAGGCACTCATGAGTGAATGAACCCACAAATTCCTCTGTTTTGCCTTTCAGCAAGCCTGGGTTAGCCATTACAGAAAAGTCCAAAGAGGAGCACCATGTCACATAAACTAGAGATCTAAGTTCAAAATATTTGACACTTCGGCAGAAGGGAGAGTTGGTGTTGTAACCTGGAGCTGTTAATTTTCTTCTAAGGTGTGTGCCAGCACACAGCTTGTTTTGATGGCCCCAAACCACACTGGTAAAGGCCAAGGCCAGTGAGGAGCAGAGGGGCTCACTGGTGAGGGATGGCTGTGATCATCTGCTGGTCAAGTCCATGAACTGTTGACTGGCTGTGCATCCAATGGCCTCGTTGTGTGCAGGGGCACCTGGAGAACAGCACATGTGGCTCAGCTTTGTGAAAAGTGACAGCTGAGTTCCAACTTACCTCAGTACTGGTGAGTCTGCACCTCAAGTATGGTGTTCAGTTTTGGGCCCATCATTACAAGAAAGACATTGAGGCCCTGAAGCGTGTTCAGAGAAGGGCAACGAAGCTGTGAGGGGTCAGGAGCACAAGTCTATGTGGAGTGGCTGAGGGAACTGGGGGAGTTCAGTTTGGAGAAGAGGAGGCTCAGAGGACACCTCATCACTCTCTACAATGACTTGAAAGGAGGTTGTGGTGAAGTGGGGGTCAGCGTCTTCTGATGGGTAAAAGCAATAGGATGAGGGGTAATGGCCTCAGGTTGTGCCAGGGGAGGTTCAGGTTGGATATTGAGAAAAGCTTCTTCTCCTAAGGAGCAGTGAGGCAGTGGCACAGGCTGCCTGCGGAGGGGGTGCAGTCACTGTCGCTGGAGGTGCTCGAGAACCGCGTGGATGTGGCACTGAGGGACGCGGTTAATGGGTGTGGGCTGGTGGCTGCACTAAGGGACCTCAGAGCTCTTTTCCAGCCTCAATGACTCTACGATTCGTAACGACTTTTTGTCATCATTTCTTTTTTTTTTTTTTTTTTTTTTTTTTTTTTTTTTTCTTTCCCTGGATGTTTGTTTTCTGTGCTGGCAGTCAGTAAGAAACTTGCTCGCCTCTGGTCCGAGCTGAAATCCCGCTGCGCGTAGCACGGCAGCACAGTCAGGGCAGAAAGAGAACGAGGCCGCTAAGGTTGTGTAACGCTCTGCAAGCACGGAAAATAAAAAGCCTGCCTTCTTCGGTGGCCGAGCGGCACCCAGCAGCGCCGGGAGGAACGAGGTGCGAGTGAGGCGGCACTGCCCCGAGCTCAGACCGTGCCCCGGCTGCGTGACCCCGCGTTGTGCGGGAGGAGGGCTGCGGGCCAGGCCCGGCCCCGCGACGCTGCCCCTCGGCCCCGGGCTCGCGTGGCCGCCTCCCCCGCCGTATAAGAGCGGCGGCGGCGGCGTCGGGCGCGGCGGTGCGGGCCGGCTGCAGGTAGGCGCCCGCGTTCTCTTCCTTTCTTCTTCCAGGCTAGACTCGCAACGCCGACGTCGGCTTCGCTGTGTGGGACGGCGTGCGAGCGGCCGCAGCTGCGTATAGCTGTGCTTTCCCCCCCCCCAACTCAGGCATGTCGTCTGTTAAGATCGAGTGCGTCGCGAGCGACCGCTACAGGCTCGGGGAGTCCCCGGTGTGGGACGAGAAGGAGGGCTCGCTGCTGTACGTGGACATCACGGGCAGGAAGGTGTGCCGCTGGGACGCGGCCTCCGGGCGGGTGCAGGCTGTCCCCGTGGGTAAGGAGGCGCCCGGTGCTCGGGGATGAGCGGTTGGTTGTTCTCCATGATTTAGGGCTTCGTTCCAGAAGAGGAGAGGCGTGCTAGCGCTGATAAACGACGTTGTGCATTAACTTCTGGAAGTGATCTTGTGAACGTCTGTCTCAAGGCAGCTCCTGATGTAGTTTAACTCGGGTTTTAAGTGCTGTCTCACATGCAGTAACTTGTGAAAGACTCTTGACTTGCCCACCCATCGCCTCACAGTGCATTGATCTGGACTTTGTGCCCCTAAAATCAGCTTGGCTACCAGTTTTGAGATGAGAAGAGGCATGACACTGATTTGGAAGCATTGTTTCCCACCTCCCTTCCCCTTACCTGGCAGCAGCAGTGCTGCTGCCCACCCTCAGCATCCCTGGCCCAGGCTGCATGGGAGCAGTAACTGTAGAATCACAGAGGTGTTGGAGTTGGAAGGGTCCCTTAAAGGCCATCTAGTTCAATGACCCTGCAATGAACTGGGACACCTACAGCTCCATCAGGTTGCTCACAACCCCGTCCAGCTTGACCTTGAATGGATGAGGCATCTACCACCTCTCTGGACAAGCTGTTCCAGTGGCTCACCACCCTTATGAAAAAAAACTTTCTTCCTTATACCCAATCCCAATCTCTTATAGTTTGGAACCATTTGAAACCATAGACTTTGAGGATACCACAATTCATAGACAGGAAAAAACACTCTGAGAGTGCCACATGGTTAAAATAGTGGGTTGATGTCTCAAGCAGAAAATGGGAGAGAAATGATGCGTTACTGAAGCTCACAGGATTACAGTAGCCCCGTGGTCAGCAGCAGCTTCAGATGTCCTTTCTTGCTCCTCATGCAGAACACTGCAATGACCTTACTGCTTTCCTGTGCAGCATAGAATGGTGTCCCAGAGAAGGGCAGTTCCTTTGGATGCTCCTCAGCAAAGCTGTGGCTGCTGTGGCCAAGTGTGAGGACTGGTTTGGTCACTTATGCTGTGTTTATGCAGAGCAGTACGGTGGCTGCTCCATCTTTCCGGCCTGCTGAACCCTTTCTCCTGCAGTGCTCTGTCAGGAAGGAGATAGCAGCACCCACTTTTCAGCATAGCTGAGCCAGGGCCACCTTCAGCTTCAGCAGTGTGCTCACACATCTGAGTGAGGCAGTTGGCCAAGGTGAACCTGAAATGAGTGCTGCTGCTCAGAGTTTTGGGGCTGGTGGCACTGTAACCCTTCTCCCTGCCATGTTGATACAACGCTGCATGTGCTGCACGTGTTCATCCTCAGCAGGGCCCAACAGAGCTGCAGCGGGCCACATGAAAAGATGCATGTACCCTCTTTGCAAATAGAGTCTGCAGTACCATGGGGAAAGCAAGGGTCTGGAAAGCATTGGGGTGGCGCTGGTTCAGTCTGCACCCTGAAGCTGTGCCCTTGTTTTGCTCCCCGTTCCCCATACATCAGCACATGTGCAGCTGGGCAGCACCTGCATTGTGTTTCTTGTGTGGTGGTGCCCCTGGTAGGGCTGCAAAGAAAAAGGGTACCACAGGCTGGCAGCCAGCAGAGAGCAGCTCCTTTCCAGAGGGACCTGGAGAAGTGGGCCCATGTGAACCTCATAAGGCTGAACAAGGCCAAGTGCAGGGTGTTGTACTTGGGCCAGGACAGTCCCAGGTTTTATACAGACTGGGGAAAGAACTCCTTGAGAGCAGCCCTGTGGAAAAGGACTTGGGGGTCCTGGTGTATGAGAAGCTGCACATGAGGCAGCAGTGTACACTTGCAGCCCAGAAGGCCAATGGTATCCTGGGCTGCATTATAAAAGGGGTGGCCAGCAGAGAGAGGGAGGTGATTGTCCCCCTATACTCAGCTCTTGTGAGACCCCATCTGGAGTACTGAATCCAAGACTGGGGCTCCCAGCACAAGAAAGTTGCAGAGCTCCTGGAAAGGAGGGCAACAAAGATGATCAGAGGGCTGGAGCACCTCTACTATGAGGAAAGGTTGAGGGAACTGGGCTTGTTTACCCTGGAGAAGGGAAGGCTCTTGGGAAACCTCATTGTGGCCTTCAGGAACGACTGTTTACATGGGTTGATAGTGATAGGACAAGGGAGAATGGTTTTAAGCTAAGACGGGAGATTTAGTTTAGATGTGAGGAGCAAGTTTTTCACTCAGAGGGTGGTGACACACTGGAACAGGTTGCCCAGAGAGGCCGTGGATGCCCCATCCCTGGAGGCATTCAAGGCCAGGCTGGATGTGGCTCTGGGCAGCCTGCTCTAGTGGATGGTGACCCTGCCCACGGCAGGGGGGTTGAAACTAGGTGATCTTTGAGGTCCTTTTTCAATGCAGGCCATTCTATGATTCTAAATCTTTTCACAGCAGCAATGGCTTATGGTGGTTGTAAGCATTGGCGAAACTATACAAAGCTATAAATGCGGCAAATGTTTTAGTTAAGAGAGTTGGTGATCAATCCCATGCGTATTCCTAAAGCCTTTTCTGTTAAATCCTATCTTGCATTTTATTGTTTTGTTTAAAGTTGCTCTTCCTTACATTGCATCTGATTGGAGGCTTCTACAGAGATGCTATCTTCACACTTATTTCTTCATTTATTTGTTTGTTTATTATTTAATTAGTGTATGCTAATCTGCCATTACTGGCGCATTCCACTTTTTGTGTTTCTAGATGCTCCCGTGAGCTCTGTGGCTCTTCGGAAGTCAGGGGATTATGTCATCACTCTGGGAACCAGGTTTGCTGCTTTGAAATGGAAAGAACAGTTGGTAACCACCATTGCTCAGGTGGACAGAGATAAAGCAAACAACCGATTCAATGATGGGAAAGTAGATCCTGCAGGGAGGTATTTTGCAGGTATGCTGCACCTGGTTCCTTTCTGATGCTACTCAGTGCTTGCCCTGCTTCTCCTCTGTGGTTTTACTTTCAGCATGCAGCACTCAGTTGGAGAAGCTGTGTTGGTTCATAGCCAATGTATATATATTAATACAAACTGTGTAGTTCACATATATTTTTTTTATATGTAGTTTATAGGTAAGGATTTTTTTTGTCTTCCACTAGTGTTCAGTCCCATTTAGGAGTGCATTTGGATCACCTGGCTGCCACCTTATCAGGATTTGTTTTGTGTTCAAGGCCTGCCTATTTTTAGACACCTCATCTCCTCCCTGTTGGTGTGCTCAGTTTGAATGCTGGCGAAGTCCCAATGGAAATACTGGGGCATAGAGAGGAGAAGGCTCATGGGGATCTTAGCAGTGGCTGTCAGAACCTGGTGGGGTGCTGGTAAAGGACATGGAGCTGGATTCTGCTCAGTGGTACTCAGGACAAGAGGTTGTAGACTGACATCAAATAAATTCTGTGAAATATAAGAACTGTGTTGCTTGTCATCTGGTCAGTCAGTGGAACAGGTTTCCCACAATGATTGTGCTGTCTCTATCTGTGGAGATACTCAAGACCAGACTGACCTTGGCCCTGAGCAGTGTGCTCTGAGCAGGGATGAGATGATGACAAACAGAGGTATTTTCCTGCCTCAGCCATCCCCTGGTTCTCTCCTGGCTTTAAAAGCACTGCTCTGTGCACCTGCTGTGCAATTAGGTCCTCAGGTTTACCTTAGCCTGCTTTTCCCCATCCTCTCAAGATCCGCTGTCAGCTGACAACGTAGAGCCACAAAGATGAGATCTGTTTTTTTCAGACAGTTTCTGAGGGAAGAGGAAACTGTTTCCAGTGTTTCTTCAATACGAAATGTTAAGATATGTTGGAAATTAAGTGTTGCCAGCACCTTTCTTTATTTTTGAATGACTAAGTAAAGCATTTTTCAGAAGTCACACTGCATGCCATTTCTGCCACAGCTGAGCAGACAAAACAAAGGCTCTGTTTTGTCTTCTGCTAGATGCTAGCACTTCTGAAATCTGCCTTTCTCTTTGGTTCTTCCCTAAATTTCTGAAGCCCCTCCACTGCTCCCTTCTCCTCCTGGTGGTGTGGGCATCATCTCAGCGAGGGGCTGCCACCAAAGCCTCTTCATTCCCTCTGAACCTGCTTTCTGCCCTGTGTTCCTGCACAGGTACAATGGCCGAAGAGATTCGACCCGCAGAGCTGGAGAGACACCAGGGTTCCCTGTACACGCTCTACCCTGACCACTCTGTAGTGCAGCACTTTGATCAGGTGGACATTTCCAATGGGCTGGACTGGTCGCTGGATCACAAAACCTTCTTTTACATTGACAGCTTGTCCTACTCAGTGGATGCCTTTGATTATGACCTCCAAACTGGAAAAATTGGTATGAACTGTGTTATTTTAAAATAATCATTTGTGCCTAAAGATCCTGGTGTTAGTTTTCATTGGGGTTATTACCAAGAAGATGAATTACGTTTTGAGCTTTGGGTGTGCTCCATCAGAATCCTCCTTAGAAGAAAGCAGCAGAGGCTGTATTAAAAATCATCTGTGCCCACATAGGTTCATATCTCAAGCAAACCAGAGGCAGTTGCTAACATATATACAATATTTCAATTGCACAATGGAGTTTGAGTAGTAATTGGGACTGCTGTTACTAAACATGATGTGTATCTGATCTTCCTGCATAAAAAGGGCAGTGTGTTCCTTGTATGCTTCAGTTGCTGTGGCTGCACGAGGCTAGCTTTTCAAAACTGCTGCTAGGCTTCTCTAGACTTTTTTTTCACACTATTTTGTTTTTTAAATCCCAAGCAGGTAGAGCTTAGCAACAACTGGAAATCAGTAACTCAAAAGTCTTCTTTTAAAACAAAACAAAACAAAACAAGCCCATAAGGGCTCCTACAAACTTGGGCAAAAGAAAAGTTTCAGTGACTTGGATTAAGAAATTGCTTTTGAATATACAAACTGCAGGATTTTGCCTTAAAAGAGCCCTGTCAATTTGAAATGTTAATTTTAAAACATTTGAAAAGTCATTTTAGGTGTAGCATCTTGTCCTGGTGTCTTCACTGGGTTTTTGGTTTGCAGTTTATTTTTTTCTTTAGGAAATGAGGTGCTTCTCCCTCCTTCCCCTGGCTTATTATTCTGTGGGCAATCTGATAATCCCTAGGAGCACAAAGGAAACTCATTAAAAGCATTGCAACATATGAGAAACATTGAAGTCGTCAGAGCATAAAATAAACAGTGTTGGAAAGTTGGGTTTAATTTTCTTTAATAACAGTGGATTGAAGTTCAGATAGAATTATTTGTTTTCAAGTTGACAGTGTGCCTTTGAACTTACTGCTTTTCCTAACTCTCTGTTTATATAAACTCTCAGTTTATATAGCTGAAGGTCAGTTTTGTGTTGTAACACTGATAATTGGCATGCTTCAGCAGTCTGTTTGAAAACCTCCAGTTCTCCGACTGGAAGCAAACCGTACTTGAAAGAATTCAATCTGCTTTTAGAATATGTAGTTCATGTTCTGAATACGTATATGAAATAATTAATTTATATTCTAAATACGGAGCACGAGTGATGCACCAGAAGAGAGCATCTCTTAGTTTTGTTATTTCTTCCACCCTGAAGGCAACCGTAGAAGTGTATACAAACTGGAAAAAGAGGAGAGCATTCCTGATGGGATGTGCATTGATACAGAAGGCAAACTGTGGGTAGCATGCTACAATGGTGGGAGAGTGATTCGCCTCGATCCTGAGACAGGTGAGTCCTTGCAAAGTCTGCATTTAAAAAGAGAAGGAAAGGTGTGAGAGTGTTTCTTCTCCTCTCAACACAGAAATGGTACAACTGTTCTTTTTTTTTTTAACATTTTTTATAACAAGTGTCTGTTATTGCTCCTAGAAGTTAGCTTTGTGAGTAAGTTTTCATTGTTCCCAGCCTCTGTTGGTTTGGAAAAGGTAAGGCTGCAGGGAGGAATTTCTGTTACACGTGTGAATTGTTTGAGTGAAAATAGAGCACTTGAATAGAGCATGAGAATAATTATATCAGTTGAAAGGAACCTGCGAAGACCATCAAGTCCAACTGCCCGACCACTTCAGGGCTAACCAAAAGTTAAAGCATATTATTGAAGGTGTTGGCCAAATGTGTCTTGAACACTGACAGGTGTGGGACTCCAAGCACCTCTCTTGGAGGCCTGTTCCTATGTCTGACGGCCTAAAGATTAAATACATGTTTCCCAACACCTAGTCTGAGCTTCCCTTTATGCAACTTTGTGTTGTTCTGTCCTACCATCAGCTCCCAGGAGCAGAGCGAAGCACCTCCCTCTGCTTCCTCGCTCAGTGTACTGCAGAGAGCAGTATTCTCTACTGAATTTCATGCCATTGCTGATTACCCAATGCTCTAGTCTGTGTAGATTCCCCTGCAAGGCCAGTTCACCACCTAGTGTAGCATGGCATGTACCTGCTTATCTCCTAGCTGGACTCCTTGTCCAGAAGGATGCTGTGAGGGATGCTATCAAAGACCTTACTAGAATCAAGAAAGATTACATCCACCAAGTGATAGACCTTATTATATAAAGATATCAAATCATTAAGACAGGACTTTCCCTTGATGAACTCATGTGGATCGTGCCTGATAATAGCTTTGTTCTTCAAATGCCTTTTTATAGCACCCAGAACAATCTGTAATTTTTCTGGGCACTGTGTTTAGGCTAACAGCTCTGTAGTTTTGTACATCTTCTTTTATACCCTTCTTGTACCTGGGTGTAACATCACCTAGCTTCCTATCAGTGGGGATCTCACCAGGCTCCTGCCATCCTTGGTAGATGTGTTGAGAGCTGTCCAGCTATAATGTGCTATCTCTTTCAGCACTCTGAAGCCCACTGCCTGTCAGGCCCCATAGACTTCTGAACATTCAACTGTTACAAATAATCCTTCACAGTTTCAGTGGCTCCCCAGTCATGGTACTCCAACTTAGAGGACAACTCATCCATGTTATCACCCTGGGTGGGTAGGTGGTAGCTAGGCACCCATGCATCCACCAAAGATTGACTATCCTCTCACATCCTCCCAATTAAACATCGATATTCACCTTACTGATAATAAATGATGTGGAAAGTTATTGATAAGCTGTGAAATGGCCGTGATGATTTAAGACAGTTTTTTTGTCTTGCTTTTTTTAATATGGTGTTTTGTTTTGGGCACCCTGCTAAAGTTAATACAAGTTTCGCATGACACTGATTCCGCAACATTTTTTTTTCTTTATTGTTGAGTGTTATTTACATGATAAATTTTGCAACTGAAGTCATAAAAAAAATATTTAATGAATCCCACAGCATTTTATCACTCCCACAGTAATGTCTTGGGTGTGCCCATTGTCTGAGCCTGCCATGTGTTGCTACTCCCATTTCATCCTTGGTGGTCTGCCAGGCATGATTTTGTCTGGGTATAGGCTCTTATAAAGCACTTGAGAAAGACTTAACCACACTGTCTGCAGGGGGCCAGCAGGTGAAAATGAGAACTTGTTTTTGACAGATCTCAAGACAGCACAGGTTTGCATAATGTAGTGCAGAATCTGCTGCACTGGTCCTGCTCTAACAGAAGTCATGGGGTTCTATGGGGCTGCAGACTAAGGGATGCCAGCATCCCTTGATGTGGGCCTGTTCTGCAGCATGCTGCAGACCCTGACATGTGTGACCCCCCTGACCCCCTGCACTCCAGCGTCTCTTAACTGAAGCTTAGGTGGCCTTGTCCTTTCTCCTTTTTATTTATGCCCATCCAAGTCTCTGCCAACCTGTGGGACTTCCTCCTGTCCTGCAGAATACAACCTCGGGAGGGCAAAGCTCCAGCTGGAAGATCGCAGCAGCTCTGGGCAAGAAAACTTGCTGGTTTAACATCTTTTCTAAATGTAGGTTCTGAGGTTCAGGGTGAAACAGGTTTTCAGGTTGAGGCTTTTTTAGCCTAGGTAGGTGCTGCCCTTGGATTCAGGATGTGCTGGGAAAAGGCTGTGCTGACAGATCCCACTGGCTTTCCAAAGGCCTCAGAGGGGATGTCTAACTTGTGTGTGTGCCAACTCTTGTCTTACCTTCCAGTCACTTTGTGACCTGGTTTTGTGAAGCCATGCCTTTTAATTGGGATTTCGTTATTTTCCAGTTCTTCCTCACTGATCATTTTTTATATCCCTTGATTGTACAGAGTCTTCAAAAGATTTGTTAAGGTTTTTCTCATCTACATGTACAAAACATAGAAAAATACTTTCAGGTGGATTTCAGAGCAGCCACGTGTGGATTTTTCTGACGTCTTCAGGAAGACATTGCTCATCTCAGAGTTTTGTAAACTGTATTGTTAAGGCTGTTCTCTGCTGAGCACTTTGCAAATGCAAGCCAGGATTGTTATGTTATCTCCTGGGCTCACACCTCTTCTCCTTTGATACATTTTCTCCATCTGAATGCCTTTGCCCCTCCTTTTTGCTCAGACAGTTTTTTAGGGTGGCCTCTGGAGTGTTTTACAGGATGCCACATAACCCATGTAGCCATGTAATCCCACTTCCAGCTGACTGAGTAACCACCAAGTGCTGCTGGAGCCAGTTGGCAGGATCATTGTCTTGGAGCTCGTTTTGGTCCTCGTCATTCCCAGGCAGCAGACAGGGCTCCTTCTCACCCAATTTTCTATATATTTAGATAAATCTACTTAGGGAAAAAAAGGAGGTAACCACATTTGTGCATAACCTAAGCACCAATACACTGATTGTGATTTTTATTTTTGTAACTTATTATTTTGATTTTCACTCTGATCACTGTGGGTCAGTGTCTAAGAAACTTGTTATGCAACCGCAGGAATCCCAGAGTCAGACTTCCCTGTCTATTTCATACAAGAGGTTCTTTCACCACTGTTGGCTTGCTATTTTCTTTCATTTATTTTGGAGCAAGACAATAGAAAAGTATCCAGCTCGTGTGCGAGGGGATTTAGCAAAGCAAAAACACATCCCTCTCAGTCCTAAGTTTTGGATATATGAGTTACATTCGTGCGAGCAGGTAAAGTGGATCCCTTAGTCGTGCACCATATGCCATATTGTAACATACTGAACAGCCAGTCTGTCTTCTCACACCAGAACAGAGCCCAGGCTGTCCCTGGAGAGCAGAACAGAGCCCAGACTGTCCCTGGGGAGCAGCAGCCCCAGCCAGGTGCACCTGAGCCAAAATCGTGGCGAAACTGTACCAATGGTTTATTAAACAGAGAATCACAGAATCCTTGGAGTTGGAAGGGACCTTTGATGGTCATCTAGTCCAAATCTCCGGCAGTGAACAGGGATACCTGCAGCTACATCTTTCTTTTTCACAGTGCCTGTGCCCTGCTCTGTATTGTGGAACAGATGAAGCCATTCAGCATGTGCTTCTGTCAGTTCTTTGCAGTGCTGGTACTGCATTGCAGAAGACCAAAACGCAGCTTGTTGGGTGAGGCAAAAGGTTTTAGAGGACATAATTAAGTAAGACAAAGTGCTTTGATAAACAAACCCTGGGAGACGTTACCCTACTCTGAAGCTGACCGAAAGCTTCTCACAGGTGTTCAGCAAACCCAGCTTTCCATTTCTTTCTTTTGCAGAGATCCCAATATCGAGGTTGCTATTCTGCTGTTCCAACACATCACTGAACAGTGTTACTGTACGGGGACCGAGCCTTGTGCTCACAGAACTGAAGAACCAGGGAAATCATGTCTTTTATAAGAGGTTCATGTGCTTCAGCATATTTCTAGAAAGAGAAAGTCAGTTGTAGGTAAACAAAACAGGCATAGTGGCTGCAAGCCATTATTGTATTGCCCAGAATTTGGAGGAGTTGTAGAAAAATCTGCTTTGAAGTGTCTCAGCAGTCTTCTGGTTAACACCAGAGGCAGTCTGTTTATTTTCTGTCATTAGGATGGTAGTTATTTCTTGGCATAATAAATGCGTAATATTATTTATGGTAGCCCTGAGTTTTTTGTAAACTTCAGATGTGTCCCATGATCTCTATTTTATGCAAGCTTTATTTGAAAGGTTATTAAAATTTCAGGAAAATCTTCTAGGAATTAATCTTCCTTAACTTCAGGCGGTGGTGGTGTAGTGAGAGCTGCACGAGCTCTGCTTGCTCCAGGCTTCCTTTGTAGTTAAAACAGGGAAGTCAGCAGGTCTGGGGCGGGTTTCATGTGACCTGTTTTAGGGAGGAATTAAATCCCATTTCCATTGCCTATGTGGCAGCCTAGATGATGAGCTCAGATGTGGATGTGTGTGCTATGGATGTTAGCATTTAATTAGAGGACGTGCTCTAATTTGGGATTTGGGTCGCGATTCGTTTGTGATAACTGAGATTGAAACTTGTCAAATAACACCTGGTCGGCAGCAGCGTGACTGACAGAAACCTGCCTTCTCTGTCCTGGTGTCCATCCGTGTGCTGAAACGCAGCGTGGGACCTCCCAGGGCACCCCTGTTTGCTTCTGTGGAGCACCTGGCTCCACAGGACTTATTTGCAATAATTTGTTTAAATTTCTTGCTGTAAGTAGGCAAACGAGAAACAGCATGCATGCTTTTCTCCAGGAAAAAGAATCCAGACGGTGAAACTTCCTGTTGACAAGACAACTTCCTGCTGCTTTGGAGGAAAGGATTATTCAGAGATGTATGTGACTTCTGCCAGCGACGGGATGGATAGAGAGTGGCTTTCACGGCAGCCGCAGGCTGGTGGGGTTTTCAAGGTGAATAATTCTTTTTCCTCTCATTTCAGAAGGCCACAACACTTAGACAACAGAACAGTTGGAGTGGTGGGAAGCAGGAGGAGGGTGGTCGTTAGAATGTCGTTCATACATGCTAAGTTCACATTTTTGGTACCTGTTGCAGGAGGGGAAACTTAAGATGTATTCAGAGATTTGAAAATATGTTTTCGTTTGAAATTTGTTCCCTGTGACATCCGTACTAACAAATAAAATGGGTCAGGAAATGTCCTGCAGGCCCTGTAATACATGGCATATTGTAGCTGATGGTGCAAATTTCCTGTGCCCTCACCTCTTTTTACTGCTCCCCTCCCAGGGGGGAGTTTTCTGTCTATTACAGGAAGATGTTTTGTGCCCTAAACAATGGCAGATAAAAATGCCTACTTTTATTTACTCTCTAGACAGTTCTAACTAAATTCTCTCTTTAAAAAACACGTCACCTGAGGATTGTGTTTTTAAGACCCTGCACTTCTGTATAGGTGCATATCAAAAGCTATGTTGGGAGTTACAGAACTAAGGCTTGGCAGCCTCTGAGAAGAAGCTTTTAGGGAATGGACGGTGGACTGAGGAGCAGCCACTGCCCTGTGATGCTTAATGTGTGAAGAGTGCGGGTTGAGATTCCAGCCTGTGAGAAGGGTTGGATGCCATCTTTTCCTAAATGAATGCAAGTCTGATTGTGAAAGAAGAGTGTTTGGTAGTGGTGACTTACTGCATTTACCTTCTCTTCCCTTCCCCCCCCCTTTTTTTTTCTGTAGATCACTGGGCTTGGGGTGAAAGGAATCCCACCATATCCATTTGCGGGTTAGATGCACGCTCTTCGGAATGGATTCCAGAGAACTGACTTAAGCAAGACAAGTCAGAAGGTCTTATCTGGGTGTTCAGCATCTTTTGCCTTGAAACCATAACACAATTACAATATCTCATCAGGAAAGGATGGAAAGCTGATGAAATATGTGGAATATTTTAAAATTGAAATATCTGATGGTGTATTTTGTTGTAGTAAAAAATTCTCACCCTAATAAACTATTGGATATTGTAACTTTATTCCCTAATGGAATAATTTGTTTCAACCTCTTTTCTTTTTATGGTTTATTCTCCTATCTCATTTGCAATTTGCTTTATGTGTATGGGAGAGGTGACAGCACTGATTTGTTCAGGTGTGAGAGGTCCACTTGGTTTGGGTTTGTCATCGCTAGCTGAGAGGCACCAGGAGACACAGGGGCAGAACCCCTCCTCCTCTGCACCACATGTGGGTGGCTGCAGGCAGGCCCCTTGGGCACACACCTCTGTGTCCGCAGCTCTGGGGGGTGGGCAGGCACAGGAAACTTACCTACTGATTCTAGGAAGAAATTTCAGCTCTCCTTTGCACAAGATCAACAGCTGTGCTTCTTCCCATTGGTTTCACGGGTGCTGAGTGGTGAGGAAGAGCCCACTCTGCCAGCAGAGTTGAACTTACCACATTGCCAAAACCCTGTGGGACTGCCCCAGTGTCAAAGCCAGAGCTGCCTCCAGCACCCTGGGAACTGGAACTCAGCTTCCCGACAGCGTTGGTCCTTCAAATGGTCCGAGTGGCTGCTGCTGCCCAGCATTTCCCTCCCACCTGCTGGCTTCCTCCATGGGCAAGGCTTCCTGGCTTTTGTTCAGTCCCTGCCTTATTAATGGCACTTACTTGATTTCATGTAGGGTTGAGCAAGAGCCCAGTGACAGGAGAAACTATCAGGAGGAGCAGCTGCTGTGCCCTGAAGGGTTTTTCATCCTCGTGACCAAAATCTATAGTCATAGGTGAAGCGTATTTATTCCCGACCAAGCTGGGGAAATCTCAAAACAATCCTTTGCAGGCAAAAGAGCTGCACCAGAACAAAAGCAGGCAGCGCTGCGTGCCCGGCGAGCTGCAGCTCATCCCAGCTGAAGGTGGGGAAGGGACCATCACCATCCTACAGAAGGGTGAGCCCTCGAGGACAGAAGGCATCCCTTGGATTTTGGACAACGCCATTGAGTGGACTGTTGCTGGGGTGAGTGGCTACAGCTGGGCCTGTCTCAAGTATGTTAGTGACTGTACTTCCACAGGTTCTAACCATGTCACTTGTCACCAGGACAGTGCTGCTGGCTGCAGGAGTGGGCTGTCTGGCTGAAGAAAGATGTTAAGATGGTCAAATTGTATGCAAAGCAAGGCTTCCAGGCAGAGTAAAGTTGGATTGTACTCTAAGGAGAAGAAGCTGCACAAGGGTAATTCAGGGACTGGTGAAAAAAAGGAGAGGGGCGGCGGATTTGCTGAACACTTGCTTAGTCGCAGTAACAAATTCAGTGCTGTTGTCTGAGTGCATGCCTGTAGGTAACATGAGAGAAATAGCAGTATTTAAATACTGCATTAATATGCATGGTGTGCTAGTGCCTCGCTACACTCCCCCAGCTGCACTGTTGGGGAGAGCTGGGGCCTATAAGAAGCAGCACAGGAGCAGAGCAGCGGGGTCAGAGCCCAGCAGGAAGCGCTGCCAGGGAGCAGGGAGCCCCAGACACAGGTACAGTGGTGCATGGCCAACTTTGCTTAACATTCATGCTTTGCAAACCAACAAAGTTAGAGGCAGTTGAAAGTGTGTGGCGGGGGTTGCTGCAGGTTTGCACCACTTGTGCCCAGAATCCACGAAGCCTCTGAGATGTCCTGTGGGAAGGCAGGCACTGGGGACATCAAAACGGTGCACTGGGCTGGGAGATACAATGCTTGCCATAGTGGTAGATGAGGAACTGGTGGGGTAGGAGCCAGAAAGACACCAAAGAGATGGTGCAGAATGGGTTAAGGGTAACACTCTGTTGGGGTCCTGGTGCATCAGTGAGCATATCAGGTCTGGGATGGTGTGAGGATGTCCTCAGTGTTGTGGCCCTAGGGGTCCCTGGGCAGGGGGGACAGCAGGAGCCCCAGTTGCACCCAAGCTGCTCACTGACCAAGCAGTGTGCACAATTTGTTATTGTGGCCAGGCAAAAGTTCCTCCCTTTGCATGACTATTTTTTGTGTATGTGTGATGGGGAAGGTCGAGTCACCAGGACAGAAGAGCTGAGCGGGGAATGTGTTTTTTTCCACTAAAATTCCTTTAGGAAGGAACTGCTAGTGGGAAGAATATCTATGTATGTCATTCTACATGAAATCTTCCTCAAAGATATAATTTTGTGTGGAAAGAAAGTAAGTACAGAGCAAAGTGAGATGTGCTTCAAGGTAGATACTGGGGAGACTTCCTTCTCAGAAGGAGTGGTGAGGCACTGGCACAGGCTGCCCAGGGAGCTGCTGGAATCACCATCCCCAGGATGGTGTGGATGTGCCACTGAGGGACATGGTTAGTGGGCATGATGGGGATGGACTGGTACTTGGGCTGGATGGTCACTGAGCTCTTTTCCAACCTTAATTCTATGATCCTGTGGTAGAGGTGGAAGGTCTGTGCTGTGCTGCAATGTGAGAGCAGCCTGGGACTTGTCCTCAGCCTCTGAGAGCATGGCAGGAACTGGGGCTGGGAGTGCTACTGGCTTTGGTGAGGAATGTTAGAACTGGTCTCTGGCTTAGGGCTCTGAAGTTTTGATCTCTAGGTTTGAAAAGATGATTGCTGTGGTGTAACTCAGTTATTTGCTTATCTGGGTGAATAATACGAACATCAATTTAAAGTGTTTCTTAAGTTTTTGTCATGGGTAAGGAAATGCATTGCTTCCATGTGCCAGTTCAGGTCAGGCTCCTGCCAGGGGCTAGGATGCTGTGGGTGGCCCTGGCTGTGCCCCAGCTGGACTCTGTCCCTGCCATGTGCCTGCCTGCTCTTCACATTGTTATCATAGAATATCCCAAGTTGGACTGGACCCATAAGGCTCATCAAGTCCAACTCCTATCTCCACACAGGACCACTCTCCCAGTGCAGGGAAGGGCTGGGTGGGAAGAGGCCCTCACCCACCTGCACCTCCATAGACCAAAAAATGGCCAGTGCCAGAGAAGAGAAAAAATGAAGTCCGGAAAGCCACCCCAACACAGCTTTTTTGTCACTTGAAATACTCTTTTGCCCCTAACCTGTGCAAGCTGGTCTAGAGAGCTGCTTTGGCAGAGGGGTTGGACTCGATGATCACTAGAGGTCCCTTCCAACCCCTGCAATTCTGTGATTCTGTGAAACTTGGGAAGACTGGGCTAGCCCGGGGTCACATGTGTGGTGCAGTGTTTCTCTACCTCTCCTGCTCTCATGACACAAGAAAACACTGAGCAAGGACTTTTCCCATTGTATGCTGTGCTGCTTAGCTCGCGCCTCACCTGCTGACTGCATGGAAAGCACGGCCGGCTGCCTGCCCGCTGCTGCTGATAGCATCAGCTCTTACTCACTGTTAATCAGCAGCCAGTTTCACGCTGGAAAAGAGGCATCAGCCCCAGTCCTGCAATCCTTTCCTCAGCAGGTGTGTTGTTTTGATTACCCGCGGAGTTTCGCATTGGTGCCCTACAGCTTGATGGAAACGCTCAGCAGCTTGGCCCAGACAAAGTGATGCTTACAACTCCTTGCCATACACAGTTGCTGTTGTGCTGTGCCTGCATTAAAGCATCAGCTGTCTGTTGTCTTGGGCTGAGCTTTGGCTTGAAATTAAAATGATGTGTGCTGGTAGGGGGGGGGAGAAGAACAGCCAAGGAGCACAAAGTGTTGCTTGCATCTTTCTCCAGTGGAGTCTGGTGTCAAAGCAGAGACCCGGAGATGCTCTGTATATATTGCACACAGAAGGCATAGGGACATGACAATTGGGTAAAGAACCAGTGAAGGCAAACGACTACCACCCCATACCTTAATGTGTACATACAAAATTGCATCTTAGCCTGTATGTTGGCCTTGCACTCTCAGCATCTTCTTCGAACATTGTTTCTGTGGAGATAAGGATATATTATAGGGCAAAACCAGTTGTCTTGGCCTCACCTTGGGACCAGAAAGCATGAATGGTCTCCAGCTCCCAAACATGGGCATTTTCACTCATGGTGATTGTCAGCTCTTTCCTTTTCAAAGCGTATCAGTGCTAATTAATTATCGGCACATCTTATCCTCAGCTCACCTGCTGGGAGACAATGCCTGCAAAACAATAGTAGGCTACAGGAAGAGCATTGTGTCAGGGGCTGGCCAGCTCCCAGGGCACATCTCTCATCTCTGATGGGTGGGTGCAGCAGTAGCACCTCCGTCAGCATTGATCGTGGGAGCCAAGGCCCCCTCTGTTTTGCAATAGCTGCATAAAGGAGGCGATTGCTCAAACCAGAGCAGGTAGGATAAAACCAGAGACCACGGAAATGTCACAGGAGCCTCTTATATTACTCCACTGTGTGGGATTTGAGGGCCTTTGCCAATCACAAATTCAGTTTCGAAGCATTGTCGGTATGAAAAATGCAGGCACCGAGAGCTTTGCATTAAATCAGTTACCAACTCTTCCCCTCAGGGTCATGTCCTCCTCCATCAGAATTGAATCTGTCGTGAAGGAGAAGAACCGGATGGGAGAGTGCCCGGTCTGGGAAGAACGGGAGAACGCGCTCATCTACGTTGACATTAATGCCCAGAAAATCTGCCGCTGGAGCGCGGTCAACCATGAGGTGCAGTGCGTGTCTGTGGGTAAGGGCACTGCCCTCATGGGTATTCACTTGTCTCAGGAGTCTCCTCTGTGTCTGCAGAGGGAAAGGTATGGTCCTAAGGGCTGTGCATGCCCTGAAGGTGGGGATATTTGGAGGATGTGGAGATGGCCTTTGCCCTGTTTGCATCAGCTGGGCCTTTTCTGGGCCGGGGATGCCCCTGGAGAGGTGGGGGAGGTCAGGGCCACTGGTGGTCCCAGAGTTGCCCATCGTTTTGTGCTTGCTGTTGCCCACAGATGCCCGCGTGAGCTCCGTGGCCCTGCGGCAGTGTGGGGGCTATGTCATCACCCTGGGGACCAGGTTTGCCTTTCTGGACTGGGACACCCAGGAGGTCACCACCATCCTCGAGCTTGAGCAGGATAAACCCAGCAACAGGTTCAATGATGGCAAAGTGGATCCAAAAGGGAGGTTTTTTGCTGGTAAGTTCCTAGCAGAATTTTCCTCTGGAGCAAAGAGGAACCAATGATGGCATGTTTTATGTAGCACATTTTATTCCATGTCAACTCTTTTGTTGAGTTCCCCACAAAAACCACTGTCGCCAGTTTGAGTGATCTTGTGAGTGCTGTGCTCAGCTGCTGCTTCAGCCTCCAATCACTCAGCAGAGGAGGACATGCAATCCTGAATCCTTTGATCTAGATGAGGGCAGGGGCTGCCCACGGGGGCTGTCAGGCAGGAAGGCTCCGCTTCGACTTGACGGATGGCATTTCCCCAACATCTGCAGCACGTGGTCAGCCTGTGGGAAACGATGCTGGCAGAAAGCCTTTGGCTGCCACTGGTTGCAGTGCAGCCAGGGTGCCCCTGTGTCTGTTCTCCTCCCAAGCACAGACATCCACAGGGTGAGCAGAGAGCAGCTGACGGGAGAGAAAATGGCCCCATGCTTTATCTGCCAGCCAGCCATGGCATCTTCTTTCGTATTTGCTAAAATCAGCAAATACCTTTGGCTCCTGGTTATGCTTTAGGGGTGATGATTTCACTGGACGTAAGACTGAAAATAGGAGAGAAGTTGAAGAAAATCTGCTTTGTACACCTGTTTCTAGCTGTGCAGAGTGGATCGGTGATTTCAACAGCAGGTATGGCCAAATGTTGTAAAAGCAACTCAGAAATCTTACAAGATATGAGGCCAACAGAAACAGATTGTCGCAGCTGAAAGAAAACGTAAACGCTCCTTCTACAATATTTACCATTCTTCATTGCAGAGCTCTCTCTTTGGAAAAGAGTGAATCAGAACTAAATAACGAGCACAACACTGAAGAATAATGTGATTAAGAAAAAATCTCAACCCTGTTATTCATTACTGTTTTCTGAGGTAGTCGTGTGATTTACAGCGCCTATATTTTGAGGTCACAGTGCATTTAAATAATATAAGTGGCCTACAAAGAAAACAAAACAACAACAACAACTAAAACAAAAACCAACAAGAGCATATGACACTTGCCTGCATATTTTTCTTTTGNCAGATTGTCGCAGCTGAAAGAAAACGTAAACGCTCCTTCTACAATATTTACCATTCTTCATTGCAGAGCTCTCTCTTTGGAAAAGAGTGAATCAGAACTAAATAACGAGCACAACACTGAAGAATAATGTGATTAAGAAAAAAATCTCAACCCTGTTATTCATTACTGTTTTCTGAGGTAGTCGTGTGATTTACAGCGCCTATATTTTGAGGTCACAGTGCATTTAAATAATATAAGTGGCCTACAAAGAAAACAAAACAACAACAACTAAAACAAAAACCAACAAGAGCATATGACACTTGCCTGCATATTTTTCTTTTGTTGAAGGTGGTAAGCGAAACCTCAGCCCTTGCTGTCTTGTGGCTTTCTTCTCGGTCTTGCTGCCTAAGACTGGAAGCTCACAGTGATGCAGAAACTTGTTCTGCCATTGGCCATGGGCACCTCCCCAGGACAGCTTCTCTGTCTCACCACTCTGACAGCACCCAGTTTGCCCCACTCTCACTGCCATGAAGGAGAATTTTTCTCCTCTTCCACCATCCTCCTGTTTCCCACATGGCCTTTACCACCCTCTGGTGAATAGGGACCTCTCCCAGTCCATTTCTACAAACTCTCCATCCTCACAATGTCTCCAGAGTTCAGCTGCTTTGTCACTGAGTGTTACCTTGGGTTGTAGATGTTCTCACTATTTGAGGCAGCCTGGGAAATATATACAAGAGCATTCAGTATCCATAGCTGAAGACACGAAAGCTTAAAGAGGAGTGTGACAACAATATCTGTTTCTAGGACTTACTAAAAGTTAAAGGAGGCTTCTGACAAAGCGTAGTTCCCACAAGCTTTTCCGTCCTACCCAATGCTTCTGCTTTCATTTCAGGTACAATGGCTGAGGAGACAGCACCAGGGGTCCGAGCGAGACGGCAGGGGGCTCTCTACACTCTTTTCCCTGACCTATCAGTAATAAAACAGTTAGACCAAGTGGACATATCCAACGGCCTGGACTGGTCCCTGGACCACAGGACCTTCTTTCACATTGACAGCCTGGCGTATGCTGTGCATGCCTTCAGCTACGATGTGTGCACTGGGAAGATTGGTATGCATGCTTTTTCTGGATTTGGTCACAAGTAGTGTTACTGCTCTTGCGTAGTATGACCAGGGGGTGTGATATGTTGTGGTTTATCTGACAGATCTCGTGTTTCATGGTTACAGCTTCTTAGCAGGCTGACTGATTTTTCTCACGTTTGGTTACACTGCAGGTGTATTTGGTGAACTGCCTTTTGACAGTTCTTTCACTTTGGCACTTTCAGCTGATAGATATCTTGTGTTTAGAGCTGTCCCCAAGGAGCTGCAGGGATGATGCCATTTATCCAGTGAATTAGTTTATGCTAGCAAGGGTGCTGTTTATTCTCGACTGCCACCTACTGGAATGCCTCAACTGTATCCACTCCTTAAATGTGAATGCAGAATTAGCATTCAAGTAAGTCTCAGAAACATATTTTAACAAACAAATTATCATTGCTACCGAAGTTTCTCATTTCTGAAGGTAAAGTTATCTGAAGATGTTGGATACATTTCACATGAAGTCATTTTCTAGGCGAATCTTTTTTATGCAGAAAGGAAATTCAAATACGAGCTCAAGTGATAGAACCTCATTCAAAACGCTGTGCAGTATTTTTGGTCTGTATCAACCTGTTATGCTCCACGGGAGTTGGAACAGTTGAATTGTTATCCCTCGTGCTCCGGTCAGTGTGATCTTGGTGTAATCGCAGGTGAAAATCATACAAAATAATTGCAATTACTCAGATTGCTGCTTTCTTTGCTGTCTAAATTTTAGGAGAAAGGATTTCTATAAAAGATTTCATGGAGCTTTTTTCCCCAGAATGTGAAATCCCAATGGTCTTGTGCCACTGCCTACATGTTTGGTGCGGGGCCTATGCTGTAGCCCATGTGGTACCTGGGCCTAATCAAAACGGGGGGCTTCGCTGGCCCTCAAAATAAGTGCAGCTCTTGATCTTCTCCTGAGAGAGAGAGAATTGCTGATATTTAAACACAGGGCTGTGTTGCTCACAACACCTATTGAGCTGGCCTCGTGCTTCTCCTGCAGCCTGCCCCAGACTCGTGTACCACTTGGAGGAGGAGGAGCGGATGCCCGATGGGATGTGCATTGATGTGGAGGGGAAGCTCTGGGTGGCCTGCATCGATGGTGGAAGAGTGATCCGTGTCGATCCGGAGACAGGTGAGTCCTGCCCTAGAGGAGCCCTGCTTGTGGGACAGCCTGCCTGAGCAGCCAGGCCTCCAAGGGCCCCTCCAGGGGAAACCACTACCTAAGCTGGGTTCCATCAGGAGGGCAGTGCCTTCTGATGCCACCGTCACTCCCAGTAATTTCACATTTGTACCCTCCCTGGAAAAAGGGAATTGGAAACTGTCTAATCTTTTTCCCAGGAAAAAGAATCCAAACTGTGAGGCTGCCAACTTCGAGGATCACCTCCTGCTGCTTCGGAGGAAAGGACTACGCGGAGATGTATGTGACGTCTGCCTACGATGGGCTGGACGAGGCCACCCTCGCCAAAGAGCCTCAGGCAGGAGAGATCTTCAAGGTGATGGGATTTGAGATCTTTCTGTAAATCAGACCTCTGCTGCTCCTATGTTTGACTGTTTATATAGCATGTTCTGTAATATACTGTAAGGAAATAGGTCTTGCTCCTATTTCTTACTACAGTTTCATCAGTTTTGGAAATTCTCAGCTTTAAGTTAGGACAGTATATATAAATATTTACATCACAGTTTGCTCCTTTAAAAATCAAGTGCTTACATTCACCAGGGAAAAACTTTGCATCCCACTCCCCCAGGTATTGAGTTTTTTGTTTTTTTTTTTTATGTTAAAATGGGCTCTACATTTTAAATAATTAACAAGCCATATTTTTTTCCAAGGCGCTTGAATCCAAAGCATTTTTCTATCTTCACTTTTCAGTCCATCTGCTCTACAACTGCAGTTGCTATTGTTCCCTGGAAGTTGACTGTAGCATAAATGGAGAGGGCTGTTAGTGAGGGAAATAGAAAAAAAATTAAACTGTGTTATCAGTTTGGAAATAGATGAAGACATGTTCCAGGAGGGATGGGCTGTAATCTGAGATCTGAGTCCTACTAATGGAAAGCAGTGCTTGGAAGAGATTTCCTATGGCTGAGAACTAGTGCATCTCTCAAGCAGCAGAGTTTAGGAGGCCACAAGATAATTAAATATCCAAAGGTCATTATGAACCTTTTTCATCTCCTTTCCTATAAAAGAGAATTGCTATTTTCCAAACTCACATTTGTCTTCCAAGGGCAAAGCCATTTAAAAATTACGATTACTTGTTTGGGTAAACTGGTACCACATGTAACAGTCACCGATAATGTGCAAATTACCAAAAACTAGTGCTTAATAATCTTAAAGATCTTAATGCTAAAGGATTCTGAAGAACTCCATGTAACGACTCTTTTTTTGGCTCTTCTTAAAGCATGAGACTCTTGATGTACAGATAGCTTGCTATGATATTTTTTGTATGACACTTGAGCATTTCTATCGTGCTCGGTCATAGATTTATAGTTTTTCTTTCTTTTCTTCTTCTTTTTTTTTTTTTTTAAACAGATAACAGGCCTGGGTGTTAAAGGGATCCCACAGAATTTTTTTGCTGCTTAAAGGTCACCACTGGCAAGGAGAAGTCCAATGAACTACAGAATTCATCCCTGTGAGGATTTTTAAACCCATGATTGAGAGTGTACTTGTTTGGAACTGAAGATATTGCTTCTTCTGTGGGCTCATGGCAAGATACAATAAGTTAGAGAGATAAAGTGTTACAACTTGACATCTGTTGTGACTTTACATAAACTTCTTTGAGCTTGAGCTTAGTGTTTTTGAGCTTTCTGATGACCAGCTCTGGATTTTCATGTCTCTGTGGTACCCAACACAGATTTGGCTCCTGGTCGGTCTCTTCATGAGACAGTGATGAAAGAGAAATTATATGGCAGGTTTTAATACACATTTTGAGAGTGATAACTGGAACAGGACTGCTCATTTGCTGTGAGCATTCATCTCCAATTGGGAGTATTCAGGCTCCAGTTTTAGATCCTAGCCTGTTCCCATTTGCTTTGTCACACTTTTTCTGTCTTGCCTTTAGGCCACCATTCATGTCTTGAAAATAAACTACACAACCGCATTTAAAAAGTGTTTATGGATTATTTTTTTTCAGCTATTACCGTGAAAATGTTGAGAAACCACACATAGTTGGTTTGCAGACAGGATCTGAGTTACCCAGGATCATAGAATATAGCTGGTGATACTGAAAACCAATGCTCTGTAGACTTGTCCCAGCAGAGGTCATATTTGCACGTGGATGTATGGATTTCCCTTTGCTTTCTGTACCTTATTATTGCATGTATGACTTTGACTTCTCATTGTATGCAAGGCTTCTCTCTTCCTCTCCTGTTTCAAGTCTTGATTTTAACCTGCTCCCTTTAGATTTTCTTCTCCTTGCTCTGAGTTTCTCTCTCTATTTAGAGTAATATCACTTCTGGTCAGCATTCTTTGTCTTTTTGTTGTCCATATTGCTCAGTGTCAGGCTCATACAAAATCCTTCTCCCTGCCTTCAGTGCTGTATAGTTGTGCCCAGGTCTCTTGCTGCATTACCCACACTTCCTCTTTCTTCTCCAGGAGGGCAAATGTGTTTAATTGGCATTTCTCCCTTTGCCTGAGATGTGCAGTTTTCTTCCACACTTAACGCCTACACCAGTGCTGAGACTGGCTCCTCAGGATTCATGCGGGAGACCTTCACCCTAAGTTTACCTCATACATGAAAGTAGGATTCCGCTTAAAAATGCAGCAAATTGCATCATTTGAAAGTATTATGAGCTAAACAAGACTGTTAAATACACTACATGCATTTAACATGAGGGAAAAGGGAGTTTTGCATTATTCCATGTCTATTAGACAGGGGCAATGTTATGTATAGCTTTTGAACTGAACTAACTCTTTCTTCCAAAAAAATTCAGAATTCTAGAAAATGGAACACTCCAAGGATATGTTTTGGGGAAGTCCAAAGCCAAACTGGTCAAATTGGAATGAAAAATAACATCCAGTTTCATGACAAAATGGGGAAAATATCAGTTTACTGAAACATAATGTTGGTTTCAGTGCTTGGCTAGCTACTTCTGCCAACTTGGTAGGTTGCTCATTTTAAAGCCTTCAGTAAGAAACATGCACTGTTTGGCTGTTATTTTCACTGAATTTATTTTAAAGACTGTAGTGGATCTTAACCACAATATAGACCATCATGACTTCAAGAAGGTACATTTTTAAGAGATGTGCATTCGAAAATTAAAACTGAACCTGCTCAGAGGTAGATTTTGGATATTTGTTGTGGATTTACTAGTTTTGCTTGAGAATGAGAGAGAGGGAAAGGAGGGATCATATTGTGAATTCTGAGTGTAAACCCTTGACAGTGGAAATCTCAATCTCAGGAAGAGCTCCAGAAGCTATTTTTAGGAAAAGTGTAGTACACATAAAACAACTTTTCATTGAATCAGTTCATTTTAATCTGTCCTTTGTTTGCATATCTGTAATTACTTTCTAGGGAAAGGTTTACCTTCATTGTGTGAGAATACTTGAGACCTGTAGATAGCCAGTGAGATACAGCTTTTGCATTGAATTTGGTATCTGCATGCTACCTGGAAAGATAACACATAATGCAGTTTCAGGTCCTTAATGCTGACACTTTGGAATGTTACAAAGAGGTCAGTAGCACTCATTGTTTACTGGATCATGTGTTCTGTGTCTCTTTCTCAGATGTTTGGCTCTTCCATCACTGTTGCTCAGAGCCTTGAGTTAGCTTTCAGACAGTGTAGTGTGAGTAGGAAGAAAGCAGCTGATACCTTGGTAGGAGAATCCCCCCCCCATATAACCTGTGCATGGAATGGCAGGGAGACTGCAATTAGCTGTTTGGGAATGTCAGACAGCTTCCACAGAGTGGTATGCAGATTGCATCTAAAGTTGTCTGGCTTCTCCAGAACCAGCATCCCTCCTAAAGCTTTTGAATGAACCAAGCTGGGTTGATTTCTTCCTTTCAGAATATGTAAAGTGCACTGCTCCTTCATGCATCAGCCTGGGGGCCTGCTGACAAGCAGGTCTGGTAGAAGGCTGTAATCAGGCAGAAGGCAGGTCAAACTCCAGGTCCCAGGACAATGTCTATCCATTCTGAAATGGGATGTGACATGGGGGAGGTAAGTGGTATATCTGACCCCTTCAGGTGTGCTGGGCCACAGTCATGAAATAAGTTTGTGAATCAGAGGGGCACAGAATCATTAGAATAACTTAGGTTGGGAGTTTAAAGGTCTTCTAAAGGTCATTCAGTTCCACCCCCCCCTGCCATGGTCAGGGCTGCCCCCCACCAGCTCAGGCTGCCCAGGGCCCCATCCAACCTGGCCTGGAGCACCTCCAGGGATGGGGCACCCACAGCTTCTATGGGCAGACTGTGCCAGGGCCTCACTGCCCTTTGAGTGAAGAATTTCTTCTTATCATCTAACCTGAACTTCCCTTCTTTAAAGCCATTCCCCCTTGTCCTGTCACTATCTGTCCGTGTAAAAAGTTAGTCTCCTTCCTTGAAGGAGCTCCCTTGAAGTACTAGAAGGCCACAGTGAGGTCTCCTCACAGCCTTCTCTTCTTCAGGCTGAACAAGCCCAGCTCTCTCAGCCTGCCTTCATAGGAGAGGAATTCCATCCCTCTGATAATCTTTGTGGCCCTTCTTCCAACCCGCTCCAACAGCTCTGTGTCTTTCTTGTGCTGGGGGCCCCAGGCCTGGACATAGTGCTGCAGATGGGGCTTCACAAGAGCAGAGTAGAGGGAGACAGTCCCCAATCCCTTCCCTCTCCCTGCTGACCACCCCTCTTTGCAGCCCAGGATACAGTTGCCCTTCTGGGGTGCTAGTGTATACTGCTGTCCAGCTTTTTGTCCACCAGGATGAAAGTTCTTTTCCACAGGGCTGCTCTCAGAGAGCGCTCCCAATCTGTATTCATATCTGGGATTGCACCGATCCAAATGCAACGCCTTGCACTTGGCCTTGTTGAACCTCATTAGGTTCTTGTGGGTCTACTTTTCAGGTCTTTCCAGATCTCTGGATGGCATCTCTTCCTTCTAGTGTATCAATTGCACCACACAGCTCAGTGCCATGAAGGAAGCTTTGTCTGCTAAACACTACTGGATATATTTGGCCATTGAACAGGGTTTTCCAGAGTACATTATTTCAGTATGGTCAACTAGAAGTGAATTGTAAAACCTGTGCTAGGTACTTTTTCAGTGCTCCTTCTAGGTGATCAATCTAGGTCATCAGCAAGCACTTTCTTGCACTGCTATTTGACCTGATAATTAGTAAGTCAGGATAAAGGCTCTTGACCCACTGCTTTTCTGACATCTGCCTTGGTGTTTGAGGTAGGTGAGTCCATACACCTGCACAAAACCAATGTGATTGAGAAATAAAACCTGCAGCTCATTCTGATGTTTGCTGAACTACTACTGTTGTGGGGTTTTTTTTTCCTTTTTCTTTTTTCCCCAGTTACAACTCCAGTACTAATTAAGCTGCTGAGGGTTCTTATCAACTAAGGAACTGAGGTGTTAAATGCCTTCTGGCACCGTACCTGTGCCAAACTGATATAAAGAACATTGAGGGTTATGCAAGATTTCCTGTTTACCCTCTCTGGAGAGGAATGTGAAGGCAGGATGTTTGGAGGATGGTCAAGTGTCTTAACTTTTAATTAAAAAGTAGGAAATGTGTGCAGATACTTCATTTAATAAAAGATATCCAATTATTTACAAAATTGCCTATCTACTAAGCTCTGCCAGAAAAGGAAAGTGGATTGTTTTGAAACAGTTTGCTCATGATAATCCTTACTGCTCTCATATTTTTCTTCCAGAGCTTCCCTGGGCATGCAATCCATGCTCACTGGTTTGTAATTCTCCAGCCACTCCTTCCCCTATCTTCAAGGGAAAATATTGTGTGTGTCACTCGAACTCCACTGTCGGAGTGCATTGGGATTTCTGTCTGCTTAGCAAGACATCCCAAACTGAAGAAAAGATGAAAGATGAATGTCTTTCTGTTGCTCAGAGACATGCTATTTCACTTTTTAGATTTCAGAAATAATTGCTTTATAGTTTCACTTAAAAAAAAAAAAGTGTTTACCAAAAATCATGGTGGGGCTATGTTCTAGCTGCCTTAATCAAACTGAAGCTCTTTTCCCTGAGCACAAGGCATGAAGGAACGAGGAATGAGACTAGGTTTATTCTCTTTGTGCATTTTGGGAACAATATGGTACCTGTAGCCCTTGGTGAGGATACCCCCTCAGACAGCTTCTGGGTGAAGAAGCAGGGGCTTTGGTGGGGATCAGCCCCATGGAGTGTGATGCGTGGCAGAGTTCTGCTGCCTTTTCAAGAATAACCTGATGGCTTGGCCTCTTCCCTACATTCACCGTAGGCAGAATATGAAGGAGCTTGTCAACAAGGTGGTGGCCACTAATGGGATACTCCCACCTGGGAATATTTTTATATTTGTGTTTTCTAGCTTCTGCAGGATAGTGTGACTAGCCTATTTTGCCAGCCTGAAGAAGACACGATTTTGTGAAAACCTGTTTCATCTAAATTGAGGCTTCCAAATATTTCCTAAATTGAGCCAGGATGTGGATGAAGCTGGTTGCACATCACAGCTGTACTGGCATTGCTGCTGTATCCACATACTTTCACAGGCCTGGAGTTGGCAAATACAAGGATTTAGGTTTGCTACACCAGCTTTTACTGTTGTGCCTAGGTCTGTGCACAGAATGGAAGTATCCAGGTTCTTCAGTGGTTAAGAAAACAATCATTTTCCTAACAAGCTTTGTTTATCTTTTTGTTGTTCAGATTATGAACCTTGTTTCAAAGAGAAACTATAACGATGGTCTTTTTGTTATTGAGAGAGGAGACAGACACAAAGTAGCTGATTTAAAATAAATTCACTGAGTGCTACCTACTGCAAGGAACTAAGTCCTTGACGAACAAAGAGGCAGTTGCTCTGGGGAAATAAATTGGCTTTGCAGAGTTTGTTTATTTTACCTTGACCCTATCATGCTCCATATCAGCGTCAGACTTACAAGCATATCTTTGAATACAGATCTTTGCTACCTCCTTGCTGTTATCGCTCTGTGTCAATGTGGATTGAGGTTGCAGAGGGTGATAATGCACAGCCTACAAAGGAGAGATGTGGAACTTTGGCCTGCCTTGCCTACTAACTCTTTCATCTACCTGAGGGGAGATGATGGTAGAGGCAAAATTTGAATAAACGCTTTTGCAAGGATGTTTCTTCTTCCTTAAAACATCACAGGCCCAAATAGGCTGGTCCACAGTGTACCCATCTGTATTTAATGTGAAAAGGAGTATTGGTGTAGTGTGTGCAATTCCACCTGTCATCACTGTTGAGGTGACATGGTCACATTAAAAGTTTAAAGCAGTGATGGGCATACTACAGGAAAGCCAAGGAATGTGAGTTTGAACTGGAAGAGATAGGAGAAGCCTTGACTGTCTCATAAGGTGCTGGGCTGGTTTTAGTTTGGGGAAGCTGAGCATCTCAGGATAGTGATGGTCTACACAGACCCCAGAATCTTTCTGTATTACAGGCACTATCAGGTCCTGCTAGAAAGCCTGCTCCTTGGCCTTCCTCCTCCTGCTCTTCCCCATCTATAAAGGTCTGTGGGTGGATTTTGAGCTGTTTTCTGACTATCTTGTTGGATGCTGTGTGGTGAGGAAATGAACGAATAACTTTGGCCAGTCCTGCCTTGTGTTTGTGAATCATGTATGTACTTGGATCTTCCTTTGGCCCTCTTCTACCCACTCCTGTACCAGTGCATGCACACACTTCTTTGGAGCAGCTTGGGTCTGCTTATGTGATGGCAGGTCAGAGCAGCCAGTACTGCAACAAACATTGGAAATATGACATAACATTTCTTTTCAGTGCATTTGCAGAAAGGTTGAAACAGGTGCTTAATTTCTTTTAGGAAATACAAATTGAGGATGAAAGCTGCAGATGATACGGGATATTGCTATGGAGAAAAGGAGTAGAAAAACATGCAGATTAGCTTGAGATGATACTATGGGATTTTAGAGACAGTGGGTTTTTTTCTTCTTTTTTTGTGTCTTCCAGTGTGGGATCCTGCACTATCTTGCAAGCAATGCTCCTGGGATGATTGCCCACAGCTGTGTGCTCTTGTCCCCTCTGCCAGACCCACAACTGGGCCATGGCTCCCTCCTCTCCTCCAACCTGTTTGTTTGTGGTCTTTGATAAAAGGTTATTGCTTTGAATTCAACAAATCCCTCACTCTGATGAGGCAGCTCCAGGGTGTAAGTCAGCAGACTGGGTTTAGATGTCTTGTTAAGACTAGAGGATTACATCTTTTAATTATTTACTGCCTCTGATTACAAAAGAAGTCTCAACTGGATAAGTGCAGACATCAGGAGACATCTACGCTGCAGGTATTTGTGAGGCCGGATGAGGCGAATCTCACCTTAACGTTTTGGTGACCTGGACTGCTCCCTCAGATGTAGGTGGCATTGGCCAACAGGTAAAAATGATAGCTGGGAGAGCACTGAGTGTTGGCCTCTCTGTAGACAGTGAGACTGAGTAGTGACAAAGTTCTGTTCTACATCCTTAGTGCTTGAAGGTCTTCCCTAATCAAGAGATTTGTGTAGGTCAACACAGAGTCTTCTCTGTCAATGAATAGTGGAGCCTGCCGTGGCTCAGTTCGTTTTCCCTTATTTGATATGAGCTTCTATTCCAGTGATAATTGACCCTCCCTGCATCACATGATGCTCATTACACTGCTTGTATTAGGCTGAGTGTAAAGGACTCCAAGAAGAGCTGATACCATGCTCACTACAGATGCACAGAAACCATCTGCCTAGAAGAGCTGGAGAGTGATCACTGCTGTAATCTCAGCTCTTGGGTAACTGAGGCACAAACAGGATTGCTTAAGAAATCCTCAGCAGATTTGGAGAGCCTCAGCAGAGCCCCATCTGTTGGTTCCTGGTCCAGCTCCGGTTTTGACAACATGAGGGCTGCAGTAGGTGTTGGGAACCTGTGGGAGTAACTGCTGAGGGAAAGGAATGCAAAGATTCGTGCCCAGGAAAGGTGATAACAAGCCAGAGGAGGAAAGATGGAATCTTTCCTTGCTGCTGCAGTTGCTCCATCCCCATCCTCCTCCCATGCACTCTGAATGCCAAGGAGCTCTGTCTGCAGCCACTTGCAAAAGGGTGAGTGGGAGTCACCTGAGTCAGCGCTGAGCACTTCCTCATCACATGTTCGGTGTGGGTGAGCTCTGCTCAGCTTGCAGGCATGAAGCTGCCAGGGGCTGTTTTGAGGTCAACACCCTTGGAATTTGCTCTTGATTTTCATGAAGAGGCAGACCACTTAGAAAGGGTTGCTATTTTCTACACGTCCTTAGGGATTTGTCAACAGAGCAGAAAGTTAACTTTCTGCTTACTTGAACAAACTTTATACATTTCAGGTCTCTGTACAGTTCCTTGTTGATGCAAGAACAATGTCTTAAGGTGAGCAGTAGTTCATAAGGTGCACTTCCTGCCATGTTGGTGACCTTTCTTGTGACTGTAACCACAAACGGCAATTTTACAATGTTCTCATGTGTTTTCAGCATTTGCTTTAAAATGTTGTGCATGGTGGAAAGGGTGGAGGAGGAATAAATGTCAAAAGGTGCTACTGAAGTTCTTTCTCATCCTTCTAAAATAGGGTGATTTTTTGTTTGTTCTTCTATTACTGTTCTTACGATGAACTCGCAGCTGGGGTGGTTCCTCTTAAAAGAATCACTTATAGGTATCTTTTAAATCTCTTCCCCAGTTTAAAAACATCTTGATCTACAAGGTGAACTATTTTTAGTAGCTGAAATTAAGAGAGACAGAGTTACAGTGATACACTGACCTCTGTTGGCGTCATCCTTTCTTACCAAATCTCCCTCAAATGCTGAATTTGATACTTTCAGGAATGGGTGATACATCTGAGACAAGACCTGAGGCAAAATCAGTTCATGACAAAGCCGTATGCTCATGCCACAGTAAATCTTGCACTGGCACTCTTCAACCAAATCACAGTCCTTGGGCATAATGACACACAGTGCTGGCTTCTTAAAAATCTCAGTCAGGTGTTCTAAAAATGCAAAAAAAAAAAA